>CM014275.1:67068784-67104446 GCA_004135705.1 Alloteropsis semialata
GCGAGGCCGCCCGCGCCCGCGCTCGCGAGGCCGCCTGCGCTCGCTCGCGAGAGAGAGCAGAGAGAGCAGAGAGAGAGAGGACGAGGAGGAGTCTGGGAGAAGAAGGGGGCTCTGAGGATAAGGCTCGGGAACGAGTGGAGATTAAAAAGAAGAACAGGATGCCGACGAGACTTTGGTACCGGGTGGTAATGCCACCCGGTACCAAAGGGTGTCCTTTGGTACCGGGTCGTGTTACCACCCGGTACCAAAGGATCCATACATTTTGGTACCGGGGGAGGGACACCTTTTGGTACCGGGTCATGTTACCACCCGGTACCAAAGGGTTCTCGGGGGGTCAACAAATTTAGACCCGGTACCAAAGCATACATTAGTACCGGGTCTTTAGTAACCGGTACTTATGAGGGTGGATGGATGGAGCGTTTTCTGGTAGTGTGGTCTTGCCTATTCCTGTCTCTCCAACTATGCATAGCCCTTGCAGCTTATCTTCTGTGCTATCAATCAGCAGCTTCACGAGTTCATCTCGCGGCCCATCCATTCCCACAAGGCCACTCCCCTCGTCAGAGACCACCTCCAACCATTGCTCCCTTGCCACATAACTCCGTATGAAGGTATGCATTTCAGCATTGGTGGGTGCCATGCTTTGTTGGTCTGCCTCTTGTACTAGTACTTTGAGATTTCGAATTTGGTCAATAAAGTCATGCAGCATATCCCCATCTCCCTTTTGGTTAACAAAGGGAACCGTGAGACAATCAATGGAGTCCTCAATGTCATATGTCAATTCCCTTATCTGATTCCTTAGCTTCTTCATGTTTGGGTCAGCCGTGCTTGACAGCTGCTTAAGAAGAGCACTCATAGCTTGAAGCTCACCTTTGAGCTCCTCGTACCGATCCCCTCTCAGAGTCTCGAGCTTCCTTAGAAGCGAGTTCATTGCTCCACTAGAAATGTTCACCATTGCACTCTCCATTTCTGTTGCTGACTTGTTCCCTTCTTTGTTTGGTCCTGCAACAATTAGTATTTTTTTCAGCCCACAGTATGCAAGAGTAATACAAACCCTAAATGTTTTTTCTGTGGTGTGACGTGTGTGTCCTTCCACATAAAAAGCCCATAGTGTTCCTCCAAGAAAGAATGATAATAAATAAAAGAGAAAATCTAAAGAATGTAAAAGAGTCAATAAAGAAGACACAAAAGTTTCATTGCAAATTGGACCAATTATATTATATAATGTAATACTAGTCTATCAACCCGTGCTCCTGTACGGGCCAACAATTTTGGGAGACATGGTTACTAATAATTCATGGAAAATATTGGGTCCTAGCTAGTAATAAATAAAATTATTTGGTTCCTGTGCTCTCATACTTGTTAAATATTTTTTCGCTTTGCACGACACTATTATATGTGTCCCTCAATTTGAGTTAAATGATTAACATGGAAATTGGTATTCTCAATGTCTCCTCAATACATGCATACATGGTCTGGTCTACATGGTGACACACATCATGCATATATACCTTTGTATAATAATTGCAGAAGTACTTAATTTTGAATAATGTATTGGTTTACTTTGGGATTTTTTATAATGACATATATAATAAATAGCATATGTGGGTAATTTAGGTATGAATTTAGAGTTTGAGCTACGTGTTTTACATGGAAATATGTGTTTTCATCGCTTCCTTCGAACACTTATATATGGTCTACATGATGACACACATTATGCATACATACATACGTTAAGTCGATATTTTCTATATTAACAATCAATAACAAAAATAGTTCATTTAGAATCATGTATTGGTTTATTTTGGGATATTTTTAGAATGACATTAACTTTACGGCCTTAAGGGGTTATTTTAAGTTATTTTTATAATGGCATGTGGGTAATTTGGATGAATTTTAGGGGGTTACACTATGTTATTTTTATAATTGAGATATATGTGATAATAACACATATATCAGGTTACACAACAAACTACCAAGTATAAAAAAAATGAGAGGACATATATACCACTTGCAGCCTATATGCACCTCAGCACCTGGTTTTGACTAAACTAGTCTACCAACCTGTGCTCACGCATGGGCTAATAATTTGGAAGACATCAATATTAAGAATTCAAGTGAAATTTAGGCCCACGGCTGATTAAGCATAATTATTTACATTGGACGCCTTGTTATTTGTTATACATCTTTTTTTCTCTTTGAGCGCACTTTCTATATATGTTAAATTAAACCCTTAATTTGAGCTACACGATTAACTTGAAAATTCGTATTCTCATTGTTTCCTCCATACGTGTATACATGGTATGTGTGGTGACACACATCATGCATATACACCTTAATAAGTTAGTGTTTTCCATATTATTAACAATTTGATGGTGAAAATAGGAAATTACAAATTATATATTGGTGTAGTTTGGGATTTTTTATAATGGGCTACTCTCTCCATCCCAAAAATAATGCAACTCCCGCTTCCCGAGAAGTCAAACAATTCTAAGTTTGACCAAATTTATATAGAAAATTATTAACATTTATGTTTTTAAATAGATTTAGTATAAAAATATATTTCATGATTAATCTAATGATACTTATTTATGCCATAAATGTTAGTATATTTTGCATAAATCTAGTCAAACTTGAAATTGTTTGACTCCTCGGGAATCAAGAGTTGCATTCTTTTTGGTACACAGAGAGTATGTGGGTAATTTGGACCCAAGTGATTAGTGTTTGAGCTACGTGTTCAGCATGGAAATATTTGTTATCATCTCTTGTTTCATCATTTATATATGATCTACATAATCAGACACATCATGGATACCACCTTAAGATAATATTTTCTATATTAACAACTAATGATAGAAATAATAATTTAGAAAGCATATATCAGTGTATTTTGTATGTGCTGACACCATATGTAGGTTATTTTTAATAATCGTGGATATAAGTAATTTAGATGTAAATTTAGGAGGTTATTTTAAATTATTTTTATAATAGCACATGTGGGTAATTTAGATGAACATTAGGGAGTTATTTTAAATTATTTTTATAATAGGGCAGGTTGGGTAATTTTGATGAATATTAGTGGGTTATTTTTAAAAACTATTAGGTGGAGGTGGACAATTTATATGATTACTAAGGGGTTATTAAGGTTATTTTTCATAGTGACAGAGATGGGTAATTTAGGTACAGATTTAGGGGTTACTTTAGGCTACTTTTATAATGGAAAAATTGGATAATTTATTAGAAAATATAATAGATTCAATGACTATGATGATTAGAGTTTACAGATGGATGGCCAGATGTTTTCGATTTTTGTGGGAATTTCTAGGATTTGTTTTCTAGCACATCTTGTGAAGATTAATGTGGATGCCTCAAAAGAAGCCTACAATTAGTAATAGTAAGATGCATCTAGGGTTCTTAAATCTTTTTAGATTCTCTCCATAAACTATCAAAATGAGAATTTGGATCCGTTTATAAGTTCACTGTAGGTCTGATTATATATGGACCTAGATTTTCTCAGTTGGGATGAAGCACATAGTAAAGGTTCAAGGACCCCCTATCATAGTCCATGAAACTATATGAGAATCCAAAAAAAGTTTAACGGCACTGGATGCACATTAATTACTTCAAGTTGTTCTACCATTATATAATTAATTCTATATAGACGCATGCATCATCTCACTAGCTTAGGTTTGTTCGTGCTCTGATTCAATAACTCTTCCAGCATCGACAAGACATGTATTTGTATCTGCATCTCTGTGCGTAACACTTCCACTCCGGAATTAATAAAATATAGTAGAGTAGGATATGGGAATGCATGGTATCTATCTGCTCTAATTTTGTCCGTTTTGACCCGACACCTTAGAATGACTAATATGTTGAAAACATTGTGGTTATATAAATTTTAGAGCAAAACAAAAGAACTGCAAAATGGAAGTAATTAAACAAATACCTGGATTTATCATATCTCCTGTATATGAAGTGCAACATTGCGAATGCGGTTCCCGTGGCACAGTAATCCTATTGACAGAAAACAGTTTATCAGCCATATATTAGAACTTTGGTTAAACTAATTTGGACATAATAATAAAGGATGTGGAAACAGGCACATCAGAGGTGTGTAAAAGCTAAGGCAAAGTCAACGTACCAGCTACCATCTCTGTTTGTGTTTTGGGTCGAACATTTTCCTCCAATTTTATATTGTTCATCTGAATCTCCCTTTCTGACTACATCTTCTTTTCCTAGAGTCTGGAACCGTTCCGCTTGAGCCACCGTGCTCATTTCTCTGTCTCCACAAAAAATCCTATCCACCAATTGTACGTCGACGATCGTGTGGTGGTTTCTATGCTTGCCGAAGGTGTCCTCCAGTGCTGAATGAACAGCCTTTCGGACTGACTCATCAAAACAAGCGTATTCAATTTTTGCAGAGAAAACTGCACAGACTTTCAAGTTCTCGAAGCCAGCATCTGCCGGGTTGCATTGCTGTAACGTATTTGCACTGAAGCCTAGCTTGATCCTACGGACGTTGGGCATTGCACCTTTCATAAAGACTGGGCAAAGTGAAGAACAGATGAACTTAAGGCTCTTGAGAACTTTGAATCCCCCCTCATCAAAGACGATCCTTTCTGTAGGGGCGGTCCGGACACACAGCGACAATGCAGCAAGAGCATCTAGTTTTTTGAGAGTGTCAATGTCACCCTGAGATAGCTCCATAGCTGCAATCTCTAGAATTGATAGCTTGCCGAGATCTCCAATCCACCTGGGAAGTCTGGAAAAGATGCAAATCCGTGGGGACAGCTTTAGCTTCTCAAGAAGAGGTGGAGGAGATGAGATGCTGCTCAAGCTGTCATAGGAAATATTGTTGCTTGAAGCACTGCCCTCAAGAGTATTTGCATTGCAGGAGGCTGCTGTAGGTACTATAGCTAGAGACTTGAGATTGCTGAGTTTTGAGAGACCCGAGGCAAGACAACCTACTTTCTCCTCAAGGTTATCACAAGGTATCGTGGAACAGGTAAGACGAAGATCCTGTAGACGGGTCAGCTTTCCAAGGCTGAGCACATTGGCTGCTGAGTTGCTGCTGAGGTCAAAGTACCCAAGTGTCTCAAGAGATGCCATGCGCCCAATTTCATCAGGTAGGGTTGTGTCACCGGGAAGACTTAGGTGCAACAGGCGCGGCAAATGGACAATGCCCTGTGGAACTTCACTTATTACTCTTGAATCTATCTTCAGTGTCTCCAAATATTGTAGATCTTGCAGCTGGCCTTGGAGATTCAAAGTGACATTACATACTACGCTGAAATGTCTCAGTCGAAACAACTTGCTGATTGTCATGAGGTCGAAATTTATGTTGTCCTGATCACCCCAAAGATGAAGGATCAGGAACTTCAGGAGTTGAAACTCTACTGCAGATGGCAAAGACTTGAAGGGCCCAGAATAGAAGAGAGATCGAATTTGTGAAAGTCTTAACTTCTCTAGTGGCTTTGCAACTTCTGCGTCTTCAAAACGTAGAGACAATCTACGAACCTTATCAACAAGTCTTAAATTGGTCTCCGAATGATGAATTGCAGTGATGAAATTCTCTTCTATGGACTTGTACTGAATAAGCTGGAGTATCATGTAATGTACTGTACAGGATAGCACCTCGCCACTGTGATTGGTATGTGCAGGTTGGATCATTCCCCTATTAACAAGCTCATCAAAATAGGTATATGCAACTTCTTTCTCACAAATAAAACCTTCTTTTATCCACAGATTTACCAAATCGTCTTTCCAAATTATGTCGTCCTCTGGATATAAACTACAATAGAGCATGCATGTTTTCAAATGGTCAGGGAGATTATTGTAACAAAGGCATACTATCTGTTTCATCCCTTCTGTATTTGGATTTGTCTTCAAATTAGAGTTCAGTGAACTCCATATGTAGTGCCATTGGTCCATGTCGTCCGGCTGTCTTGCTAAAAGACTGGCTATAACAATTGTCGCCATTGGAAAGCCACCACACTGACTGACTATTTCTGATTGAATATTTTCTTGGATAGAAATATTTTTAGAGGAATCATCCATCAATGATCGAGAAATATCATGTTGATTGCGGTCAAATCTACTGGAAAATAGTTTACTTGCGTCCTCATGACTGAGAGGTTCCATCTTAAAAATATGCTTGGAGTTATGACCACAGCATCTATGTGCTATAACTTCCACTTCCGTTGTTGTTAGTATTCTACTGAAACGGTTATCATCTGGCAAAGCTTCGAGGATAATGTCCCAGGTCGATGAAGCCCATAAATCATCAATTAATATTAAGTACCTGAAAAAAGCAATGTATATTTTTTAGCTTATGAAAGCCAATGCAATTTTGCTATTACTAATTGAAGCATTCTTCCATATCGAACACATTAATCGTCATGACACATGAGATGCTCTAGAAAGAAATAGAGATTCTAGAAATTGAAAAGGGGGAGGAGAGGGGAACATGAGAGGGGGAGAGAGGGAGCTTGCAAGCGAGATCTGGGAATGAGAGGGATGGCTGAGCGGAGCGAGGAAAGGTTGGGAGGTGGAAAGAGAAGGGGTTCGGCACAAAGAGGAAGGGCTACGAAGATGAGAGGAAAGATGGGGAGGCGGAGAGAGAAGGGACCACTACTACAGCAGGAGCATCACAGGCGGTTCGGTTGCCCACATCACAGGCGGTTTTCAAAAGTGGCGCTGGTTAAGTGGCGCTGATAATCCCTTTTTCACAGTCGGTTTTTAACCGGCTGTGAAAATCGATTTTCACAGCCGGTTTACGTTATGAACCGGCTGTGAAAATCAGTTTCACAGCCGGTTTTGAACCTTCGAAACCTGCTGCGTCAGGCGTTATCACAGCCGGTTTTTTGCCAAAAAACCGGCTGTGAAAGTGCCTTTTCACAGCCGGTTTTCTTCCAACCAAAACCGGCTATGAAAGGGCATTTTCACAGCCGGTTTTCTGCAAATCAAAACCGGCTGTGAAACTCTTTTTCACAGCCGGTTTGAACCGGCTGTGATATGTTTTTTCAGAATAAAAAAAATAATTAAAATGTCTCAATTTTCACAGCACAATAATTCACAAATATATAATGCATTCACAATTCATCACCAAAAAAAATCAAATCTAAAATTCATATATAATTCACAGAATTTTTCTATAAATCACAGAATGCATATATAATTCGCTGCATTCACAAATACACATATAATTCACATAATCTCACCTGCACAAACAGAGCACACTAGCATATACAATGCTACTAGTAATCTACTCAGCCACTAATGCATGATTTATTAGGCTTACTGACATGAACAAGGACTGTAAACATTTTCTCCTAATACACGCTACTATAAGCAATCACACATGCCTGCGGTTAAACCAAGCCTCTGCTTTGATTGTTCCTCATCATTGTTCTAGCCCTCACTCTTTCAGTTTCAGTAAATGGCTCGTCTGTACATGATCAGTGTTGAAGTTCAAGAACTGCAAGCAACACATTCAGTCAGGCAATCTGGAACATGTGCAAGGGAAGAAGAAGTAATGAACTTAGTCTACTATCATGAGACTTCATTGCAAATTCAGTTCTACTGTGTTTTTACCAGATCAAGTGGTGAGATAGCAAACCACAGTTGCTACAATGTGTAGGAAACCATACTTAACATTTTTTTTCACTTTGATAGAGAAGAAGTACTTCTTTTGAGGGTTTTATTTGGGATCACTTACATCAGGCAAACAGAAGTTTACTCTAAATTAGTATAGCTGCCACATATTGAACCTTTTGGAAAAAAAATACAACAGAATGATAACCAAGGAATGGACGCGAGCTTACATCAGGCAAACAGAGTTTCCTCTGAATTTTCATGGCCTCTGCCATCTGTGTATTTGATGTATTTTGATCCAAGCAACTCCAACAAAGGATGAATGGAATCAGCAGCATGAACCTACAGGAAACATCTAGAACACACAAGTAACAGAGGCAAACAAAGTTCTGGCATAAAGCAAATATCACCAGGAAAAAGGGTGTACATGCATTTGCAAGCATGTCAGCTAGAGTTTCAAGTTTAACAATTATGAACATCACAAATCATATTCCTTACCTGATCAAGTAACCAATATTTAATTAGAAAATTTATACAGGTATATGCAATGTACCCATGAAACTTCATAGAGATCCAGATTTATTGACATATCAACTAGGAGGTTTAGTGCTTGAGCATGCTTACCATCAAGATGGCAGCAAGGTAAGGCTGCAGCATGCTGGTACAAGTGTCGCCTCCGGATCACTGTCCCTCAGATCTCCTGATTGTATGAAAGAAAGTTCAGTTTCTTTTCAGACATTGTACTGCAGCAACATAAGAATTGTCAATGAATAAATGTATTCCTACTTCATTGGTTTCTTCACTAAATGCATGGAATGGTTCTAGTGAAAGTGCTTATTAATTGGATTAAGGTAGATTCCATCTGTTTGATCAAATGGGCAGTGATTGGAATATGAGACAGAACTCAAATAAATACACAGAGCCTACGAGTATTGCAGAAGACCTTAAGTTAGAGAGATATGTGCAGAAGCATGTTATTACCCTATTACCTTTGCCCCCAACAAGTAATCAAACATTGTAAGAAATGTGGCAAGTCTAAAGCAACTATCATCACAACACTAAACTGTATTAGGCATCTACATTTGCTATACGAAATTTCATAAATCAACTGGGCATATGACATCAGTTGTATTCAGCTATGAAATCTGTCATCTATCATCTACTTGTAGCTGGTGCCATCCTAACACAAAGAAGACAATTTTACAACTTATGGTACAATAGCTAGGTTTTTTTTCATATATACTTCCTCTTTCCTAGGTCTAAGAGATACGACTTGCAACTGCATTTTAGAGATATGATTGATTTGAAATGCATCTGGAAAGATTTTAGAGATATGACTTATTTAATGAAACTGCTAGAGGAGAAAACTCAATACCTTGTTTTCGTTTGGTGAGCCTCCTAGTGAGATCCACGACCTGTTCTTCAGGGAATAGGCGAAGGGGACGGAGCCGGTGGTGTGGGGTAGACTGCCTCTGTGACCACTGCACAATACATCAGATCCGCACAGTAAAGAAGTGGAGAATTCGATGTCCAAAGGGGGCCGAGATGGCAGCATTTACCTCAATGTACCTCATGGGAGACGACTGCCAGTGCTTGGAAGCATCTGGATTTCACGTTCGTTGGCGGGGACTCTTCAGCAGCAGGCGCGGGGCGTCTTCGGCGGGTGGCGGCGCGGGGCCTCTTCGGTGGGCAGCGGAGCAGCGCCTCGTAGGCGGGCGGCGGCGTGGAGCCCCTTTGGCGCGCGACGGCCGGGATGGGGCGGAGCAGGGCGACGCGCGCGGGCGGAGCAGGGCCGGGGGCCGCGGCGCGACGGCCGGGGGCGCGGCGGCGGCGGAGCAGGGCGAGGGCGCGACGGCCGGGACGGGACGCGGGAAGAAGTGGCGGCGCTAGAAAATGTCTCGCGGGCGAACAGACCTGAACCCGGCCAAAATCATCTCCCCGGTTCATCACAGCCAGTTTTTGTGGGGGCCCGGCTGTGAAACTGCTTCACAGCCGGTTCTGTTGGCAAAAACCGGCTGTGGAATTCGGTTTTTTTCAATAGAACCGGCTGTGATTGTTTTTTACACCAAAAATTTATTTTATTCATGAAAAATAGTAAATGGTCTCAAAAAAATCCGAAACTCCACCAGGGCAGCTTATACGCGTTATAACACGTGTGAAAAATGATGTACCTGCTATATGAGCAAACAAAGAATTCACAATGTTGAAACTTGAAAAAATATACCAAGTCCTATGGAAGTGTGTTGAAGATGTTTGAGTTTGTGAATAATGTGCAGTTATGTTTCTTAAAATGTGTTGATCTTTTTACGACGAAATCATATAACAAAATAAGGAATCAGGGGCAAATTTCAGAATTTTTGGAGCACATTTAGGTATTACCGTATTTTTCTTGCAAAAAAATGCGCAAAAATGCATTTAATGCATGAAAAATGGAAAACGTTGTCAAAAAAAAGGCGAAACTCCACCTGGGCATCTTATGCACGTCGTAACACGTTAGAAAAATGATAGACTTTATATATGAGCACAAAAAGATTTCTCGCTGCTCAGACGTGAAAGAAGGCACTAAGTCCTATGGAAGTGTGTTGAGGATGTTTGAGTTTGAGAACAATGTGCAGTATATGTTTCTTAAAATGTGTTGATCTTTTTATGATGAAGTCATACAACAAAATAAGGACTCAGGGGCAAATTTCAAAATTTCTGGAGCACATTTAGGTATTACCGTATTTTTCTTGCAAAACAATGCGCAAAAATGCATTTAATGCATGAAAAATGGAAAACGTTGTCAAAAAAAAGGCGAAACTCCACCTGGGCATCTTATGCACGTCGTAACACGTTAAAAAAATGATAGACTTTATATATGAGCACAAAAAGATTTCTCGCTGCTCAGATGTGAAAGAAGGCACTAAGTCCTATGGAAGTGTGTTGAGGATGTTTGAGTTTGTGAACAATGTGCAGTATATGTTTCTTAAAATGTGTTGATCTTTTTACGACGAAATCATACAACAAAATAAGGACTCAGGGGAAAAATTTCAAAATTTCTGGAGCACATTTAGGTATTACCGTATTTTTCTTGCAAAAAAATGCGCAAAAATGCATTTAATGCATGAAAAATGGAAAACGTTGTAAAAAAAAAGGCGAAACTCCACCTGGGCATCTTATGCACGTCGTAACACGTTAGAAAAATGATAGATTTTATATATGAGCACAAAAAGATTTCTCGCTGCTCAGACGTGAAAGAAGGCACTAAGTCCTATGGAAGTGTGTTGAGGATGTTTGAGTTTGTGAACAATGTGCAGTATATGTTTCTTAAAATGTGTTGATCTTTTTATGATGAAGTCATACAACAAAATAAGGACTCAGGGGCAAATTTCAAAATTTCTGGAGCACATTTAGATATTACCGTATTTTTCTTGCAAAACAATGCGCAAAAATGCATTTAATGCATGAAAAATGGAAAACGTTGTCAAAAAAAAGGCGAAACTCCACCTGGGCATCTTATGCACGTCGTAGCACGTTAGAAAAATGATAGACTTTATATATGAGCACAAAAAGATTTCTCGCTGCTCAGACGTGAAAGAAGGCACTAAGTCCTATGGAAGTGTGTTGAGGATGTTTGAGTTTGTGAACAATGTGCAGTATATGTTTCTTAAAATGTGTTGATCTTTTTATGATGAAGTCATACAACAAAATAAGGACTCAGGGGCAAATTTCAAAATTTCTGGAGCACATTTAGGTATTACCGTATTTTTCTTGCAAAAAAATGCGCAAAAATGCATTTAATGCATGAAAAATGGAAAACGTTGTCAAAAAAAAGGCGAAACTCCACCTGGGCATCTTATGCACGTCGTAACACGTTAGAAAAATGATAGACTTTATATATGAGCACAAAAAGATTTCTCGCTGCTCAGACGTGAAAGAAGGCACTAAGTCCTATGGAAGTGTGTTGAGGATGTTTGAGTTTGTGAACAATGTGCAGTATATGTTTCTTAAAATGTGTTGATCTTTTTATGATGAAGTCATACAACAAAATAAGGACTCAGGGGCAAATTTTAAAATTTCTGGAGCACATTTAGGTATTACCGTATTTTTCTTGCAAAACAATGCGCAAAAATGCATTTAATGCATGAAAAATGGAAAACGTTGTCAAAAAAAAGGCGAAACTCCACCTGGGCATCTTATGCACGTCGTAACACGTTAGAAAAATGATAGACTTTATATATGAGCACAAAAAGATTTCTCGCTGCTCAGATGTGAAAGAAGGCACTAAGTCCTATGGAAGTGTGTTGAGGATGTTTGAGTTTGTGAACAATGTGCAGTATATGTTTCTTAAAATGTGTTTTTTATGATGAAGTCATACGACAAAATAAGGACTCAGGGGCAAATTTCAAAATTTCTGGAGCACATTTAGGTATTACCGTATTTTTCTTGCAAAAAAATGCGCAAAAATGCATTTAATGCATGAAAAATGGAAAACGTTGTCAAAAAAAAGGCAAAACTCCACCTGGGCATCTTATGCACGTCGTAACACGTTAGAAAAATGATAGACTTTATATATGAGCACAAAAAGATTTCTCGCTGCTCAGACGTGAAAGAAGGCACTAAGTCCTATGGGAGTGTGTTGAGGATGTTTGAGTTTGTGAACAATGTGCAGTATATGTTTCTTAAAATGTGTTGATCTTTTTATGATGAAGTCATACAACAAAATAAGGACTCAGGGGCAAATTTCAAAATTTCTGGAGCACATTTATATATTACCGTATTTTTCTTGCGAAAAAATGCGCAGAAATGCATTTAATGCACGGAAAATGGAAAGAGTATAATGAGAAGTAAATAACACAAAGAGTAAATATATGACATTTAGAACAGTATAAACTCTAGGCACCGACTCAAACGTAAAATGCAATAATAATTCACTGTTTTGAATAGTAATAAATACGAAAAATAAAAATCAAGTAGTAATTATTGAGTTTTTGTACACTACACAAAAAATATGAATCACGAGCAGACTATTTGGCAAAATCTGAATATACATTCTATATACATACATATATATATATATATATATATATATATATATATATATATATATATATATATATATATATATATATATAGGGTGAGTATACTCTGTGGCCGGCTATAGAATAGCTTATTTTGTAGCCAGGCCATCCGGCCGTCCATCGTGGGAACGAGCTCCCGTGCAGCCGTTGCTGTCTCCCGCGTGCACATTCAATTCTCCATTAATTACGCTAGCCAAGCAGGCTACATCAGCCGATTATGGGAGGTAACAGCCAAGCCGACCATGTGAGCCGAGCCATTGCAGCCAGGTAGCCAGTGTCATTTATGGAAAATGAACCGTAATTAGTTCACGTCGATTAGCTCACGGCGACTTCGAAAAAATCAAATTCAAACACGGCTCGTACGACTACTTACGAGAATACATGAACTCTGGTTATGAACACGTGCTTGCAGGTTAGGAGAATGAAAGGAGTTGCCAGGGTAGTTGTACAGGCTAGTTACCAGAATAAATCAACAGGGCTTGCTGTCTATACCCAGTAACAAGCAATGTTTAGTTGTTTATTTATAAAAAAATGTACAACAATGCATGTGCACATTTACGAAAGTTTGACTACTACTCCATGTAGGATAACTGCTTGCACACATCATCGTTGTGCATTTGATTTACTACAATGGGATTTATGTCATTACCAGAACTATGCAATGTATCTTGTAATTCAACTTTGATTTAAAAGAATTTTGTAACATTTTACTGCTGTTCACGAGAATATCGTTAACGATTTACTAGAGTCCTATGTCCATTTTTTTTTGGTATATTCTGTTGATGATTTACTACAGTATGTGTCCCTTATATATGTGAGTTACTAGAATTAATATTTGTCTTGTAATTCTGTCAACTGTAATGTACAAGGATTTTGTAAATGGGTTACTAGGTTCTGTCCCTTACATGTGATTTATCACAATTTTGTATCTAATTACAAAATGTGTAGCAAAAAGAGAACTCTAATTATATGAATATCGTCATAAAAGGTTGCTTTTTTCCCATACTGATACAGTTGTCCACCAAAATTGAACAAAAGCAAAACTACACAGGACAGTAAACACTAGGCCTCCATATAGTTTTGACACGAACAATCAGCTGCCAAGATCAAGATCCAGCTGTGTGCCTCATGTTTGATGGAAAACTTGCTGATCAGGGGTTGTAAAATATGCAGCAGACCAGCTCTGATCTAAACCGAGGTATTTTTCCCTGCACTTTAATGAGATAAATTTAGATGGAACAAAATAGCTTTGGATCTACCAGAGAACAGAATGGAATGAACTTGCTTTTACATCTAGCAATGACAGAAGGAACTGACCTCTCACCAGTGAAGTAATACATAAAAATAGTTATGGGTGCGCCACTTTCACAGCCGGCTAAAGAAAACCGGCTGTGAAAATGCATTATCACAGCCGGTTTTTCTTAAAAACCGGCTGTGAAAAAAGCCTGCAAATGTCAGGTTTTGTCAGATATAAAACCGGCTGTGATAGGTGGTTTTCACAGCCGGTTTTTTAGCCGAACCGGCTGTGAAAACCTAGCCCTTTTCACAGCCGGTTCGGCTAAAAAACCGGCTGTGAAAACCACCTATCACAGCCGGTTTTTCCTTTCCCAGCCGTAGCACTAGAAAAACCGACTGTGATAATATTTTCTGCGCCACTTTCAAAAAACCGGCTGTGAAAATAGTGACTTGAAAAATGGTTTCTGTAGTAGTGGACTAGTGGAGGCTTATTAAAAAAAGGTGGACATGAGCTCTCCATCTCAAAAGCAACTTCAGTAAAATTGTTTGGTCGAAGCTCAATATCACCTTTGATTTATGATACAGCCTACGACACCGTCAGTCTATGATACAACCCGTAGCACTGTCGGTTTGTAACTGGACCTGTCGGTGATATTATAATTTCACTGCCGAGGTCTTTAAGTCTGATTGTGATGATGATTTCTCTATAGACGTCAGTGATACTTTACCACTGTTGGTTCTAACTGATCCGACAGTGATAAGCTGCTTGCCGAAATTATTCTGTAGTAGTAGCCTTATGTTACAAAAAATCTTGGGGTTTACGATATCAAAAAATAGATGCAAGTTGGTGATGAGATCACTAGGTTCGCTAATCTATACTATAAAGAACGAAAACAATTGAAAATGTTTTTCACCCAATTTGGGCCCACCTTACCCCTCACGTTGGACCCGCCTGTCATGTCCGAGGGAGGTGGAAAAGAACCGAGATCCATAGAAATCGATAGTTAGAAAATGATTCTGCCAAAAATCATTAACTTTTTTCACCGTAGCTGTTTCTACCCTGCGGGTACACGTCGTATACGAACGGACTTAAAAAACGACGATTGGAGAGTGTTTCTGCCGATCTCCTCGATTTTTACTCACCCAGCCCCTTGCGTACCCGCTTCCGTGTCTGCTCGGTCTCCCGTGTACCCGTTTTAGGGTGGACAATCTCACCAGCAAGTCGTGTCCAACATGGACACGATTGGGCCTTGGCCATGCAATGGACCTGCTGCACGCACAAAGATAAGTCTCCAAACGCATCATGTTTCGCGTCTGCTAGCTGGGTTACGCGCGTGAAGCATTAAAGGATCCTGATGGGAGGAGTCCCATACTCCCATTGTTTTTGCTTGTGCATGATTGTGGCAGGAAAGATTAAAGGAGCCTTCATACGCATGGATAGCAAGTAGTACGTTGGTCTTTGGAGATTAAAGTATCTCCTAATCTGATAGTTTATCGCGGAGGTGGAACAGACAAAAACCACCAATCCAGCACTCATCACAAACCGGCCGCTGGTCTGCACTTGGCCTTATCATCTCAACAATAGAGAGCACTGTGATCCACTAGGTAATGTAGTAACCAATATGGCAAATCCTATGATGTTTGGATTAGAATGAGGTCATTTATTAATTGGTGGTGGTGCTTGTAATTATTCCCGACTCAAGCATTGTGCAAGAGAATTTGCACGGGTGAGGTCCGTGAGGTTCACTACGGGAGACACCTCCTTTGCCGGCCCTTTGGCCCACGGCAAAGGCTTTGTCGTGGGCCGCCTCCGGCGAAGCGCACTCGGCACACGAAGTAACGGCGAACAACCCTTTGTCGAGTGTCCTTTGTCGGGCACTCGGCAAAGTTTATTTTCTTGGCACTCGGCAAAGAAAATATTTGCCGAGTGTATTTTGTTGACACTCGGCAAAGATTTTCTTTGCCGAGTGTTTTTTTTTGCCGAGTATTTTTTGTCCGAAAAATTGCACTCGGCAAAGATGGGATTTCCCGTAGTGGTTGCTTGTGCTTTTGGTGTGTCTTGAGCCGAGACCTTCGATTAGTAGTTATTTTTTTTCTTTTTAAGTGATCAATATGTCCTGGGCTCCTGGCAGGATTGTATGATTCGATTTTTTTTTTATCTTTTGCATGATCCATTTTTTTCTTTTTTACAATGCTTTCAAATTTTTTCAATGTGATAGGTATGTGCGTGTCGCACGTACATTTTTGCTAGTGTTGTAAAGCGATCAAATATTATATTGATCTATGTAGACGATGAGATGTCACTTTGATCCCCGTGAAGGAAACCATCTACCATTGTTAAATAAACTACAAAAATATTCTTACTGAATGAATATACGGATACGGGGCTATCAATTGAGACCATCTATCATAGTATCAGGGGTACTATGAGACAAGGGTTTACACAGATTCATGCCCACAATGTGGATAATAGCCATATATCATGTATGGAATACTAGTCTAATACAATGAAACAAACCTTATACATGGAGTTTGCAACATTGAGTATGTTTCTCCCTGTGATCACAACATTGGCTACCCTCGGTCCAACTCAAACCATCATTTAACCTGCTTTGCGCATGGGGCCGTACATAATTAATAGACACTGAACGAAAATGACCAAGACCAAGAAACAAAAACTTTTGTTCTGCACTTGAAATAACTGAATATTTGTCACTCAACTTGACTCTATACTCTGGTTATAACCAAAACAACGGATATACATAGGAAAGAAGCTCAGTCTAGGCCTAATAAGAGCATCTCCAGCAGTATGTCATTCTCAAATCCAACTACAATATTGGAAGGATTATCGGAAAAATAGTGCTTCAGCCGATCCTCTTTATCTTTCCCTTTTTCTAATAATTATTGAGATAAATCAATAATCCACCCCAACTCTCCCCAAATAAAGGGGGAGTTGTGACTCTCCCAATACGGTAGTTGGATTGGGACAAGGTTATTGGAAAACTGTAAAAGCAACTCTCCCAATAATTATCAAAGAGATATTGGGACATTCCCATTAACCGATTATTGAGAAATACTTATTGGGGAACTGATGGAGATGCTCTAAGGGAAGTTCTAACCCATCCATTCCCCAACCCCACCCTTACCTAACGCCAACTCTAGCTGCCGCCGGCTCCTCTCCATTCTCGCATTCTGGTGGGTGGTTGCTTCATCAAGGCCGGTGGTGGTTGCTGCTCCCGAACCTCCCTCAAGTTAGGTCAACAACTCCTCTCCCTCACCTGCATCAAGGCCGGTGGCTCCTCCCCTCCTCTCGAGGCCTGCACTTTAGTGGTGGATTCTTCCACAAGGTCACTGACTCACTGGTGGTGGCTGCTCCTTAAGGCCAACGGCTCAATGCGTCCCATTACATTTATTGAATTTTGAACTTTATGCTAAGTACATTGCCATGATTTAAGGACTAGGTTAGGTAGTTCTCACGATTCAAATAACCAATGCGTTTCCGTTAGAGAAAATTATAATTACATGCTCCCGCTAGTTAGATGCACCCACTCTCATAAAAAAAAAATGTTAGTGGATGCACAGTATTGTAGTTACTGGTCGTAAAGGAAATTAGGTACTTAAATAGAAATAGAAAATAGATGAGGGAAAGTCATACATAAAAGAAACTTGCTAAGTGGGGGTAGAACATATTTGAAAGGAATCATACTTCTTGTAACTGATCGTTTGGAAAGAAATATATCATTCGAGTTGGCACATAGGTTGACATAATTAACCGTGAACAAGAAATTAAACCGAAATGACCAAGAGCGAACCCAAAAGTTTGAGTCATAAATTTGGTCTCCACTTGCAACTAACCAAGTTTTGGTCCGATTAACCAAAAAACAAGGTGGTCATAAGTAAACAAGACAAAGAAACTGAACCGAAATGACTAAGACGAAATCAAAAATTTGGTCATAAATTCAGTCTCCACTACATCTAACCGAGTTTGGTCAGTTAATCTACACTCCGATTAACCAAAAATCTGAGATAGAGAAAAGAGGCACCCACGCAAACCCTTGCAAACTCATTCCCGAACCCCAGCCACACTCGAACCCAAGCCTTTGCTAGCTCCTCCCTCCTCCCCAATCCCGCACTTCGGTAGCCACTGCACTCCCTGGCCTCCCTCAACGCCGGTGGCTCCTCTCCCTGACCTGCATCAAGGCCGGAGGCTCCTCCCTACCCAGCACTTAATTAGGCGGCGTGTTCTCCCTCAAGGTCGGTGGTGGTGGCTGCTCCTCAAGGCCCGAGACTCCTCCACTCCTCCTCAGTCATGTAGGCGTGGTAACACAGATCCCTCAGCATCTCCTTCCTCCCGCTCATGTCTTGGTGCTAAGTCGTCATGGTGGTGCCCTCCCTCTATGCCGACATGTCGGCGACGCCATCGCCGGTAGGCAGGAGCACCTCCAAGCAGATCCACGGCCAGCAGGATGTGATTTGTGTCCCAATTTGTCGAATTGTACTTCATCCTAGTCTATTTGATTTTGTATTCACTATGCCCACTGAATCGGTGACTTGGTCATGTTTTGTATATGTGTTGGCTGTAGCTCAGTTGGTTCGGTTATGACCGAGACCAAACTGAGCTAATCGAGACGAATTTGATCAGTCTTGGAAATTATTAGGAACTGATCTAGTTTTAGGTAACCAAAATTATATTGAAACTCAAAACCTTTTGGTTCGGTTAGATCAAATTCCCAACCCACCTTGCATGCTATTTGTCGCTGCCTTATAATAGAGATCACACGCTAATGTTTATGAACCAGGTAATAAGAGTTTGACTACCACTAATACAACTCCAAGGTTCTAATGGAATTTGAATTGTACAAATATTTAACACATACTCCAATATAAATTGGATAGTGTTTTGGGTTGTAAGTAAATGGAATATTAACGCAATGGGAGAATCCCCTGTTGGGGGATTTTTTTTCGAACACTTAGTTAGAAAGACTTTAATAGGAAATATTACCATTTAGAGATAGAAAAATTGCAAATATATGTACAAGCAAAAGATCTTCAAATTGGAAAACGGAGAGAGAATGATATGGTTGGTGGTTATGGGACTAGTTGTGAAGATACATGAGAAACAGAAAGTATAGCCAGGGTTTCTATTAAGTGGACTGGTAATAAATTTTTGTGGGAGTAAAATGGACTTGGTCATATTTTGAATCATATCAGTGTCCAGCAAAGATTCACTTTCTAAAGGGCAAACATAGAGTATTTAGTATTTCATCGAAGCTATTTTTTTTCCATTGACTTTGCAGCAAAGGCCACAATCAAAGTGTGCAGTGGCAAAATTTGTAAAATAATTTAGTATGCTATTGGTTGCTGCCATAGCCACCTTTTTATTAGGGACGATGACATAGGGTACTCTACTTAACCTGTGCTATAGTTTTTAGGAGGATACAGAGTATTTCGTTACTATTAATCTGCCAAATATATTTGGATCTAAAGTAAGCACCAGTCAGGTCAACACGAGCAGAAACATGTTTTGCCTAATTCTCAATTTCTTTTCCAAGCCCTTCTGTACTAACAATTTCTTTTCCAATCCTTTATGTAGTACTCCCTCCGTTCTTAAATATATGATATTGTTGACTTTTTATTTCAACTTTGATCAACAATATTTCATTAGTTAGTTTGTTAAATAAAATAAAATGGGTACCAATACATCTAATATCAATAATACTTTGGATTTAACTCATAGACCTATGGTTTTGAATAAATATTTATAGAAAAGACGAATCAAACAAAGAAAAAAAATCAATGGTGTCATATATTTGTGGAGCAAGCATAGCTTAGTTGGTTAGGTTCCTTGTGGTGGAACCTGCCCACCAGGGTTCGAGTCTCCGACTCGGCACTGGTGTCACATTTACCTGGATTTATTCCAGGATTTAACCGGCGCTATTCTTTCAGTGGTAGGCGACGTGCCCGTCGATAGCTAGGCGCCTGTGGTGACTTCGTCAATCTCAAGATCGGAACAGCCGGCCCAGTCTCTCGGAGGTGCTTATAGGGGTAGGGTTTGCGTGCGTGTATTCATAGGGGTGAGTGTGCGTGCGTGTGAGTGCCTACGTTTGTACTGGTCTTTCGCAAAAAAAAATGGTGTCATATATTTAAGAATGGAGGTAGTACCAATTTCTTTGGTCTAGAAAACATCAAGAGATGAGGGAAGCCATAACAGAAAATAAAATTGCTAACATGGGGGTAGAAGAACATATATATTTGAAAGGAAATCATACTTCTTATCTCGTAGATGTGCCCTGATCGTGCTAGCAAGATCACACGACTCTGAAACATCGGGCGGCCGTTGTCGTCGAACTTGCAGGAGTATGCTGGTAAGAAGCTTCCTTTTATTAGGCTTCTGGGATGACCGCACAAAAGCCCGGCACTCGAACTGCCTTCCAATCCTCCTATACAGCTCTTTTGCGAGAGTTGTTTTACCAACTCCAGCAAATCCAACAATGGACACCACTCGTAGCCGCGGTTCTCCTTCGTCGGACAACCATCCCTGGAGCTTGCTCAATGAGCTCGTGATACCGACAGGGCCTGCAGCCTCCATCCCATAGAGAGGTGGAAGTGGAAGCGGGCTTGGTTGAACACTTCTTGCCGACCGCTTCGTGTACTTATCGAGACTATAGCTCTTGTGTCGAGTGAACGCCTCATTCAACTGAGCCATGAACCGGGAGATCTCGTTGGCGACCCACCGGCTCCGCCTTCGGCCCTGCCGGAACCTAGCGACCCGGCCGCGGAGTTTCTTGTGGTCGGCGTTGGCCTGGACAAGCTCGTCGAGGAAGTCGTCGATGTCATATGACAGCTCGCGTACCTCCTCTGCCCAACTCCTGGCCGTCAAGGCAGGATACTCGACCTCCGATGGCTCCAGCAGATAGTCTCCGATCAGCCGTTGTAGGTGGTCCTTGAGGTGGAGGATCATTTGCTTCTCTCCCTCTCGCAGCTCCAGCTCCGGCTCCGACAGCAGCCGCTGGATCTTGGCTGGAAGGGAGCGCACAGGCCCCTGAGAAGCGCTGACCTGATCTGCCTCCATCATCGTGTTTCTGGAGAAAATTGCAAATAACATCTGTCAGTTCCAGTATAATTATTGTTGATGGAGGTAGAACCATACTCTGCCGAAAATTAAACAGACGACGGCCGCACACAAGCGCAAATAAAAGGGTAATTTCACAACCATACATACCTAAGAAGAAGAACGGGAGGAAAGATTCGTGAGCACTCCCCTAAATTAATATGCTCCAACCTCAAGAAGGTCACCGTGTCTGAGCCTGTTAGGCGATGGAAATGGACCTCATGTTACCGTAAGGCTTTTTGCCCTGGTATTGGTGTGTAGTTGACAACACTTTGACATCGTGGATCGTTTAAGTACCCTGTTCTTGGTTGTTTACTTCGCCACCAAGAGTTGCTGTTTGGTACGAGATTGCTTCTATGGGATCCATGATGCTGTGTTTTCTTGGGCCAACTGTCGCCAGGTGAGAGTGTGGTGTAGTGGTAGAGGAGGTCACGCGCGAGAGAGAGGTCACGGGTTCGAATCCTGCCGACCGCGTAGCGCGCGAATTTTTCGCGAAAAATGGCGCGCCTTGCCACATTGAAATAAATTTTTTTGCTATTATTTTCGGTTTTTTTGGTGCGCAGGAATAGGGCCTTTGCCGAGTGCATTTTAGCACTCGGCAAAGTCTTTGCCGAGTGTCCGAGAAAAAGCCCACGGCAAAGGCCTTTTTGCCGGCCGAGCTTTGCCGTGTGGCCTTTGCCGTGGGCGGCCCACGGCAAAGCCTTTGCCGTGGGTCATATTGCTTTTGCCGTGTGCCCTTGGCACACGGCAAAGAGGGCGATTCCGGTAGTGTATGTTATCCTACCATTATTTTTTTTCCTTGGACCAACTGTCGGCAGGCTTGCTATGTTATCCTACCATTATTTTTTTTGAACGAACCGCACGAGATAGTGCGAGTTTCTATTGATATAGCAGAAAATAATACAAGGCTACGACCCTGAGAGGCCATAGGCAGGAAAAAGAAAAAAAAAGAAAACAACAAAATCTCGCCCGGTTGGATTGGGACATCAACGCGGGTATCACTCAACTCAAAACCTCCACGCCCGACTAGTTGGATTGGGACGTCAACATGGCTAATCTCTCAACACGAAAAAACGTGGACCGGTTGAATTGGAATGTTACGGTAAGGCTTTTTGCCCTATTATGGTGTGGAGTTGAGACGTGGATCATTTATGTATCCCGTCCTTCCTTGTTTACTTCGCAACCAAGCCCAGTTTGGATACTAAGGCTAAACTTTAGCCCCTTTGACATCGGATGTTTGGATACTAATTAGGAGTATTAAACATAGACTAATTATAAAATAAATTGCACAGATGGAGACTAATTCGCGTGATGAATCATGATTTGACAAAATGGTGCTATAGTATCTATTTACAATTGATTGATTAATTAGACTTAATAGATTTATCTTGCGAATTAGTCCAGAACTTCTGCAATTAGTTTTATAATTAACACATATTTAGTCCTTCTAATTACCATCCAAACATTTAATGTGACAAGGGCTAAACTTTAAAAAAAATCTATGATACCGTGTTTTCCTGGTACAACCACTACCGGAATCGGCCGATTCGCCGTGTGCCCATAGCACACGGCAAAGGGCAAGAAGCACACGGCAAAAGCTTTGCCGTGTGCCACCCATGGCATATCCCGCACGGCGACGAGCACGACGGCAAAGCTGGCTTTGCCGTGTGCTTTCTGTCGGGCACACAGCAACCAGCTTTGCCGTGTGTGCCATGGCCGGCACACGGCAAAAATCAGAGTAACGGCCGCCTACCGTCCTCCGTCCTCCTCGCCGGCCGTCTCCGTGAAGCGGTGAGGCCCCAGTTTGCCGTGTGCCAGGCCAGAGGCACACGACAAACTTTGCCGTGTGCCAGGCCAGGGGCACACGGCAAAGTCACATGGCAAAGTTTGAGACTTTGCCGTGTGCCCTTGGCCTGGCACACGGCAAAGATAGCAGCTTTGCCGTGTGCCTTCCCACGTGGCACACGGCAAAGCTTGCACAGAACATGTAGAAATGGTCACTTTGCCGTGTGCCATGGTCCTGGCACACGGCAAAGTGACCCCAAAAAAATCTGTTTTTATTGTTTTTTGACGTATAAATTGCCCCACTGAAACAAACATCATATTTATCATACATATATCACAACAAACATCACAGGCACTTGATATATCACAAGAAACATCACAAAATCCATAAGTTCACATTCAGGTACCACATGCTCACAATTATCACAAGTTCACAAATACAAACCAACTAATGTTTATCACTAAGATGGAGGGAACGGCTGTGCTGGGTCGAACGGAGGTGCGAACAACTGCTGTGGGTGTAACGTCGGTGAGATGCCCGGTGACACGTCAGGTCTATTCGATGCCGCCACCGATTGATTCTGCAGAAAGGAGAACATATTGCATGTCAGACCTGAATCAAGTTATCTAAGTCATAATCTAAAACATTCAAAAGTTCGTTGTAGTCTCAAAGTGACTCTAAGTCTCTACATTCTCTAAGTCTCTAATACTTCAAATGAATCTACAAGGTTGTCAAGTGACTCACATGAGGAGTTGCAGGAGCCGGAGCCGATGTGAACATCAGCATCACTGGTGCAGGTATGGGGTGACCCATATGAACGGAAAGATTTGAATGTAGTTGTACATATGGGTCATCTGCTGCTGAAGCTCGGCCTGCTGCCTCGCCGTCTCCATCTGCTGCCTCGCCGCCGCCTCCTCCCTTATCCTCCTCTCTTCAGCTATCGCCGCCTCATGTCCCTGTGCTTGCGCCGCTAGTTGGGCCTACAATTTTTCATCTCAATGTTACAATGCGAAGGAAACATATGTAGAAATTGAATGGACGATGAATAAATCAGAAATAACCTGAAGGTCCTGCACTTGGAGCTGTGCCTGTTATAGCCGTGGGCGTATGGGCGGGCAACTGCTCGTGCTCCTTGCTCGAACCTGGGCGAGAGTGGGAGTAGTGGCCGTGTCTAGAGTGTCATCTCCTATATAGTACCGGCCATGCTTCTTGCCCCCTCCCACCCTCATGATGATCTCTCCATCAAGGTCATGGGCGCTCGGATCCCACTCTGGCCCATGGACCTGCCTTCCCGCCTCTGTGTACTCGTTGATGCGGGTGTGGATGGAGGGATTGCTGTACGCCGAGGGCGGGTCGTCCGAGCTGTACGTGACCTCAAACGCCTTGCCCTTGTGGGTCATAGCCCATCCCATGAACTGGGAGCACTGAGCGCCTTCATTTGCCACCGACTGCGAAAAAAATCAAGTTGATTACAAATTATGCAGAATCGAGCATTAAAATAAAGAAATGAATCCGCATACCCATTGAGCCCTGTATTTGTCGTTGCTCAGGCTGCCTTGATGGTGTGCTGGATCTGGCATCAGCAAACGCCGCTCTCGGCCAGTGTTGTGCTTCTCCTCCCACTCTGGTGTGAACCACTTGTCCACTATGCGTTCCCAGCACGTGGTATCATTACGGAACCACCACACAGGCACCTACACGTGATCAAGTGATTGACATGTAAGAAGATCAAATCAAGCGATGTACTTAATCAGAAAATTAATCTTAACTTACCTGCAAGTATTGCTCCTGGGTCAGCTTCAAATTTCTTGCAGCTTCTTTTTTGATCTTCTGGCCAAGGAACAGAGCACTGTAGTTTATCACACACTGGACTTGCGCCTCATAGTGCATGTCCTTCACTAGCTTAACGCATCAGTTGTGAGCCACAAACTGCCGCCCGTTCCTTGTATCCACCCGCACACCTATAGAAATCCTGCATATAAACATGATGTATGCAATCATTATTACAAAAATGTGCAATGAATGCGATGTATTGACAAGTGTACTTACCCACAGCTCGGCCTTTACCCGCTCTGCCTTGTTGTCGAAGCACCTGTTTTCCCGATCGAGATGATCGGGGGTGACGGTGTAATGCTCCCACATCCAGGCCGGCTCGTACCTTCCACGAATGTGGACCTGGCCTGGGAAGTGCTCCCTGCACAGAAGATCCAGGTGTCATTGACCTTGCGATTGTGAGCACCTCCAACAAGTACTCTCCAACTCCTGCCAAAAGTGATAAAGATAAAATATTAGTTTATATTGTGATTATGAAGTTATGAAATGAAGAAGTATTGACAAAATCTAAAGTTACTTACGCTGGCCCAGAGGGTTGAATCATCGGCTGTTGGGCAAGAGGTATCGGCCTATCCGGAAGTCTCGAGGGACCTCGCAACCAGACAGCCGGGATAGCCCCTGTCGTGTCCTCCTCCTCCCCCTCCCCCTCCCCCTCCCCCTCCTCCTCCTCAGCACCCGACGTCTCCACGGAAGGTACGTATTCCTCTTCCTCCTGCTGCTCCTGCTCCTCCTCCTCAGACGAAGGCGGCTCTACAGGTCGAGCCGCTCGACCCTTGGGGCGAGCCTTGGGGCCACCCTTCCCTCGACCCCAAGTCGAGGGGCCCGACGTCTCGGTAGAGTTTGGCATAATTCTTCTGAAACAGACACGCATTTTCGTTGAATAGTGCCGCCCACCATCTTTGTTAAATCACCTGTAATTAAAAACAGTAAACCAATCAATACATATTTAAAAAGAGTAACATAATTACAAAATAAACAACACATAATTAGAAACTAACATGATATTTAAAAAAAATAAATCTATCAGTAGGAATCATACATGTATTAGAAATAATCATCTTGATCGGGATTAGCTGGATCATCGGATTAGCTGGATCATTAGCTTCATCATCACTATCATGCATGTTGAGATCATAATCAGGCCCGTGCTCCAAAGAAGGAATGTCGTCGTCATCAAGCCCTAATTGTAATCGCTCAAGTAATTCTAAGTCCTTCGCATTATGAACCTCATCTCCAGCATCCTCATCATCAACCGTTTCATCGTCTACTTCCATTCCGATCGCTCCAGTTAAGTCTATCTCAAAACTCCCTTGTGGCCCATCTTCTTGAAAGAACTCTCTGTCATATGTGTTTGGGTCTATGTTGTAATCTTCATTGTTTGGGATAGGTAGTTTGCCGTGTGGCGCTACCTTGTACACAACGTCCCAACCCTTAAGACGTTCGTCGGTTTTGCACGGGTATGAGAGGTAATAAACTTGTGTGGCTTGTTGAGCCACAATATAGACATCGTCTCCTGGATAGACGGATGACTGCCAAATTTCGACTAGTCCAACATTAGGGGTCCATCGCACTTCGTTAGGGTCAAACCAATGGCATTTGAATATGATAGGCTTAAGAGGTTTGCAACCATGAAATGTTAGTTCGTATATTTCTTCAATTATTTCATAATACTCGACCCAATCTTGGGCTACCGTACAAACTCTGCTATTTGTGTTTCTTCGATTGGGCCGACTCTGCTCGTGGCTTTTTGTGTGAAAGTGATAGCCATTCACATCATAGCCAGAGTATGACATAACCCTATAGGCACAACCATTGGCAACCTCTCTCAACTCGGGAGTCATAGACACATCCGTTTGGCCCTGCAAGTAGAAGAATGGTAGGTCGTTATATTATTTGCACGTACGAGGAACTTGTAAAGTACGAGCTCCAGAATGACCGTACCTTTTGTTTGAACCAAGAAATGAAATTGGGCGATCCACGTCCCGCACCTTGTTTAAGAAGGGTATCAACTTGTTGCGGGATCGATGCCCTTTTTCCCGCCAGAATTGATGAATAAATTCTCTGTACGAACGAGAAGAAGATCAAGGGGGGTTGGATGCAGAACTTACTAAATAGAGATAGTGCTTGGTTGAGAACTTACTGAATGTAACCTTCCACTTCGGAAAGGTTGGTCAACACATACATCATGATAGCGCGCAACTCTTCATGTTGCAAGGTCTTACGAGTCGCAACAATTGCACTTCCAAGTTGCCCTCTGAAGAGGCTGAGGTTTGATTCATTTTCATTGGCATTGTAATGACGGGGTGGATTATGCACGTTAGGAAGGGTGTCTTCGAACAGTCGCCGTTGATCGGCTTGTGAAACCCCAACTCGTGTGCTTCAACATTCATCAGCAGTTTGTCACCGTAATTTGAGAGCTGCGTTCTTTCAAGTTCTTGCTTGTGTTCTTTGTTTCGCAGGCCGGGATTAGCCTTCTTGGCAAGGTCAATCGGATCGTGACACGGTTGATAACCAGAGGAGTTGTGGTGCTAAGATTGCAGGGATTCAGTTCTTTGGATCTGAAGCCGGATCGGTGTGTCACGCTCCGCCCAAAAACGAGAGTTATCTTCGCCTGATGGAAGATTGGGAACCCTAGTCCCCATCAACCATGGCTTCACAACAATGAGAAGGTACATGAGAAAGTCTAGCTCTATGACTTTAAATGAAGCGCTTTGCAGGAGGCAACCCGATCTTTTGTTTATTATCTATATAATATGATGGTCTATATTATGCTCTTTAATCGAAACATCAAGTAACATTGTACCATTGCTCTAATAAATGCCACAACTTTATGTTGTATGATCTAAATGTTATTGAGAGCGCACTTTGTTATTTGATCTTGGAAAACTTGTAGACCCTTTTTTGTGCCTATTAGTGTTTAGAGTCTTTTTCTTTTGTGTCTATTTAGAGAGAAATATGAGGTATGACACCACCCTTTGATTCTAAACTTGTGGCTAGTTGACTTAGGCTAACTTTTGTTTTGTTTTTAGACCACCACATCATGTCATGTCATTGTGTTCATCCACATCATGTTGCACTTCATGCCATGTTGTTCTCACCCTTGCATTGCATTGCATGTTTTGTTTTGACCTAACTTTTTATTAAACCCACCTAAGCCTTCCTATTACCCCCGCCAAAACCGGAGCCAACAAGGGTAGGATTGACTTGTGTTGATTTGCTTGCCATCACCATTCGGATTAGCCAAGCTATCTCTATTCCTTGTTCTAACTGAAAACTTTGACTAGCCTCCCCACGAGATCCTAAACCCTTAGGAAAATCTCTCATACCTATAGCGATCCTAAACCCATAGGTTTTGTTTTCCACCCAATAAATCAACCTTTGCTTTTCTTTTTGTTTTCAACCATCTTAGGTAGATTTTCTAAGCTTGACTTCTCTCTTCAAAATTCTTATTTTAAGCCAAAAATATAGGATACCCATGAGCCTCCCCCTAAACCTCGTTAGCTAGGTTGTTCGGTTCTTTTCAATGAATGATTTTCTTGTCGACAATGCTTCACCTCTTATGAGGTGGTTGGCCAAGTTTTGTCGCTCTAAGCAAATACTTTTTGAATGAATTGATTGCGGAACAACATTGAAAGACCCTTCGAACCTTGCTAACTCTTGTTTTTGCTAACTATTTATATTTGCATTTTGCATTCATTCGGTCGTTCCATCATGCATTTGTTAGCTCGGCTCTTTCACGAAACTTAATGATGAATGCTTTCATACCTGTGATAATGCTATACGTATGGCATTTTTCAATTGTAATCTTGTGTAAACATGGTGTTTAGACATGATCGCTGACCATCATCATTAAGTTTTGTAAGCCTTGTTAGCATTTACATTGCATTGGTTGGTTTATAAGCTTTGCAATGCGCCTTATTTTTCTTGCGCTATGAGGAATTATTGACCTTGGGATAGACATGGTGTTTTGACCTTGGTTAACAAATCTTTATGACTATGGAGGAATTCGGCAATCTAGTTGTAAACATGGTGTTTAGAACTAGGTGTAAATATTGTCTTTGTTTATATGCTTTCCTCTCATTTGCATACTTACTTTGCACACACGCACACCCATTAGGATTTTATTTTTCTCTTTTACTAGGTTAATTATGCCACAAGTTAAGGTCTTAGGGATGTCATTGGTTGTTGGCATTTGCTTATACTCCCGACCGTCACCTCGGGGGTAGATTGTGCGTCTTAATGGTTTTTCAGGCATGAAGAAGGAATCCCATGAATTCGTGATCAAAGTTACAACCAAGACCGTTAACATCTCCGGAGATTGAAAGGGACGCTACGATTTTCATAAAAATCTGCACATGTTCAGAGATGTACAAGAAAGGAAAAATAGATATTCAGAAGCTCCATCAAATTCTCGTTCCAACACATCCAAGATCAACGAATTTGAAGACCCATACAAGGAGATACGACAAAAACATTGGGCGCTGCGCGTTCTAAAATCAGATCAGGACAGATTGCAGTGCTGGACTAAAAAAGGCATAACTCTTTTGCTCTGAATCCGTTTTGGGCAAATGATGGCTGGTTGGAAAGAAAAATTTGTGCACTTTGCAATGGAGCAAGAATTCAGTACATGTTCTGTTCTGGAATTAGAGAAAAAATTCATGGAAGATGGGGCAGCAACGAAGGCAACAAGCAAGGAGATGACGACGGTGAGAAGAATGATTGGGACCATGGCTTAGTGACAATGGGAAGGGGTTGAAGAAGAATTAAGGCAACAAAGGTGAAGAAGCATAAAGATAATCTCCAAACACGTGGCGGAAGGACTTCAAGAATCACATGACGGTTCACCATCTTTTTTCACGCTTGGCAACATGCTAAGCATGGGGGAGGATTTGTTGGACGAAAAGGAAAAGGCCATATAGAGTACAATGATCGTGTTCACCATAAGTTGCTCAAGATTCTTCTTCCATGCTAAGCACAATGCTTATGCATGGGGGAAGCCGCACTACACTCCACTACAAGCATCGAAAGACGGTAACTCTCCCTCAACCTTCTCTTTGTTCATCTACTTCTTAATGCTTGTATATATGTATGTCATCGACCATAGGTTAGAAACCTTTGTATATCTCTCTTGTTAATAACATGGCTACTAGGAGGACAACCTAGTTTTATTTTCTTTTCAATAAATGATCACCATCACTTTGCGCTCACCACGATGACATAATTTGAATGCTTTTGCTTATGGAAAAGTGAATATTGCCGCCTTGTTTTACCTACATGATGTTCTATATGACTTGACTATTTGCTCTCAATTAAATGATCTTAAATTGACTAAATACTGGCTATTTTATTTGTGGAGGTTAAATGACTAAATTCTAGACCCACATATTCCTTATGTTGCTCTTTGATTTAAGTTTACCAGTGACCTTATGCCTTGTATTGTTTTATTTAAAACTTGATTCTTATGCTATCTACATTCATGAATCTCTTGCAAAGTTCTATGGGCGAGCCTCTCTGCCCTCCAAGCTGCCTCTCGTGGATGCTTGTCCATTGATGTGGCTGCTGGGATGTCGCCCATGTGAAAGTAATCGATGCTCGTGATAGCCTAAGAGGGAGAGCGGGTGAATTAGGTTTTCTAACACTACCAGAAAACCTCCCATCCATCCACCCACATTGGTCATGGGTGGACTGGACCTGGTACCAATGCTTGCATTGGTACCGGGTCTAAAGGCTACAAATTTTGCACGCTCATAGGTACCGGTTGGTGACACCAACCGGTACCTATGCTCCAACATTGGTACCGGTTGGTGTCACCAACCGGTACCAATGAGCCTCGGGGTCTTTGGTACCGGTTGGTGACACCAACCGGTACCAATGTTAGCCCTTTTGGTACGGGTTGGTGCCACCAACCGGTACCAAAGGGGCTCTGCGTATAAAGGCCCTTCTTCCTCCCCCAGCCCGAGCTATGGCTCATTTCTTCATCCACCATTGAGCTCGAGTTGAGGGAGCTCATGCCCAAATTTTTCATAACTTTTAGAGATTTTGCAAACCAAGTCCGCTAGAAGGTTGGCAACTTCATCCTCTCTCTTTTGACAGTTAGTATGGTCTATTTCATGCCCTATGTTTTGAGTAATTTGTGTTTTGTGGAATTGATTGAAATAAGAGATTTTAGATTTAATCTTTATTTTTATTATGTGACGGTCCAAGATCCATGGGAGTCCTCATGGGCTATAGGCTCGCTAGGAAATTGGGCCGTCAACTCTGACAGATACAAGGAAGAGGCGTGCAGCTTAAGGAAACTAGTTGGCTACTAGGAAACAACCCGGCCTACTCATGTTAGAACTCTGTGTATTGTATCCGACTAGGAGTTTGTATTTCTTGCCTTGTAGATCCTGTCTCCCGAGTATATAAGGTGAGGCAGGGACCCCTTGTAGAATCATAACCATCAATACGAAGCAATCCACCATACAGGACGTAGGGTATTACGCTCTCTACTCGAGGCGGCCTGAACCTGTCTAAATCATCTCGTGTTCACCATTGTGCCTCTGGTTATGGCGAGACCCTCACGAACAACTCGACTACTTAGGGATCCCCTATAGTAGGCTAGCCGACATAAAAAACCGACAGCAGGCGCGCCAGGTAGGGGCTCTCGTCGAGAATCGTAGAGCAAGCTCGATGGCACCAGTCATCATCAACTGCGACGGCGACATGGCGTTCAAAAAGGACTCCACCTTCGTCTTCGGCTCTTGGGTTTGCACGGCAGACGGCGCGGGCAAGTTCGACCGCGTCCTCAAGTCGCCGACTCCGGAGGAACTCGCTGACAAGCTCGACGAGATTGTGCCCCCGGGTTCGAATTCAACTCGGGCTCGGGAAACCCCGAGTTCGAACTCAACTCAGGCTCGGGAAATCTCGACTCCTAGTTCGACTCCAACTCAGGCTGGGAAGATTCCAAAGCGGACCAGGCGGTCCGAGTCAGTTTTTGAACCATCGGTCGCGCCAAAATCCGCAAATTCAAAAATCCAGAAGAGAAGGAGTCCAGCCACTGCTAAGCGCGAGGCTGACACCCGAGCCAATTTCCCTTTGGACTCGTGGGCCCCACCTCCGTTTTCCAGACGGCATCCTCAAAACAACTCCGATCTCTGGTCGAATTCGACGAACTCCCTCTGAACGGGAAACAAGTCGGACTCGTCATCACTTCAACCCCTGAAGGACGATTAGTTCATTGGCCAGGACGCAAGCCAAGACTTGGAGTAACACCGCAAGAGGAACTGGACATGTCTCGCATCATTGCGTGCATTGATCCACTTCCGTTTCAACACGGGCAGCCCCTAAATTCTTCAAGCAACCGCGGCTCAACAGTCCCAGTAACTTCAAGCATAGGAAGCTACTCACCAGGGCATCAAGCCATGGTGATCATTGGCCAAGAACCAGAAGTCTCCAATGATGAGCCAACTATGGAGAATGAAGCTGAAGCTGACCGTAACCGACGCAGAGAACGAAACGCTGCTCGCGCAGATCGTCGCCACCGTGCCGGTCGCAGGCTTCCTCCACAGAACCTCAACCCCAAGTTCATACAAGTCACCGGGCAAGACGTCTACACCAACGCCGCAGCCAACATCATGGCTGTCGTTATAGAGTTGGGGCAGATGGCCCAAACTCCGGAAATCCTGAGGATGAAGACAATGCTCGAAACAGCGGCCGTCCAGCATGACACAATCAACCCTGCCAAGACCATCACCAGAGCACCGAGCCGTCAGGCAAGCAACTGACCCCATGAAGTTGGCAATCGCGGCAACCAGTCCCACCACCCGAGCAGGGACCAACGCGAACGCAGCAACGAGGGAGGCATGGTAGTCGGAGCTAGAGGTAGAAACCACGGCGCCAGGCCTAGCCACCACGCTGCTCAACAAAGTCACAATGGCGGGCGCGAAGGCAACTGGGACAGGGACGCACACCCTGGCAACCGAGATAACGACAGGGATCTGCAACACCGTTTGCAGAACAGAGACGTGCGCACTGTCATCTCAGCACGGGCCCGCGATCGCGAAGAAGACGAACGCCGGCGGCGCTAGGAGTACGACCAGGTCTACGGGCCACTAGGTCAGGGTTACCACAACCTTAACAAGTATGAAGGGTTCCCAGTCTTTTCAGACCGCATCCGTGCCACTTCCTGGCCCGACAAGTTCAAACCAGCTCATATCGAAAGATATGACGAGAAGTGCGATCCTGAGCAGTGAATTCGTATCTACTACTCGGCAATCAAGGCGGCAAGGTGCAACACCGACACTATGTGCACCTACCTTCCAGTAGTCCTTGACCAGGCCCCGCTAACCTGGTTAGAAGGGCTGGAGCTAGGCTCCATGACTAATGGGATGAGCTCTGCAAGGTTTTCATCAACAATTTCCAGGGTTCATGGCAGAAGCCAGGTACTCGCTTTGACCTAGCCCAGTGCAAACAAGGCCAGAACGAGTACCTGCGAAGCTGCAACCAATGATTTTGGGAGAAGCGCTCAACTTGTGCGGGCCTATCCGACCAAGACGTCATTGACTGCTTCCACGGCAGCCTTACAGATCCCACGCTACACCTTGATTTCGGGAGAAATAGGCCAAAAACGTTAGATCAGATGCGCGAGCTTATTGGTCGCTGGGCAGACACTGAAGACTCGCAGCGCGAAAGATTCAACCGAAACAAGTCGGGAGGATACCGCAACAACAACAATGACCGCAACAAGGGCAAGCAAGTTGAGAACAGCAGCAAACGCGACTTCAACGACAAGAAATGCAAGCCAGAGGATACGGTCAACGTTGCTGAGAAGAGCTCTTCCCGCAGGAAGTTCAAAAAACTACTCGACAAACAATGCCCTTTCCACCCAAAGGACAAGCACTCAAGTAGGGAATGCTATGGGCTCAAGAAAGCGATCGCAGCTGAGGGCGCTCCTAAGCCCAACAACCCTGACGACAAAGGAGCCAAGGGTGACAAAGACAAGGGCTATCAACAAGCCGACAAGGTGGTCAATGTCATCTTTGGGGGGATCACTCAGACAGAATCAAAGCGCAAGCAAAAGCTTATCCAACACGAGATTGCCTGCATCGAGCCTCCCATCCCCACCTTCCTGAAATGGTCAGAGGTCCCGATCAGTTTCTCTCACGACGATCAATGGACCAACATCAAGAACCCGGGGCGGTACCCTCTGGTACTTGATCCGGTAGTAGCTGTTGCACGACTCACGAGGATGCTGATCGATGGTGAAAACGGACTCAACATCTTGTTCGCCAAGACTCTGAACAAGATGGGCTTGGACATCACCAACCTGCTCAAGCCCACTGATTCACCCTTCTACGGCATCGTTCCTGGCAATGCTGCCATGCCCCTCGGCCAGGTATCACTTCCGGTCACATTTGGTACCGAGGCCAACTACAGGACCGAGTACACTACTTTCGAGGTCACCGACTTGAAATCTTCATACCACACGATCCTTGGGAGACCTGCTCTGGCAAAATTCATGGCGATTCCACACTATATCTACCTCGTCTTGAAGATGCCAGGCCCTAAGGGGATCATATCCCTAAAGGGTGATCTGAAGACCTCCTACAATTGCGACACCGAGGCAGTGACGATTGCTGCAAGCATGCAGCAACCGAGCCAGGCAGCAATCGTAGCAGTAATGGTGAAACAACTCGGTGAGGCTGAGTTGGAAATTCCAACAAAAAAGCCAGCCGCGTCAACCATGAAGCCCTCCCAGGAAGTTCCAATGAAGGCAATTGACCTAGGGACGGGCAACCCCTCCAAGACAGCGCTGATCGGCGCTGACCTGCCTACCAAATAGGAAAGCGTGCTCACCAGCTTCTTACGGGACAACCGCGACATCTTTGCATGGAAGCCATCTGACATGCCAGGAGTCCCAAGGGAGTTGGCTGAGCACAAACTCAATGTCGATCCAGCTGCCAAACCGAAGAAACAACACCTATGACGCTTCGCCCAGGATAAGAAAGAAGCCATCCGATCGGAGCTGGCAAAATTACTAGCAGCTGGGTTCATTAAAGAGGTATTCCACCCTGACTGACTCGCTAATCCTGTCCTGGTGCGCAAGAAGAACAACAACGAGTGAAGAATGTGTGTCGACTACACCGACCTGAACAAGCACTGCCCAAAGGATCCTTTCGGGCTACCTCGCATTGATCAGGTGGTGGACCCTACAGCTGGCTGCTCTCTACTCTGTTTCCTCTACTGCTACTCAGGCTATCATCAGATAAGCCTGCATGAAGACGACTAGATCAAGATGGTGTTCATCACTCCGTTCGGCGCCTACTGCTACACCACAATGTCCTTTGGACTCAAGAACGCGGGGCAACATATCAGCGTACAATTCAGAGTTGTTTAAGGGCTCAGATTGGCCGCAATGTTAAAGCCTACGTTGATGACGTCGTCATGAAAACAAAGAACCCGGACAGCCTCATTGATGACTTGTCCGAGACCTTTGCACACCTCAGGAAATTTCAATGGAAGCTTAACCCCACCAAGTGTGTGTTTGGCGTGCCCGCGGGAAAACTGCTAGGCTTCATAGTCAGCCACCGGGTAATTGAAGCCAATCCCGAGAAAATCACCGCTATTACATCCATGGCGCCTCCAAAATCCCTTAAGGATGTCCAGAAGCTGACCGGATGCATGGCGGCACTCAACCGATTTATTTCAAGGCTGGGTGACAGAGGACTACCTTTCTTCAAGCTCCTCAAAAAGCAAGATAAGTTCGTATGGACTGCAGAAGCTGACGCGGCGTTTGAAGATCTCAAGAAATTCCTCCAGTCACCACCAGTACTTACTGCACCAGCTGATCAGGAACCACTGCTCCTTTACATCGCAGCAACAACTCACGTTGTGAGCACTGCCATTGTAGTCTAGCGGGAGGAATCCGGCCATGTATACAAAGTACAGCGGCCAGTCTACTTCATCAGCGAGGTGCTCACAGAATCAAAAGTACGCTACCCCCAGGTCGAGAAGCGATTATATAGTTAGTTGTTGCATGTGTAGAGATGATGCGCAAATTTT
>CM014275.1:67117161-67138900 GCA_004135705.1 Alloteropsis semialata
GCTTAGCTTCAATTGTTCGGACCAGTAATATTAGAGTCCCATCTGGCCAGCCCACAACACAAGTCAACTCTGCTATATAATATATTCCAATCAGCTTTTTGACCTAGCAAAATTTACTGCCGCCGCCCGTCACACAACACGAGCGGAAGAGTAAAATTTCTCCTGCCCGCTGCCTCCGCTGGCAGTGCGCCGCGCCATTAGCTCCTCAGCTTTTGATGATCGATGTCTTTTGTTTCATTTAGGCAGTTAGCACTACGGGAACCCGGCTGTTTGCCGAGTGCCAGATGCACTCGGCAAAGGCCGAAATGCACTCGGCAAACACTTTGCCGAGTGTTACACTCGACAAACAGCACTCGGTAAACAGTGACTCGGCAAAGAGCTATTTGCCGAGTGTCTTTTCTCGGGCACTCGGCAAACCCTTTGCCGAGTGCTATTTGACACTCGGCAAACAGCCGATTTTCAGTGCTCAAAAAAACCGAAAATAATAGCAAAAAAAATTTATTCCAATGTGGGAAGAACCTGCTGCAAATGTTCACACAGAGGAGGTATACATGTATACATATTGTCAATATTGATGATATATACATATATATATGTATATATATATATATATATATGTGTATATATATATATGTATATATATATGTATATGTATATGTATATATATATGTATATATATGTATGTATGTATGTATGTATGTATGTTCAAGCATGAAATCTTGATACATTTCTTTCTCGTACGTGTAGCCCTCAGGCTCACAGCCTTCTGGGTCCTCATCATCGAAGAGGACGAAACGTGGACCGACCAAAAAGTTAAAGGGCAGACTTATAACCATAAATGTGGCAGAAGATGGTCGGCCAGTTGCGCCAGATAAAGCTGCTATAAAGATGGCCAATTAGTGTGGTGTTCTTGTGAGAGACCACGTGCCCATCAGCTTGCAGAGGTGGAAACCCAGCGATGATCATTCATACGTGCCGCAATCAGAGAAAGAAATGCTATGGGCTAGTCTGAAAGAATGTTTCACAGTACCTGAAGGTTCAGAGGAAAGAGTCAAAAATTGGGCTCTAAGGACGATGGGTACTTCATTTCAAACATGGAAGAAGAACCTGTACAAGAAATATGGCGAGAAGAACCTGACACCCAACTTTGACGACTACCCAAAGCTGAGGAGTCATTGGGATTCGTTCGTCCAGTATAGGCGGTCATAGTTAGGTGAAAAGAACTCGCGACAGAATAGGATCAATGCCGCGAAGAAACAGTACTTCCACTCTCTTGGACCAATTGGCTATAAGAAGAAAATTCCTATCTGGGACAAGATGGAAGAAGATTTGGTTGCCAGGGAAATCACACCGGTGATAATGAATTGGCCCGAGCGATCAAGGCATTGGTACTACGCTCATGGTGGCACTCTGGATCTTAATGATTGGTCGCTTATATACAACGATGAGTTAAAAGAGGCGGCCGCTGATATCCTTACGGCACTTAAAGAGAAAGACGATGGGACATTCATTCCCGACAGAGAAAACGACGAGCTAACAAGGGCTCTGGGGAATCCCAAACATCCCGGACGAGCTAGAGGTGTCGATGTCGTCTCGTGGAAGGTTGCCTTCTCTGCGGACAGTGACACGTACAAGAGTCGAAGCCGCTCTAAGGCCGCACAGGAGAGAAGAGTAGAGAACTTGGAAAGAGAGCTTTAGCAGACAAAGGCCGGCATCACATTGCTGAGCCAAGGGCAGACGGTGCCGGGAGGAGTACTTGTACGAGTTGGTGGATCAGCTGATGGTGTTAGCCCGCCCTCCCAACGTCGCAGCAGTGTTGCTTCCACGGAGCTCCCACCTGCTGATGCCAGGGACGAGAGTGCTCGCTATCCAGTGGACGAAATCACTTTGCGTATGCCATGTGAGCTACATATACCATGCAGGAACTTATCCACTAAGGTGGCTTACGGTATGGCTTATCCGGTGGAGCAAGGGCAGACCATTCATGGGGCACAAATTCCAAGTGGCTACTGCAAGGTGGGGGTGGAGCAAATTTGTGAAGGATATGAGCAAATCTTTCTAAAGCAAAAGCATCTGCATAATTGCAAGCACTAGGAGCACCTTTGCATCGAGGAACAGTGCACAAATCTTTCTAAAGCAAAAGCATCTGCATAATTGCAAGCACTAGGAGCAAAGGCAGAAGCACACGATACTTTTAGGTAACCTTTTTCTGCGTCCAGAAAATGCTCCTAGTCTTTAGGGATTGAAACAGTGGAGCATCTAAGCATTCAAGTCTTCTAGCACAAGCTATTCCCACTTTGAAAGAGATACTGCTCATATGAACATGATATATTCTCAATTTCTCAGCAGCTCGAACGCTAGCCTCCTGTCCTCACAAGTGTTTTAAAATCGCTCGATTAATCACGATTAATCAATGATTAATCAAGAAATCGGTCCTTGGACATCGATTAGATAAACCAATACGATTTTATTGTCTAGTCGGTCGATCAGAGGATTAATCGTTGATTAGTCACGACTAGTCGAGCTACTCTAGTTGAGTGACTAGCTTTGGACTGTAGCTTAGCTTCAATTGTTCGGACCAGTAATATTAGAGTCCCATCTGGCCAGCCCACAACACAAGTCAACTCTGCTATATAATATATTCCAATCAGCTTTTTGACCTAGCAAAATTTACAGCCGCCGCCCGTCACACAACACGAGCGGAAGAGTAAACTTTCTCCTGCCCGCTGCCTCCGCTGGCAGTGCGCCGCGCCATTAGCTCCTCAGCTTTTGATGATCGATGTCTTTTGTTTCATTTAGGCAGTTATAGGTCGTTCTATTATGCACTTTCAAACCAAGTAATTGATCACCTCCTAGATCGACTAGGCTACAAAATGGTCCTGGATCGACTTGTCGACTAGGTTGACTAGCCTAAAACTAATCACGATTAATCGTTGCCTAGTCACGATTAATCACCTAGTCGGTACCCCAACGGCTAGGCTCGACTTAATGATTTGCAAACATTGTACTGCACTATCGCCTCTCAAAGTCAAAGATCTTCAATTTCATATAGCAGAGAGCTCATACGCAAGAGGCCGGACAATGGCAGCAATGCTTGTGGACGCTTCTACATGCGTGATGAAACCGCTCCTCTCCAAGCTCTCCGAGCTGCTGGAGGGAGAATATGTCAAGCTCAAAGGTGTGCGCAAGAAAATCAAGTTTCTGAGACACGAGCTGAGCACCATGAATGCCACACTCCAGATGCTTGCCGATGCAGAGGAGCTGAACCCTCAGATGAGAGATTGGAGGGACAAGGTACGTGAGCTGGCCTATGACATTGAGGATTGTGTGGATTCCTTCATGGTTCATGTTGATCAAGAATCCCATGGATCTAAAAGGTTCAAGAAGTTGATTTCTAAGTTGAAGAGACTGAAACATCGCCATGTGATTGCTAATGAGATCGTTGAACTCATGATGCGGGCAACAGAGGCAAGCGACAGGCACAAGAGGTATAACTTTACAGAGTTAGCATCCAACAGTGGCAAAATGTTTGCAATTGACCCTCGGCTGCCAGCACTCTATGAAGAGGTAGATAAGCTTGTGGGCATTGCTGAGCCAAAGGATCATATCATTGAGTGGTTTAACAAGCATACAGAGGATAAAAATCTCAAGGTGCTGTCAATTGTGGGTGCTGGAGGCCTTGGCAAGACCACTCTTGCCAACCAAGTCAGCTATCAAGTGAAATATCAATTTCAGTGCTCGGCTTTTGTTTCGGTGTCTCGAAATCCTTCTATAAAGAAGATTTTGAGACAAATACTTTCTGAAGTAGGGATTAACGTTGACACTTTGGATGATGATCGCCAGCTCATTGCTAAGATTAGAGACTATACAAAGATAAAAGGTAAATCTGGCAAATCACTTGTACCTTTAATATTTCTGTTGTTTCTAATTGCAACCTACCACTTGTCTCTAATTGCACAAATATAAACTAAGACATGCTATCTATATGTGCAACTAAGATTATCTTCTAGTGATTGCACCCACCCAAAGAGTTTTGCAACCTAGAGCCAATCCTATCAAGATACTACTCTAGAAAGGTAAGGCATACAAGTTGCAAGAATGAAATGCGAAAACTTAAGAGGGTTAGAGGGATGCAAAGTTGACACGAATATTTATCTCGTGGTTCGGCTAATGTCTACTCCACGTTGGAGCTCCACAAAGGATATGCTCCCGGTCGCAAAGTCTTGTTCCTGGTCAAGACCTTGAGCTCGCCACAAAGGCTCCTCAAGAGAGATGATGAGCAAGTCACCAAGACCTTGCTCTCATCAACCTACTCTCCCGGAGATTTTGATGCCGCCTCCACTACAGAACTTTTTCACCAAAGAAGGAGGGTCTCCTCTTCTCCCGCACAATGTCGTCATCGCCGCTCCACACCAAGCCGGAGGGTCAAAGACTTGTCGGCGAGTCACCAAGACTCCAAAGGGCTGGCACACCGAGATTACAAGTGTTAGTTCACTGTAGAACCAAGCACAAGGTTAAATGCCTTGCCAACTCTCTCACTAGGTCTATCCTAGCTCTCTCACTCACTATGGATGATCGATGTAGCACAAATGGTAGCTTGGATGTCTTGTAGGTGTAGATGAACTTCTCTTGGACTCTAACAACTCAGAATGGCCGAATGGGGGTGATATATATAGCCCAAAGGGCTCAACTAGCCGTTGCACAAAAGCTGCACAAAACTCGTGAACGCCGTATGTTCCGCCGTGTGCTTTTTCCCCATCGGCGGATAATACGCCGTGTGCTTTGTCCAACGGTCGGATTCTATTTCCAACGGCTCTTTGCACACGCCGTATGCTTTTCAACTTGTACGCCGATGGTCGGCGTTTCATATGCCGTGCCTTTTTCTCCATCACCTCTTGACATAGTCCATGTGTAACTTGTACGCTGTTAGTCCGCCTAGGGTTGGCATATGATAAGGCGTGTAGGGTATTGACGACCCTAACTTGAACTTGACCATGCCTTGAACGCCGTATCATCTGCCCTTCATGTGTACAGTAACACCGGATCATACGCCGATGCCCTTCTTTTGAAATCCTTGAATATCGTATGCCTCTAACTTGTACGCTGTGTATCGGCGGATCATACGCCGTGTAGAATCTTTCTTGCTCTGCTTGATCAGCCTCTACACACCGTATGCTTCTGGTTTGTACGCTGTTGATCGGCGTATTGTACGCCGTGTACAAACTCTGCAGGCTCATCCTATTCAATCAACTTAAGCCTTTTTCACGGTTTAATATGCCAATACCATGTTTTAGATACTTGAAAATAATTCTCTGGTTTTTTACTATGCTTTGGAATCATTCTTGTGACGTAATTTCCTATGTAAATCACTTAACAAACTTGTTAGTCCCAATGACTATGTTATCATTTAATCACCAAAATCACGGTATAATGGCACATAGGACCATTTTGCTAACACCATGGATGCAGCGATGAGCTTCTTCGTCCATATTCGTCGATGGTGGCCGCGTTGTCCGATCGTCCGCTTCCTCCGTCTTGATCCTCGCACTCTCCTATCTCCTCCGCCGTTCAAGGGTTGCAAACGTACTGACCTGTTCCACTATCGCGGAGGTCGGGGCCGGCGGCAAGGACGCTGCGTGGGAGCACATATCGGACCACCGGAAGCGAGCTCGCCTCCCCTGTCCCCGATGACGTGAGACTGAGATGCCTGCTGCTCGCTCGTGCCTGGAAAGCCCGGAGAGAGATAAGGTTTGGTGTGGGGGTGGGAACGTGGTGGGACCATGGATTTCTCGGGGCGCATGATTTAGGACATGTTTGTTCGTGAAACTTTGAAAACTAGTTTGTAAATTTGTAACTTTGGAACTAAACATCCCTTTCAACTAGTTTGCAAAGTTGCAAAAGTAACGTATTGAAAAACGTGCTCTCTCTCACGACACGCTTTCCAATGCAACTTTTGCAACTTTGGAACTAAACACCCCTTCAACTAGTTTGCAAACTTTGACACTTTTGCAAACTAGTTTCTAAAGTTTCATGAACTAAACATGCCCTTAGACTGTGTGTCTTGTTCTCACGCTAGCGCAAAGGTTTTCTAAATGTTGAAAGAGGTATTCGGATACTAATAAAAAAATTAATTACACAACTCGTCTGAAAATTGAATTTCGAATCTATTAAGCCTAATTAATCCATAATTAGAGGTTGTTTACTGTAGCACGATGTTTGTCTAATCATGGTCTAATTAGGCTCAATAGATTCGTCTCGCGAATTTACCCGGGGCTATAGAATAAGTTTTGTCATTAATCTATATTTAATACCTCTAATTAGTGTCCTAACATTCGATGTGACGGATGAATAATGAAAACTTGCTCAAAACTTACCTATTAAATGAGATGCGGGATCCAATGTGGAGAGAGAGAAACATAGAGGGAAACCAATAATTGTGTGCTGAAACATGTTCACCTACTCGGTTTGACTCCTTAATTTAGGATGGGCAATCAAATTTTTCTAGATTTATTTTAGAAGTTAACAATGCTATTTTTTACTAGTAGACAATGTGCTTGTCAAAAGCAAGGTGTGACTTTGTCGATATCAAAATCTGTTGTTCTACTTTTCTGGTTGTTACTCATAGGATAGGATTTGCGTGCATGTATTTATAGCATGAGTTGTGTGTGTGTGAGGGATGACTTTGTGTTTCAAAGAGAAAAAAGTGTTCTAAAATATTTTGCATAGAGCTTCATCTACCTCACCGCATTGACTCATTCAAACCGTTCAAGAGTCTTTGTGTCCACTTGTTTTGATGGTACTCCCTCTGTTTTTTAATAAATGTCATATTAGTTTTGTCCTAAGTCAAAGTTATATAACTTTGACCAAATTTGTATAGAAAAAATATAACAATATTTGTCACACCAATAATATGCACTATTGAGATATATTCTATGGTGAATTCAAAGAAACAAATTTGGTAATGTAGAGTGTCGGATCTACTGTCCGGCAGTCCACAAGAGGGTACCCAAGTGATTGATTTGTAGGCAAAGGCGATCGCAGAGCTAGGGAGCTCGAGGTAACACGGGAGACGCAAGGCTTATACAGGTTCGTGCTACCCAGAGGTATAACACCCTATGTGCTGTGCTCGGTGGTTTGGGATTGATTTGCTCGACGAGGTTCCGGAGAACAACGGCGAGTTTGTGGTTACAAGGTGGAGAGAATGAGATGATCCTCAGGGGGTCGACCTAGGCCGCCTTATATAGGCCGACGACCTAAGGTTTACAAGTCGGTTCTCTACTCCTATTCAGCTACAACAAGGAAACTAATCTGAGTTGGCGTGCCTTGCAAGCTAAGTCATCATCAGTCTTGTCCATCAAGTTCGGAGATCCTCATGGGCCGGCCCTGGGTCAACCCACATCGCTGTCAGACGTGGACCCAGGCCGACTGTCACCCCTGTCGGTAGTGGGTCCAGGGGTACCCATATCCCATATAGAGGTTGTTATATTTTTTTGGGATGTTGGTCAAAATTGAACAACTTTGACTTAAGACAAACCTAATACAACGTGTAAAAAAAAGCCTGGAGGGAGCAGTAAGATTAGTGGCAGTATGCATCTCCTAGTGTAGGTGTGGGGCGGGGGAGCAGACCATATATGCTGACTACAGGGTAGCATATAGTTGCAGCTAGCTGAGCTTCTTCGATCATATGCGCCGGGCAGCGTCTGGCGCTGATCCTACCCGAGGAAGAGAAAGAAGAGAGCTGATTCCCCCACCTTTAATTTCCATTCGATCCACCCCCAAAGTTGAGAGCAGCGCAAATACTGACTGAGGCACGGAATGCGATGGAGGCAGCGGCGGCGAAAGCTGTGATAAACCAGTTGTTCGGGAGATTCTCCACCGAGATCGATGGCAAAATCAACAAGCTGAAGGGCGTGAAGCTTCAGAGTGATTCCTTGCGAATGGACCTCAACATGCTTGTTGCTTACAAGGCCGATGAGCTCACCAATAATAGCAGGGATGCTCCTCGCCGAGCCGTGGAGAGAGTGTCCGGTGAACAGATACGCGAGCTGATCCGTGACATTGAGGATTGCTTGGAGCGCTTCCTGCATCGCTACACATGTAAGAAGGCTGGGAGGTTCCATCGCGCTGTTCACACGGTGAAGACTCTTGGCATCCGTAACAGGTTCGCCGAGGAAATGGAGGAGCTCAAACAGCGCGCGGAGAGATACCGCAGCATCATCCAGCCCCCAGCCACCAGGCCCACCACCGGACCATCAGCAGAGCCTCGACACCTTTCCATGGACATGGAGGAGAGTCCTGTGGGCATCGACAAGGCCAAGGAGGATCTTATCATGCTTCTAGATGAAGTCAACGGCGAGGCCGAGAAGTTGAGGGTGATCTCCATCGTCGGATTTGGGGGCTCCGGGAAGACCACACTGGCGAATGCTGTGTACAGAAGCCCCGCTGCCGACGCCGGACGGTTCCCTCTCCGTGCGTGGGTCCGTAGATCCCACTACGAAAGAGAAGAAGAAAATACCAGTAGCTGTTCGAAAAGAATCGAAGAAAAAACCAAGAGGCTTCTAAGGAAGATAATCGAGGAATTCTGGGGTGCCACCGTCGAAGCTGATACTCGGGGGCTTGATGAGTTGAATCTTCGACGGTATCTCCAAACAGAATTGGCGAAACAGAGGTATGCCACACTGCTTAGTTAGCAATAAAAATCTAATATTCTCTATCTCTACATAACTTCTCCTTCAGTTATGGTTGTTTTTTATGGGCTTGCCCATGATATTAGTAAACTAATATATCTCAGACAGACACCTTAATTATGTGCTGTGAACTTCATTATACTTTATTTTGGCTGGTGATAGTGGTGTGTGTGCATCTTCTTTGCTAACAGTAAAATCTAAATTTATCTAGCTAATTATTCTTGAGTCACCTTCCGCATTTGTTTTTCTTCCTTCTTGTGAAGCATAAAAATTTAAGATTTTAATCATGAATTATTGGAACCCTTTAATGTATCTAGCTAATTTTGATTCATCTTTTTGGTGCATAGATAAATTTTTTTTGTGTGTAGTGTTATAATAATTCGTTTTTTTAGACCCTACTAGATATTTTCCTCACTCACCCATTTTATGTATGAACTAGAGAGATCACCCGCGCATTTGCGCGGCTAGTATATAGAGTTCGAATATTTATATATGTCTTTTTGCATCCTTTTTGTTTTTCCTAAACTTATTTTTTTCTTGCCGGTGTCCTCTTGTTACACATTAAGCCAAATTATTGACAAAATAATTCAGGCATTGTCATTATATTTTTCTTTGTTTAGACTACTATTATCTTTGTTTCTCAATATCTTATAGGCATACTCTATAAGTACATCTTTGTTTATTTTTATTTTGACTAAATAACTTTCATTGGAGTTATTTTTAGTTAATGGTATAAATTGGTAGTTTTATCAGCTAAAAAGAATTTAATATTTATGTTTGTATAGTGACAATGATGGGATAATTAATAACTGGACTAATTTCATAGTAAAGAAAAAAAGGTATATATTATTTAGATAAAGCATGAGTATTTTGGTTAACTTTGTTATGTAATAAAATATTTTATTTTTTGTTTTAAATATTATTGAGGTATTGTAGGTTAATGACATTGTTGGATGATTTTCAAAAGGATAAAGATATAGGGATGTTTTAGGCTAAATTTTATGTAGTGACAATTGTGGATAATTTTTAAATAGTTACATGGGTATTTTATGCTATTTTTTTCATAATGGCAGTTGCAATTTTTTTTCCTCCGATTAATGTGAGAATTTCTATGTCTTAAGAGTGAACGTAACTTTTTTAATAACATTGTGGATAATTTTAAAAATATATACGGACATTTTAGGCTATTTTTTATGTAATGGTAGTGGTGGTAATTTTTAAATAGTTAAGAGGGTATTTTCGGCTAAATTTTACGTAATGGCAATGGTGGGTAATTTTAATTTTTCTTTTTTCTTCGATTAACGTGAGAATTTCTAGGCCTTGAGAGCGAACGTGGAGGCTCCGTTTGTTGGCCAAATACTTTTGTATCCTTTTTGTTTTCCCTAAACTTATTTTTTTTCTTGCCGGTGTCCTCTTGTTACACATTAAGCCAAATTGTTTACATAATAATTCAGGCATTGTCATTATATTTTTCTCTGTTTAGACTACTATTATCTTTGTTTCTCAATATCTTATAGGCATACTCTATAAGTACATCTTTGTTTATTTTTATTTTGACTAAATAACTTTTATTGGAGTTATTTTTAGTTAATGGTATAAATTGGCAGTTTTATCAGCTAAAAAGAATTTCATATTTATGTTTGTATAGTGACAATGATGGGATAATTAATGACTGGACTAATTTTGTAGTAAAGAAAAAAGGTATATATTATTTAGATAAAACATGAGTATTTTGGTTAATTTTTTTTATGTAAGAAAATATTTTATTTTTTATTTTAAATATTATTGAGGTATTGTAGGTTAATGACATTGTTGGATGATTTTCAAAAGGATAAAGATATAGGGATGTTTTAGGCTAAATTTTATGTAGTGACAATTGTGGATAATTTTTAAATAGTTATATGGGTATTTTATGCTATTTTTTTCATAATGGCAGTTGCAATTTTTTTCCTCCGATTAATGTGAGAATTTCTATATCTTAAGAGTGAACGTAACTTTTTTAATAACATTGTGGATGAATTTTAAAAATATATACGGATGTTTTAGGCTATTTTTTATGTAATGGCAGTGGTGGTAATTTTTAAATAGTTAAGAGGGTATTTTCGGCTAAATTTTACGTAATGGCAATGGTGGGTAATTTTAATTTTTCTTTTTTCTTCGATTAACGTGAGAATTTCTAGGCCTTGAGAGCGAACGTGGAGGCTCCGTTTGTTGGCCAAATACTTTTGTATCCTTTTTGTTTTCCCTAAACTTATTTTTTTTCTTGCCGGTGTCCTCTTGTTACACATTAAGCCAAATTGTTTACATAATAATTCAGGCATTGTCATTATATTTTTCTCTGTTTAGACTACTATTATCTTTGTTTCTCAATATCTTATAGGCATACTCTATAAGTACATCTTTGTTTATTTTTATTTTGACTAAATAACTTTTATTGGAGTTATTTTTAGTTAATGGTATAAATTGGCAGTTTTATCGGCTAAAAAGAATTTCATATTTATGTTTGTATAGTGACAATGATGGGATAATTAATGACTGGACTAATTTTGTAGTAAAGAAAAAAGGTATATATTATTTAGATAAAACATGAGTATTTTGGTTAATTTTTTTTATGTAAGAAAATATTTTATTTTTTATTTTAAATATTATTGAGGTATTGTAGGTTAATGACATTGTTGGATGATTTTCAAAAGGATAAAGATATAGGGATGTTTTAGGCTAAATTTTATGTAGTGACAATTGTGGATAATTTTTAAATAGTTATATAGGTATTTTATGCTATTTTTTTCATAATGGCAGTTGCAATTTTTTTTCTCCGATTAATGTGAGAATTTCTATATCTTAAGAGTGAACGTAACTTTTTTAATAACATTGTGGATGAATTTTAAAAATATATACGGATGTTTTAGGCTATTTTTTATGTAATGGTAGTGGTGGTAATTTTTAAATAGTTAAGAGGGTATTTTCGGCTAAATTTTACGTAATGGCAATGGTGGGTAATTTTAATTTTTCTTTTTTTTCCGATTAACGTGAGAATTTCTAGGCCTTGAGAGCGAACGTGGAGGCTCCGTTTGTTGGCCAAATACTAAGATAATAGAAGATTTCGGCATAGTCTACTAGTAATATTACCATGGCTACGTGTGTTACAATCATTTAATTCTTTTTTTCCTTTGCCAATTCGTCTGTGATAGGTATTTGGTTGTCCTTGTTGACACGACTAAGGACGATTGGAAGTGGATAAAAACAATCTTCAAAAATAATGAGAAAAGCAGCCGGATAATAGTGACCACGAGCTTGTTGTCCACGGCTAAGGGATGCAGCAGTGATGGTGGCTATGTGTACAAAATGAGAAATCTTGGACCTGAAGTTTCTGAGGAATTAGCTCTCGGTAATGAACGGACTGCTGGTGTTTCTGCTTCACAAAAGGCGCTAGTGGATAAATGCGATGGTCATCCACTTGCTCTTATAAGCGTCGCAAATCATATTGGCGGCGGAATTACTGACAGTCCGAATAGAGATTGTGCTGAGCTGTGCGACCGCCTTGGCTCGTTTCTGCATACAGTGCCAATCATTGGGCCGGATCATTTCGAAGAACTTCGAGGTGTGCTTACAAATAGCTACTGCAGTCTTTGTTACTGCACTGTCCAGCCCAGCCTGTTATATCTGTCCATATTCACAAATGGTGGTCGTTGCAACCTGAAGAAGAAGAAGATTACCAGGCGATGGGTGGCTGAAGGATACGCGCCAAGTCTTGACCCTCGAGTGAGTGAGCAGGAAGTGGCAGACAAGATTTTCGATGAGTTTATTGACACGAACCTCATCCGGCCTGTTGGTGTAAGCAGCAGTACGTGCAAAGCTCTTGGCATCGTGCACGAGTTCATGGCCGACAAGTCCATCTCCGACAATTTCATCATGCCCTTCAATGCCCAAGAGCGCAGGACGACAGATCGCACTGTTAGGCACCAAGAAAAAGTTCGTCACCTCTTCGTCAATGATGGCAATGTTGAAAGCTCCGGAAGCACATTGAGCATGGACTTGTCTCGCGTTCGCTCCCTGACAGTGTTATCTGAAAGTGCAGGTGGGTCTTTTAACAAGTTCAGCAAGTACCGCCTGATGAGAGTGCTGGATCTGGAAAATTGCACAGAGATCAATCGCCGCCATCTCGGAAGAATATGCAAGCTGTGGAATCTGAGATACCTAAGCCTCCGGGACAACATTAAGAAGCTTCCAAAGACAATTGTCAAGCTGAAACTTTTGGAGACACTCACTGTAAGCAAAAACGAAGTGACTGAGCTGCCAGTGGAAATTCTTGGGATGCCCTCTTTGGTCCATCTGAATGGAAAGTTTACGCTTCCCAAGAAACTGCCTAAGAAGCAAAAACTCAAGAAACTGTGTGAAGAAAATAAGCTGCAGACCCTAGCTGGGTTCATCGCCAATGGGAGTAATGAAGGATTTCTGCAACTCATGGTTCATATGAAGAACTTGAGAAAGGTTAAGATATGGTGCCAGTCCACTGGAGAAGCTAGAGACATCAACAGTTTGAACACTGACCTGGTACAGGCTATCCAGGAATACGGTAAAGCTCCCATGCAAATTGGTACCCAAGTTCGCTCCCTCTCAATTGACTTTCAAATATTTCCCCAAGGACCCTTCTTGCCCGAAGTAGGGAGAATACATCTCAGCTCACTGAAGCTGCACGGCAACTTAAGCACAATGCCATGGTTCGCTGACTTCCTCGAAGTAGCAGAACTCAAGTACTTGTGCCTTTCATTAACTGTTCTTACACCGGAGTTTCTATCAGCCATTGGTAGAATGCACTACTTGGCTCACCTCAAACTGATTGTTGAGACGGTTACTGAGGGTCTTCTTGTCATAGAAATTGGGGAATTTATACAATTACAAAGTTTATATTTTGTGATTACAAGACCCGATGCTGTGATCCCACTTATGCAAGTTCAAGATGGACATCTGCCAAAACTTGTCTCACTTCAGCTTCTCTCGGAGCATCTAGCTGGTACTTCCGGCATCGAAATCAGGCACCTCAGAAACCTCCAGGAAATCGAACTTCATCCTCAAGTCAGTGAACCAGCAAGACAAGAATGGGAAGCAGCAGCAAGGAACCACCCTAAGAGGCCGAATGTTTTGCCTTTCAAATCTGTCGATGATCCAGTTAACAGCGCGGCACATGCAGAGCCCATGAAGAATAATCCAGTTGTCAACGTCGCAGCAGCAGGCGAAGGGCTCAACAGATCATCAGAGCACCATGAGACTGGAGATAATCAGACAACGGGGAATCAGCATGCCATACCAACACAGTTGGCCAATGAGGAGGCATCAAACGGCTCCCATGTGCAGACGGGTCAACAAGGAACTTCGCCTTTCAGTAAGTCTCTCTTTTAGCCAGACGACATGGGGAGGTTGAACCCACACAACCCACCCCACCCCCCCAACCCCACCAACTAATTTTGCTTCAATTCATTTCAATTCAAAGAAAAGTCATTCATGCTTGACACATGATATTGCCACCGAATGTGCAGGGGTTCGCGACTCCATGCCAACAGTGACGGTATATAGGATGGTTGAGGCACGGCGTTCCACTTCAAAGTGTAAATATCTTGTTCACCGTATAATTTCAATTTATTTGCGTTGAGACATTTGTCTTTAGTATCCATACAGGCGGTATTGAGTAGCTACAAAATTAATGAATTAATTACCACCCCTGTGGCCCTGTTGCATCTAACTGAAATAATCAAATTTAGATATAAGCCAGGTTAATATAATTTCCCTTCGTCTAAAACATTGAGGTCCATATGTTGATCTGGCCCACTACTGACAGCACCGATTTTCTTTTTCGCCGAAGGGGTTTGATTGTTTTCACTAGTATACATTGAGAAATTATAATGAAGGACCTCAAGAGATATACAAAGTTAATCGAGACTATCTCCCTTTTACCTTTCTAGATGTATCTACAGATAATAAAGCAGGTATTTCTTCTAGTAGACTGTATATTTAAGTCTATGAAACAAACAGCTGTCATTGGTTACCTTACATATGTATAAATTTCTGAGCTTTATTTCCTGCAATCTTGGAATGGAACCAAAAGGTATCATCAATATAACTCGGGAGGTGCTAAAGGTACCTCATGTACCAAATTTTAGCAACACCTTTCAAGTTATAATTTTGGTTGGTCCTCTGACCATTACTCCTATATCTCATATTTTCGAGTTGCTTCTGATTTCTTTGCTACTATATATGTCTTTTAGAAACTTAAGTTGCACATATCTAAATTATTAAAAAGGCTAACTTAGCTAGCTATATTACTGGTGAGGTGTGGGTTGGAGGAACATAGTACAATATAGAGTAAATTATGCTTGTGTACTATATAAACGGAGGAAAGAAACTAAGATTCTAATCACAAGTGAATTGGAGATTAGGACAAAAGGAATAAAAAAATGCAAAAGTCTATTGTATTTTTTTGTCATTTTATTGTATTTTTTTGTCATTTTATTTGTGAAGAACTTATGTGTGGTGAATTGCTGCACTATGCAGGATCAAGTGGACATGCACCAAAGTTACACGATGAAATTTCATCTTAATTTTTAAATTGGCCAGATATTGAAGACAATGAAACACTTATGTGTAATATGCTGTTTCGACGGTTATGACATTCAGTTGCTACAAAAGTCTGATCCAAATCAAGTGTTGCCTTTTTTTAAGTGTTGCCTTATTTGATTTTCTGTTTGTTCAGCTGGTTGTATGTACAGTTTCGGCTTTAGCTCTGAAATAATCGGTCTTTTGAATATAGTTGTCATGTCAAACAATATTCTTGTACCTGCTTTTGTTTTACTACAACATTTTAATAATACAAGAAATGCAAATCGCTATGTGTAATTAATTTTGGTGCTATATTATGTGTATATATTATTTATTTATGTAGATATTAAATTATGAATTTGTAATTATACTTATATAAAAACCTTCGAATATAATGCTCATTATTTATCTGATTTTTCAAAGTATTGTTGCCATTTAACTGTATAAAACAAAGAATAATATATCAAAACACAGGTTATTTGCATGTCAAGAAACAAATCAAAGACTGTAAGACCAATGACCCTAGCATTGAGTAGCATGTGGTTTTGGCGCTTAATATCAGCATAGCCAATGTGACTAAGGTAGTCTGCTAGGTGTGCAAAGTGAAGTCGAATTGATGCTATGCAATGTGAACTTGCAGCCAAAGACCTCAAAGGATGAAAAATGGAAGGTCAAAAAAGGGCTATAGCGAAATATAATTACGTAAGATTACTTGATTAGACATTTGGTTACGGAGAAATTAGCATCACTCGTGTATAGATATGTTTATTTCTTTTATCTATAATATCAAGAGGGGTTTAGGTTTATTACATTGATTTAATTTCATAAGGCTATTTACCTAGTAGGTGATGCACACAAGGTTTGTCTAGTTCTAAACTTCTAATAGACCAGATCAAAGTAGGCCATGACATCAAGGTTGAAGGAGTCCCTCAAAGCCGAGAAGAAGTTTTAACTGAATTGACTTGTGCATATATGTATATATGTATGTATATATATATATATATGTATATATACATATATATACACATATATATATACATATATATATATACATACATATATATATATATATGTATATATATGTATGTATATGTATATATATATGTATGTATGTATATATATATATGTATGTATGTATATATATATATATGGGGCGAGGCTAAAATGCAACAAGGTGCATTTTATATAGGAAACGCACAGACCCTGGGCGTACTACCGAAAACTACCGTAACGCCCGCGCGCACGCGCCAGAAGAAGAAAAAACGCGCCCGCGCGCGCGCGCGCCCGCGCCAGCGCCCCCGCTGTGGGCTTTCTAGACTTTTTCCAGACTTTTTCTTCGTGGGCTTTTTTCGAGCTGGATTTTCTTTTCGAGAATTTTCTGACTACAAATAAGCATTTTTCGAGACTTTTTCTTGGAATTTTTATTATTTTTCGCCGGGCTATGGGTGATAAGGGGGTTAACACGGGCGGGGACTTACAACTCACAAAACTAAAGTGACACAATGACTAAAACAACGGGTACAGACTTACAGCTCACAAAAATAAACTGACACAACGACCATTAAAAGTTTTTGAAACAAAAGACTCATTTGCAAACAGCGGAACGACATGTTTGCAATAGCAATAACAGTAAAATTGCAAGGTGAATAGATAAGTTTTTGGAAGAACAGATCCATTTGCAAACAGTACAACTACATGTTTGCAACGCTGATAGTAGCTCAATTGCAAACAGCAGAACGATTATAACAGCTGGACACTAACAACTTCCAAAACTAAACTGACACTATAACGATTACAAATGTCTGCAAGCAAAGACGCAATTGCAAATAAGATAACAGAACGTTTGCAAATCTGATAATAGCTCGTTTGCAATCACAGGGCAATAGTTTTCTACAAGAAAAGACGCAATTGCAAACAGGATAAAAGAACGTTTGCAAATCTGATAACAGATCATTTGCAGCCAAAGGTAATAGTTTTCTGCAAACAAAGACGCAATTGCAAACAGGATAACAGAACGTTTGCAATTCGGATAACAGCTCGTTTGCAACCAAAGGGTAACAGTTTCCTGCAAGCAAAGAGGAAATTTGGAATTAGCCTGCATGCATGCATGCATGGAATCCTTTTGGACTCGAAATTTCAATTCATTTTTTCTCCTAAACCGTAAGTCGGATCTGTGAACCGTTTGTTGTTCTGTTATTAGTATTGCAATCATGCAGTTGTTCTGTTTGCAAACATATATTCAGCTTGATTGCAATTGAGCTATTATTAGTAGCTCAATTGCAATCAAGCTGAATATATGTTTGCAAACAGAAAAGAAGAAGGCAACACGTTTGCATTGTAGCTGATACAAAGGCATTTGCAAGACTAATAGCAAGTCAGTTGCAACAAGGGTAAATAGTTGATTGCAGGTTTAACAAAATATCACAAATGCTGCAAAATGAAATTACACACATGATAACTTTCAGTTTGCAAGGAGAAACATCTCATTGATCTCATGACTAGCAAAAGTGCAGCTCGAACTTTATCCACCTGATGCAAATTAAAGGCAAGCTTGGCAGCAACTTGTCTACAAGCAAAACAAAATTCTCTTGACTGTTTTATGATGGATATTGTGTTCATAGTTCAGAAGTTGAAACAACAGCTTTTGACGAAGCGGTAATAGATCAACCTGAGAGAAAAGGAACGGGAATAATAGATCAACTTGTATAGAATAGTACGAGCAAATGAATAAATTAAAACAAGAAGAAATGTAAACTTCTTACATTAGAGAAAGCTGCAACTGAAGATCCATCAAAATACTGACAGAATGTTAGCACAAATATGCCTGAGTCATATCTGTAAAGAACAACACATATACAAACTTTGTAATGTAAGCTGCATATTATAATACATAATTTCAACAAAGCAAAAAAATACTGTTAACTGAAAAAACCTGAATGTTTGCTTCGGTACATGGATATAGTTAACTTTAAAATCTCTTATGTTGTATGAAACCCAACGTTCGCACGACAGAAGAAACAAACATTTGAAATTGTGTATGACAGTGTGTATTGTGCTGCAAGACTTGGCAACACCAAGCTCAGGATTGAGAATGTCAAATCTTCTTTCTTTCAAATTAGCAACTAGTAAGACCCACTGCCTGTCAATCTGGCATGGCATATAGACCTGAATTTCGAAGTAATCAAGTTATGATAGAACAAGTAAAAATCAGCTGAGAACAAGAAAATATGCATAGCATATATAAGAAAATAGAAAAGGATTACAGATTTTACATGATCCACTTTATCAATACGAATACCAAGTTTAAACTTGGAAAGCGTGTCTCTTACATCACCGTGTATCAAGTGATCATCCATTAGAACATCCTGTAAGAACAAATTATATAAGGACAAACACAAATAAAGAACTGCATCAAAATTGAAAAGAAACGGCAGTACAAACATACAATTGTAGTGCTTGTCAGATGCAACTTCATCAGTGCCTTATCTTCAAATTCATTATTTTCCACCAGCTCACGTTGAGCATGGTTGAACATTGCAGAAAAAGCATCCATAACGTGAACATTCAACCAGCAGCCAGCTCTCATGGAAAGAGCTAAGGTCCTCTTGTCAACCCAATTATTGCCAATTTGAAAAATCCTGGGTTTGCTATGAAAGATAAGCAGTTACTTTTTTTTAAAAAAAAATTAACTGTAAAATTTGTTCTAAAACTTTATGAAATTTACAGCATAAAAATAAAAAAAACGTACTTCGGTTCATTACTGTTGATCACAGAAGTTATCTTGTCATACAAATTTATTTCCAACTCATTTGCAAAGACAACTGGAACAGGTGGAACATCAGAAAATGCAGAATGATTTATACATTGCTCAGATAATTTATATGCATCCATCAGATTTCCTTCCTCATCTATCATATCTGAACATTTGCGGAAATCAGTAGGAACACCGTCTCCACATCTTTTCTGATATTCCAACTCTGATTTGTAAGCAAATTTTAACATAGCTTCTTCATATGTTTCATTGCTATCATCAACATGACAAACCGAGCTCGAAGACTGATCCTTTGTACTGCGACTTGCAGGAACTGAAGATTTAGTAGAAAGATTCAATGCAGCAGCTGTTTCAGGAGATTCACAAGCACCAGAAATCAAGTCAAAAGAATCTGAGGGATCAATACTATTCCTGTCGAACGATTGTGGTGGTGTAGCAAGGCCATGCTTGGCCATGGACTGCATCAACCGTTCATTAAGAGACATAGGTTTAAGACCACGTGAGGCACTGGGTTTTGATTGTTCAACAATTGCTGCATCTCCATGACCACAGGATTCGTTGCCAATCAGATCACATTGATCAAGCTTTTCACTTAGCAGTGCATCAACGAGATCAACCCATGATGGATCAATGCGGTCATTAACACAACTATTGTAATTGCCAGCAAAAAACATATCACCTTGTGCACAAAGATCTTGCACATCTATATTCAATGATTCAGAATCTACAATTGCAAGTAATTTGAACAAAGTATAAGATTGTTGGCAGAAACAAGGAAATGAAGAGCACATGCATTATAACATTGAAGTAAGTGGGAAATAGACTTTACCAGAATCTTCTGTTGAAGATGGGTAAACTGGACCATCTACTAGTGATATTGCATAATCAAAGAAATCAGAATACGGCGCTGAAATATCGTAACCAGGAAATTCCTCAGGAAAGTTCTCCAGTTCATTTATGATATCATGAAAACTTGGAGTGACAACAGCATCATGGTCAATCATATCATCAGGCAGCAGCATGAAATTTTGGAAAAACTCATGGATAGCATTGCTTTTTTCTTCTGGTGTAACTTTGTTCTTCACAGCATCAGATGCAGGAATCCTTTCTACTTCTGTTGCAACTTCGTTCATCACAGCATCAGATGGAGGAGCACTACTTTGTTCTTCTGGCGTAACTTTGTTCTTGACTGCATCAGATGGAGGACTCCTTTCTACTTCTGTTGTAACTTTCTTCATAACAGCATCAGATGGAGGAACACTCCTTTGTTCTTCTGGTGTAATTTTGTTCTTGATAGCATCAGATGGAGGAGCACTGTCAAAACAAGGAGACCTGTACCTCTTTGGGTTGGAAATCAGCTGGTGAGCAGCATTTCGTTTGCATTTAAATTGAGTTCTGTCCAATGGCTGAACAGGAGGAATAAATGGTACGATGTAATCATCATCTGATTCAGAAAAGTTAGCACACTCAGCTTCGTTTTCGTCAGATTCCAAAGAATACATTCCGCACCCACTGGATTCAGCTTTTGATGCACTGGAATGGTTAAAGGATGGAAATTTATCATGCAGAATCAGACGTAACACGTCAGATGTGTATGATGATATAGCAGGGCTCATGGATGAAACAATTATTTCCTGTATATTTGATTTCAGCATGTTTGACACATCCACAAGATTTCTTCTTGTCTGCAACATAAATAAATAAAAAAAGGACAAACAACAAACTATATCAAGAACAAGCTATAGAAGAAAGAGATACAAGGAATAGTTCAGTAAACGCCTTACTGTTTCGCGTAGATAATCTGATGGAATACCAGAATCAATAAATGCTTCTACATCTGCTGGAAGAACATTCTTCCTAGAAACTGATTGCTTCGCACTAGTGAAAGGTATAGCATTTGTGTGCTTCACCTATCAAATTACATAATTAGAACAAAAAAACAAAATTGTTTTCAGGAAGAAGTGTATTATAGAGAAAAAAATTCATACAAGCCATATTTCAACTTACTGGTAATCTGCCGAACTTATTTGTACAACCTTCCACTGTGTCAAGGCGTATAAGTGTAGACATATTTTGTGTTGACCAGAATCTGAGCACTGGAGTAGGATTACAAATTTGGACAGGAGAAACACTAAGGAACTCAAGATAGAAAACCTGTGAAAAGGAAAACATTCATACGATACAATTCAAAATTCATATGACCTAAACCAAAAAAAAACAGGATTTGATGGCGATTAAGAAGAGAAAGGAAGATAAGAAGACATACCACAAGCGCAAAAACACATCCACCCAACGCTGGGGACTTTCCTTCAGAAACTTTTTGTTGATATCGAGCAATGTAGCCAAGAAGCCAATTCAAAACTAATGTACACCAATCATATGAGATTATTTTCTCAACATCAAGTAATGCAGGAAAGAAACATGGACTTGGATACCGATGTGTGGTAGGGCACAGGAAGATACATAATGCCAGTAATAGAAAAGCACGGATCAAAGGAGGACCAGTCAGATCAGCAGTAATGAATTTATTTAGCTCATCAATAGAAGGGGAATTTCCAATGCAAGAAAACTCTTGCTTGATAGAAGCAGACGCAACTTGACTAAATCTCAGAGGAACAGAATTTGGGCCTAAAGGAATACCCAGGATTTCATTAATGGTTAATGCATTCAGCTCACATGAGGAACC
>CM014275.1:67139900-67202135 GCA_004135705.1 Alloteropsis semialata
TAATTATTAAAATATATGGATTATAAACCGTGTTGATACCATAGATGAATTATTTGTAAATTAATTAACTACTTCAAAACTGAAATCATTTATCATTTGTAAAATGTCAGGAGATTTTAAACAGACTTCTCAGTTTAGGAAACACCTTATAGCAAAACCTAAATACTATAAGCTCATCAATAATCATCATGCATATCCTCTATTGCTAGCTCTGCCCGTGCTGAACACCATTTCATGGGGAACATTACACATATATGTGACACCGGCTTATGGCTTAGGAATGCAAACCTTCTATTTGTGCCCACTAGATGGCTGGGCCACGTATCCAATCCAACTATATATCCATACAATGCTATCTTTTTTCTGCGACTATGATAGAAATCAAACCTGCTATATATACTACCACACAGGCAAGCCATGTGCTCATTAAATGGACGATATATACAATTCAGAAAGTACTGAATATATGGTAAAAACTGAGGATATATATAAACTCATCATGCATTGAGAATGCGAGTGCTAATAATGGTCATATTTCCATGTTCTACACTTTTGAGTATAGGAGGCACCGGGAAAGAAAGGATGAGCCATCCCATCGTAGCCCTTCCAGTAACTCAGACAGTAGCACCTCGCACCTTATGGTCACTAGCGGCAGCACGTTCCATGGCTGCTGACATTATGGAACATGCTGGTATGAACTATTCGCCCTGGCCTCTGTCTAGTTCGTAGAGTACGGCTACCGTACCTGTTGCTCCAATAGATTGTGTTTGGTGGTAAACTTGCAATTCAGAACCCATGGTAAGGTTAGCCAGCGTGAGCAAAAGTTGTCCCCCACCTCGTGTGAGACTAGATATATATTTTTTTCTTCATGATATAAAAATATGTAGTTCTTCTGGGTATAGGAGAAAAATAAATATACTCTGCTATAGCCCTGTCGGTATCACGAGCTCATTGAGCAAGCTCCAGGGATGGTTGTCCGACGAAGGAGAACCGCGGCTACGAGTGGTGTCCATTGTTGGATTTGCTGGAGTTGGTAAAACAACTCTCGCAAAAGAGCTGTATAGGAGGATTGGAAGGCAGTTCGAGTGCCGGGCTTTTGTGCGGTCATCCCGGAAGCCTAATAAAAGGAAGCTTCTTACCAGCATACTCCTGCAAGTTCGACGACAACGGCCGCCCGATGTTTCAGAGTCGTGTGATCTTGCTAGCACGATCAGGGCACATCTACGAGATAAGAAGTATGATTTCCTTTCAAATATATATGTTCTTCTACCCCCATGTTAGCAATTTTATTTTCTGTTATGGCTTCCCTCATCTCTTGATGTTTTCTAGACCAAAGAAATTGGTACTACCTCCATTCTTAAATATATGACACCATTTTTTTTTTTGCGAAAGACCAGTACAAACGTAGGCACTCACACGCACGCACACTCACCCCTATGAATACACGCACGCAAACCCTACCCCTATGAGCACCTCCGAGAGACTGGGCCGGCTGTTCCGATCTTGAGATTGACGAAGTCACCACAGGCGCCTCGCTATCGACGGGCACGTCGCCTACCACTGAAAGAATAGCGCCGGTTAAATCCTGGAATAAATCCAGGTAAATGTGACACCAGTGCCGAGTCGGAGACTCGAACCCTGGTGGGCAGGTTCCACCACAAGGAACCTAACCAACTAAGCTATGCTTGCTCCACAAATATATGACACCATTGATTTTTTTTCTTTGTTTGATTCGTCTTTTCTATAAATATTTATTCAAAACCATAGGTCTATGAGTTAAATCCAAAGTATTATTGATATTAGATGTATTGGTACCCATTTTATTTTATTTAACAAACTAACTAATGAAATATTGTTGATCAAAGTTGAAATAAAAAGTCAACAATATCATATATTTAAGAACGGAGGGAGTACTACATAAAGGATTGGAAAAGAAATTGTTAGTACAGAAGGGCTTGGAAAAGAAATTGAGAATTAGGCAAAACATGTTTCTGCTCGTGTTGACCTGACTGGTGCTTACTTTAGATCCAAATATATTTGGCAGATTAATAGTAACGAAATACTCTGTATCCTCCTAAAAACTATAGCACAGGTTAAGTAGAGTACCCTATGTCATCGTCCCTAATAAAAAGGTGGCTATGGCAGCAACCAATAGCATACTAAATTATTTTACAAATTTTGCCACTGCACACTTTGATTGTGGCCTTTGCTGCAAAGTCAATGGAAAAAAAATAGCTTCGATGAAATACTAAATACTCTATGTTTGCCCTTTAGAAAGTGAATCTTTGCTGGACACTGATATGATTCAAAATATGACCAAGTCCATTTTACTCCCACAAAAATTTATTACCAGTCCACTTAATAGAAACCCTGGCTATACTTTCTGTTTCTCATGTATCTTCACAACTAGTCCCATAACCACCAACCATATCATTCTCTCTCCGTTTTCCAATTTGAAGATCTTTTGCTTGTACATATATTTGCAATTTTTCTATCTCTAAATGGTAATATTTCCTATTAAAGTCTTTCTAACTAAGTGTTCGAAAAAAAATCCCCCAACAGGGGATTCTCCCATTGCGTTAATATTCCATTTACTTACAACCCAAAACACTATCCAATTTATATTGGAGTATGTGTTAAATATTTGTACAATTCAAATTCCATTAGAACCTTGGAGTTGTATTAGTGGTAGTCAAACTCTTATTACCTGGTTCATAAACATTAGCGTGTGATCTCTATTATAAGGCAGCGACAAATAGCATGCAAGGTGGGTTGGGAATTTGATCTAACCGAACCAAAAGGTTTTGAGTTTCAATATAATTTTGGTTACCTAAAACTAGATCAGTTCCTAATAATTTCCAAGACTGATCAAATTCGTCTCGATTAGCTCAGTTTGGTCTCGGTCATAACCGAACCAACTGAGCTACAGCCAACACATATACAAAACATGACCAAGTCACCGATTCAGTGGGCATAGTGAATACAAAATCAAATAGACTAGGATGAAGTACAATTCGACAAATTGGGACACAAATCACATCCTGCTGGCCGTGGATCTGCTTGGAGGTGCTCCTGCCTACCGGCGATGGCGTCGCCGACATGTCGGCATAGAGGGAGGGCACCACCATGACGACTTAGCACCAAGACATGAGCGGGAGGAAGGAGATGCTGAGGGATCTGTGTTACCACGCCTACATGACTGAGGAGGAGTGGAGGAGTCTCGGGCCTTGAGGAGCAGCCACCACCACCGACCTTGAGGGAGAACACGCCGCCTAATTAAGTGCTGGGTAGGGAGGAGCCTCCGGCCTTGATGCAGGTCAGGGAGAGGAGCCACCGGCGTTGAGGGAGGCCAGGGAGTGCAGTGGCTACCGAAGTGCGGGATTGGGGAGGAGGGAGGAGCTAGCAAAGGCTTGGGTTCGAGTGTGGCTGGGGTTCGGGAATGAGTTTGCAAGGGTTTGCGTGGGTGCCTCTTTTCTCTATCTCAGATTTTTGGTTAATCGGAGTGTAGATTAACTGACCAAACTCGGTTAGATGTAGTGGAGACTGAATTTATGACCAAATTTTTGATTTCATCTTAGTCATTTCAGTTCAGTTTCTTTGTCTTGTTTACTTATGACCACCTTGTTTTTTGGTTAATCGGACCAAAACTTGGTTAGTTGCAAGTGGAGACCAAATTTATGACTCAAACTTTTGGGTTCGCTCTTGGTCATTTTGGTTTAATTTCTTGTTCACGGTTAATTATGTCGACCTATGTGCCAACTCAAATGTTATATTTCTTTCCAAACAATCAGTTACAAGAAGTATGATTCCTTTCAAATATGTTCTACCCCCACTTAGCAAGTTTCTTTTATGTATGACTTTCCCTCATCTATTTTCTATTTCTATTTAAGTACCTAATTTCCTTTACGACCAGTAACTACAATACTGTGCATCCACTAACATTTTTTTTGATGAGAGTGGGTGCATCTAACTAGCGGGAGCATGGTAATTATAATTTTCTCTAGCGGAAACGCGTTGGTTATTTGAATCGTGAGAACTACCTAACCTAGTCCTTAACTCATGGCAATGTACTTAGCATAAAGTTCAAAATTCAATAAATGTAATGGGACGCATTGAGCCGTTGGCCTTAAGGAGCAGCCACCACCAGTGAGTCAGTGACCTTGTGGAAGAATCCACCACTAAAGTGCAGGCCTCGAGAGGAGGGGAGGAGCCACCGGCCTTGATGCAGGGTGAGGGAGAGGAGTTGTTGACCTAACTTGAGGGAGGTTCGGGAGCAGCAACCACCACCGGCCTTGATGAAGCAACCACCCACCAGAATGCGAGAATGGAGAGGAGCCGGCGGCAGCTAGAGTTGGCGTTAGGTAAGGGTGGGGTTGGGGAATGGATGGGTTAGAACTTCCCTTAGAGCATCTCCATCAGTTCCCCAATAAGTATTTCTCAATAATCGGTTAATGGGAATGTCCCAATATCTCTTTGATAATTATTGGGAGAGTTGCTTTTACAGTTTCCCAATAACCTTGTCCCAATCCAACTACCGTATTGGGAGAGTCACAACTCCCCCTTTATTTGGGGAGAGTTGGGGTGGATTATTGATTTATCTCAATAATTATTAGAAAAAGGGAAAGATAAAGAGGATCGGCTGAAGCACTATTTTTCCGATAATCCTTCCAATATTGTAGTTGGATTTGAGAATGACATACTGCTGGAGATGCTCTTATTAGGCCTAGACTGAGCTTCTTTCCTATGTATATCCGTTGTTTTGGTTATAACCAGAGTATAGAGCCAAGTTGAGTGACAAATATTCAGTTATTTCAAGTGCAGAACAAAAGTTTTTGTTTCTTGGTCTTGGCCATTTTCGTTCAGTCTCTATTAATTATGTACGGCCCCATGCGCAAAGCAGGTTAAATGATGGTTTGAGTTGGACCGAGGGTAGCCAATGTTGTGATCACAGGGAGAAACATAATGTTGCAAACTCCATGTATAAGGTTTGTTTCATTGTATTAGACTAGTATTCCATACATGATATATGGCTATTATCCACATTGTGGGCATGAATCTGCGTAAACCCTTGTCTCATAGTACCCCTGATACTATGATAGATTGTCTCAATTGATAGCCCCGTATCCCTATATTCATTCAGTAAGAATATTTTTGTAGTTTATTTAATAATGGTAGATGGTTTCCTTCACGGGGATCAAAGTGACATCTCATCGTCTACATAGATCAATATAAGATTTGATCGCTTTACAACATTAGCGAACCTAGTGATCTCATCACCAACTTGCATCTATTTTTTGATATCATAAACCCCAAGATTTTTTGTAACATAAGGCTACCACTACAGAATAATTTCGGCAAGCAGCTTATCACTGTCGGATCAGTTAGAACCAACAGTGGTAAAGTATCACTGACGTCCATAGAGAAATCATCATCACAATCAGACTTAAAACCTCGGCAGTGAAATTATAATATCACCGACAGGTCCAGTTACAAACCGACAGTGCTACGGGTTGTATCATAGACTGACGGTGTTGTAGGTTGTATCATAAATCAAAGGTGATATTGAGCTTCGACCAAACAATTTTACTGAAGTTGCTTTTGAGATGGAGAGCTCATGTCCACCTTTTTTTAATAAGCCTCCACTAGTTCCTTCTCTCTCCGCCTCCCCATCTTTCCTCTCATCTTCGTAGCCCTTCCTCTTTGTGCCGAGCCCCTTCTCTTTCCACCTCCCAACCTTTCCTCGCTCCGCTCAGCCATCCCTCTCATTCCCAGATCTCGCTTGCAAGCTCCCTCTCTCCCCCTCTCATGTTCCCCTCTCCTCCCCCTTTTCAATTTCTAGAATCTCTATTTCTTTCTAGAGCATCTCATGTGTCATGACGATTAATGTGTTCGATATGGAAGAATGCTTCAATTAGTAATAGTAAAATTGCATTGGCTTTCATAAGCTAAAAAATATACATTGCTTTTTTCAGGTACTTAATATTAATTGATGATTTATGGGCTTCATCAACCTGGGACATTATCCTCGAAGCTTTGCCAGATGATAACCGTTTCAGTAGAATACTAACAACAACGGAAGTGGAAGTTATAGCACATAAATGCTGTGGTCATAACTCCAAGCATATTTTTAAGATGGAACCTCTCAGTCATGAGGACGCAAGTAAACTATTTTCCAGTAGATTTGACCGCAATCAACATGATATTTCTCGATCATTGATGGATGATTCCTCTAAAAATATTTCTATCCAAGAAAATATTCAATCAGAAATAGTCAGTCAGTGTGGTGGCTTTCCAATGGCAACAATTGTTATAGCCAGTCTTTTAGCAAGACAGCCGGACGACATGGACCAATGGCACTACATATGGAGTTCACTGAACTCTAATTTGAAGACAAATCCAAATACAGAAGGGATGAAACAGATAGTATGCCTTTGTTACAACAATCTCCCTGACCATTTGAAAACATGCATGCTCTATTGTAGTTTATATCCAGAGGACGACATAATTTGGAAAGACGATTTGGTAAATCTGTGGATAAAAGAAGGTTTTATTTGTGAGAAAGAAGTTGCATATACCTATTTTGATGAGCTTGTTAATAGGGGAATGATCCAACCTGCACATACCAATCACAGTGGCGAGGTGCTATCCTGTACAGTACATTACATGATACTCCAGCTTATTCAGTACAAGTCCATAGAAGAGAATTTCACCACTGCAATTCATCATTCGGAGACCAATTTAAGACTTGTTGATAAGGTTCGTAGATTGTCTCTACGTTTTGAAGACGCAGAAGTTGCAAAGCCACTAGAGAAGTTAAGACTTTCACAAATTCGATCTCTCTTCTATTCTGGGCCCTTCAAGTCTTTGCCATCTGCAGTAGAGTTTCGACTCCTGAAGTTCCTGATCCTTCATCTTTGGGGTGATCAGGACAACATAAATTTCGACCTTATGACAATCAGCAAGTTGTTTCGACTGAGACATTTCAGCGTAGTATGTAATGTCACTTTGAATCTCCAAGGCCAGCTGCAAGATCTACAATATTTGGAGACACTGAAGATAGATTCAAGAGTAATAAGTGAAGTTCCACAGGGCATTGTCCATTTGCCGCGCCTGTTGCACCTAAGTCTTCCCGGTGACACAATCCTACCTGATGAAATTGGGCGCATGGCATCTCTTGAGACACTTGGGTACTTTGACCTCAGCAGCAACTCAGCAGCCAATGTGCTCAGCCTTGGAAAGCTGACCCGTCTACAGGATCTTCGTCTTACCTGTTCCACGATACCTTGTGATAACCTTGAGGAGAAAGTAGGTAGTCTTGCCTCGGGTCTCTCAAAACTCAGCAATCTCAAGTCTCTAGCTATAGTACCTACAGCAGCCTCCTGCAATGCAAATACTCTTGAGGGCAGTGCTTCAAGCAACAATATTTCCTATGACAGCTTGAGCAGCGTCTCATCTCCTCCACCTCTTCTTGAGAAGCTAAATCTGTCCCCACGGATTTGCATCTTTTCCAGACTTCCCAGGTGGATTGGAGATCTCGGCAAGCTATCAATTCTAGAGATTGCAGCTATGGAGCTATCTCAGGGTGACATTGACACTCTCAAAAAACTAGATGCTCTTGCTGCATTGTCGCTGTGTGTCCGGACCGCCCCTACAGAAAGGATCGTCTTTGATGAGGGGGGATTCAAAGTTCTCAAGAGCCTTAAGTTCACCTGTTCTTCACTTTGCCCAGTCTTTATGAAAGGTGCAATGCCCAACGTCCGTAGGATCAAGCTAGGCTTCAGTGCAAATACGTTACAGCAATGCAACCCGGCAGATGCTGGCTTCGAGAACTTGAAAGGCTGTGCAGTTTTCTCTGCAAAAATTAAATACGCTTGTTTTGATGAGTCAGTCCGAAAGGCTGTTCATTCAGCGCTGGAGGACACCTTCGGCAAGCACAGAAACCACCCCACGATCGTCAACGTACAATTGGTGGATAGGATTTTTTGTGGAGACAGAGAAATTTGCACGGTGGCTCAAGCGGAACAGTCTCAGACTCTGGGAAAAGAAGATGTAGTCAGAAAGGGAGGTCCAGATGAACAATATAAAAAGGGAGGTCCAGATGAACAATATAAAATTGTGATTATATAACCACAATGTTTTCAACATATTAGTCATTCTAAGGTGTCGGGTCAAAGCGGACAAAATTAGAGCAGATAGATACCATGCATTCCCATATCCTACTCTACTATATTTTATTAATTCCGGAGTGGAAGTGTTACGCACAGAGATGCAGATACAAATACATGTCTTGTCGATGCTGGAAGAGTTATTGAATCAGAGCACGAACAAACCTAAGCTAGTGAGATGATGCATGCGTCTATATAGAATTAATTATATAATGGTAGAACAACTTGAAGTAATTAATGTGCATCCAGTGCCGTTAAAATTTTTTTGGATTCTCATATAGTTTCATGGACTATGATAGGGGGTCCTTGAACCTTTACTATATGCTTCATCCCAACTGAGAAAATCTAGGTCCATATATAATCAGACCTGCAGTGAACTTATAAACGGATCCAAATTCTCATTTTGATAGTTTATGGAGAGAATCTAAAAGGATTTAAGAACCCTAGATGCATCTTACTATTACTAATTATAGGCTTCTTTTGAGGCATCCACATTAATCTTCACAAGATGTGCTAGAAAAAAAATCCTAGAAATTCCCACAAAAAATCGGGAACATTTGGCCATCCATCTGTAAACTCTAATCAACATAGTCATTGAATCTATTATATTTTCTAATAAATTATCCAATTTTTTCATTATAAAAGTAGCCTAAAGTAACCCCTAAATCTGTACCTAAATTACCCACCTCTGCCACTATAAAAAATAACCTTAATAGCCCCTTAGTAATCATATAAATTGTCCACCTCCACCTAATATTTTTTAAAAATAACCCACTAATATTCATCAAAATTACCCAACCTGCCCTATTATAAAAATAATTTAAAATAACTCCCTAATGTTCATCTAAATTACCCACATGTGCTATTATAAAAATAATTTAAAATAACCTCCTAAATTTACATCTAAATTACTTATATCCACGATTATTAAAAATAACCTACATATGGTGTCAGCACATATAAAATACATTGATATATGCTTTCTAAATTATTATTTCTATCATTAGTTGTTAATATAGAAAATATTAACTTAAGGTGGTATCCATGATGTGTCTAATTATGTAGATCATATATAAATGATGAAACAAGAGATGATAACAAATATTTCCATGCTGAACACGTAGCTCAAACACTAATCACTTGGGTCCAAATTACCCACATACTCCCTCTGTACCAAAAAGAATGCAACTCTTGATTCCCGAGGAGTCAAACAATTTCAAGTTTGATTAGATTTATGCAAAATATACTAACATTTATGGCATAAATAAGTATCATTAGATTAATCATGGAATATATTTTTATACTAAATCTATTTAAAAACATAAATGTTAATAATTTTTTATATAAATTTGGTCAAACTTAGAATTGTTTGACTTCTCAGGAAGCGGGAGTTGCATTATTTTTGGGATGGAGAGAGTAGCCCATTATAAAAAATCCCAAACTACACCAATATATAATTTGTAATTTCCTATTTTCACCATCAAATTGTTAATAATATGGAAAACACTAACTTATTAAGGTGTATATGCATGATGTGTGTCACCACACATACCATGTATACACGTATGGAGGAAACAATGAGAATACGAATTTTCAAGTTAATCGTGTAGCTCAAATTAAGGGTTTAATTTAACATATATAGAAAGTGCGCTCAAAGAGAAAAAAGATGTATAACAAATAACATGGAGTCCAATGTAAATAATTATGCTTAATCAGCCGTGGGCCTAAATTTCACATGAATTCTTAATATTGATGTCTTCCAAATTATTAGCCCATGTGTGAGCATAGGTTGGTAGACTAGTTTAGTCAAAACCAGGTGCTGAGGTGCATATAGGCTGGAAGTGGTATATATGTCCTCTCATTTTTTTATACTTGGTAGTTTGTTGTGTAACCTGATATATGTGTTATTATCACATATATCTCAATTATAAAAATAACATAGTGTAACCCCCTAAAATTCATCCAAATTACCCACATGCCATTATAAAAATAACTTAAAATAACCCCTTAAGGCCGTAAAGTTAATGTCATTCTAAAAATATCCCAAAATAAACCAATACATGATTCTAAATGAACTATTTTTGTTATTGATTGTTAATATAGAAAATATCGACTTAACGTATGTATGTATGCATAATGTGTGTCACCATGTAGACCATATATAAGTGTTCGAAGGAAGCGATGAAAACACATATTTCCATGTAAAACACGTAGCTCAAACTCTAAATTCATACCTAAATTACCCACATATGCTATTTATTATATATGTCATTATAAAAAATCCCAAAGTAAACCAATACATTATTCAAAATTAAGTACTTCTGCAATTATTATACTAAGGTATATATGCATGATATGTGTCACCATGTAGACCAGACCATGTATGCATGTATTGAGGAGACATTGAGAATACCAATTTCCATGTTAATCATTTAACTCAAATTGAGGGATACATATAATAGTGTCATGCAAAGCGAAAAAATATTTAACAAGTATGAGAGCACAGGAACCAAATAATTTTATTTATTACTAGCTAGGACCCAATATTTTCCACGAATTATTAGTACCCATGTCTCCCAAAATTATTGACCCGTACAGGAGCACGGGTTGATAGACTAGTATTACATTACATAATATAATTGGTCCAATTTGCAATGAAACTTTTGTGTCTTCTTTATTGGCTCTTTTACATTCTTTAGATTTTCTCTTTTATTTATTATCATTCTTTCTTGGAGGAACACTATGGGCTTTTTATGTGGAAGGACGCACACGTCACACCACAGAAAAAACATTTAGGGTTTGTATTACTCTTGCATAATGTGGGCTGAAAAAAATACTAATTGTTGCAGGACCAAACAAAGAAGGGAACAAGTCAGCAACAGAAATGGAGAGTGCAATGGTGAACATTTCTAGTGGAGCAATGAACTCGCTTCTAAGGAAGCTCGAGACTCTGAGAGGGGATCGGTACGAGGAGCTCAAAGGTGAGCTTCAAGCTATGAGTGCTCTTCTTAAGCAGCTGTCAAGCACGGCTGACCCAAACATGAAGAAGCTAAGGAATCAGATAAGGGAATTGACATATGACATTGAGGACTCCATTGATTGTCTCACGGTTCCCTTTGTCAACGAAAAGGGAGGTGGGGATATGCTGCATGACTTTATTGACCAAATTCGAAATCTCAAAGTACTAGTACAAGAGGCAGACCAACAAAGCATGGCACCCACCAATGCTGAAATGCATACCTTCATACGGAGTTATGTGGCAAGGGAGCAATGGTTGGAGGTGGTCTCTGACGAGGGGAGTGGCCTTGTGGGAATGGATGGGCCGCGAGATGAACTCGTGAAGCGGCTGATTGATAGCACAGAAGATAAGCTGCAAGGGCTATGCATAGTTGGAGAGACGGGAATAGGCAAGACCACGCTTGCTAAACAGGTGTATAATGAGATCAAAAGGCGATTCGACAGCTATGCGTTTATATCTGCACCCAAGAAGGTGGGCAGCTACAACAATATAATCTTCATGGATTGGCTTTGCACAGCTATACTGACACAACTATGGAGAACAAATTATATTCAACATACCAACAGTTTTGATCTCATCAGTGAAGTTAGGAAAGATCTTCAGGACAAAAGGTATGTATGACTGCTGCCTGCTTTTTTTTCAAGTGAATATACTTTTCCATCCAAAGCAAAGAATCCATGTTGATTCAGTCTCCCATGCCTATAACTATGAAGAGATAATCTATCAAAATACAAAATATTTACTTATTATTTTTTTTATCTCCAAACCCTATTTTTCTGTTATGCTTCCTTTGTCTCTGACGATTGAGGATGGTCTAGGTGGCTCAATACCCATCCTAAAGCAACCCTATGTGCATTCTCTTCCCAGCCATTAACCATGTACTCCCTCCGTTCAGAAATGATAGCTATATTTTCATCAGTGAAAAGTCAAGTTACGCAAAGTTTGACCAACATTTTCTACTAGAATATGTCTTCAATTTTTGGAAAATCAATACTATCTAAAAATACTACTATCATAAATATATTGATACAAATTTTAAGTTCTAAACTTGCATATAATCTTACTATTACTAATTGGAGGCTCCTTTTGGAGGCTCTTTTTGAAGCCTCCACATGAAGCCACCTAGGATCCTAGGTGGACACTCTAGAAAAAGAGAAAAATCCTATACATTCTCACAAAAAAACAAAACATCTGTCCATCAATTGGAACACTCAAATCACCATAGCCATTAGATCTATTATATTTTCTAAAAAATTACCCACCAATGCCATTATGAAAATAGCTTAAAGTAACCCCCTAATCTATATCAAAATTACCCACATCTGCCGTTTCATAAAATAAACCAAAGTAACCCCTAATCTTCATCAAAATTACCCACTATGCCATTATAAACAATATTTAAAATAACCTCATAAATTTTCAACTAAATTACTCACTACGATACCTAAAAAATAACTTAAATTAATTATTTTACATCTATATTACCCACATATGTCACTATTAAAAATAACATGAGATAATCCTATATTGGAGTCCAAATCACCTTAATTAATAATGTACACCAATATAAGATTCTAAATCGTGTATTTCATATATTATTGGTATATTATATAGTGATTAAGGTATATACGCATAATGTGTATTGTCATTTATAAATATACAGGGAAAGTGACGACTATATAGAATTCTATGTTAAAATTATAATTCAAACTTAGGGTTAATTAAATAAATTCAAGGTATACATGTGATGAAAAGTGAGAATTTAAAGATTATAATTGTGTATGAAACCATTATAGAGTAATTACTAATAAAGATCTATCACAATCAGATAAAAATAATAAGTATATATCTATATAGGTATTGTGTTCGAATATTTAAACAAATGAGAGATAGCTCATAATAGTTTGGTAGAAATGTAGCCTTAATTTTTTATTTAGAGACCTTGCATTAGTTATCATGAGACATGCTAAAAAAAAGACAAATCCTAGAAATTCTCACAAAAATCAGAAGCATCAATCATGTAAACTCTAATAACCATAGTAATTGGTATATTATATTTTTTAAAAAGTTACCCCATAATTTTTATCTATTTTACCCATGCATATCATTATAAAGGATAACTTAAAATGACATTCAAAATTTGTATCTAAGTTACCCACATATGTTGTTATTAAAGATAACCTAAACTAAACTCCTAAATCTTAATCTAATTATCTTCATGTGTATTCTACCGAAAAGTCCAAAAGTAAACTGATATATGATTCTAAATTACTGTAATTTATCATTGTTAACATAAAAATAATGTCTAATCCGATCGTGAGACGTATATGACAGACCGTTGAAATGTTCCTTCCTTTAGAAATAGGTATATATATATATATATATATATATATATATATATATATATATATATATATATATATATATATATAGGGCGAGGCTAAAATGCAACAAGGTGCATTTTGTATAGAAAACACAGACACTATAAAGACTACCGAAAAAGAAAAAAAAAACCAGCGCTCCCGCGCACCCGCACCTGCGCCCAGTACTCGCGCCCACTTGTTTGCATGTGCGCAGCCAAATTTGGAATTAACCTGCATGCATGCATGCACGGAATCCTTTTGTACTCGAAATTTCAATTCACTTTTTCTCCTAAACCGTAAGTCGGATCTGTGAACCGTTTGTTGTGTCTTACTCACAAAAATGTGCTTAACAAAACAAGATCCAACATGGATATATTTTGTGCATTTTTTGTTAGTTGCAACTCGGAAGCATATACAATTGCAACTCGAGTTGCAACTCTGTACGCAACAAATGTTTATGCAAATGCAACAAATGTTTATACAAATGCAACAAATGTTTATACAAATGCCACAAATGTTTAGTTTCGTGACACAAAGATAAAGACATTAAAAAATACAACGCAACAAATGTTTAGACAAATGCAACAAATATTTATTTTTGTGACAAAGGGACAGAAACATTCAAAAATATAACACAACAGACAAATGCAACAAAATGCTTAGATAATAGGTGAAAGTCAAACATTTGTTGCAATTGCAATCGAATTGCATCCAGCTGCAAATCCAGTTGCAACTCTGGGCGCAACTGAAAGTCAAACATTTGTTTTTTCTTTTTCCAAAAAAAAGTCAAACATTTGTTGCATTTATTAAACAGAAAGACATTTGTTGCAATTGCAATCGAATTGCATACAGCTGCAAATCCAGTTGCAACTCTGGGCACAACTGAAAGTCAAACATTTGTTTTTTTCTTTTTTTGAAAAAAGTCAAACATTTATTGCATTTATTAAACAGAAAGACATTTGTTGCAATTGCAATCGAATTGCATACAGCTGCAAATCCTGTTACAACTCTGGGCGCAACTGAAAGTCAAACATTTGTTGCATTTATTAAACAGAAAGTCAAACATTTGTTGCAATTGCAATCGAATTGCATACAGTTGAAAATCCAGTTGCAACTCTGTGCGCAACTGAGTTGCAACTGGATATGGTTATAAACACCACATGCAAATATAACATGTATAGAGTTGCAAAAGGAAAGCACACAGAGTTGCAATTCACTAAAAGATGCACGAAATATATTCATGTTGGATCTAGTTTTGTTAAGCATATTTTTTCGAGTAAGATGCAACAAACGGTTCGTAGATTCAACTTACGGTTTAGAAGATATCGCATTTTTTCAATTCGAATCAAAAAAGATTCTGCACATGCATGTAATCGGGTGGGTGGGTGGAACTGGAGCACATGAGGTGGCATCATGTGTTTGGTTTGGACTCTTAGTTTTGCATGTATGCGCGTGTGCTGAGAAGGTCTATGTATTTGCTATACAGAATGCACCCAGGTGCATTATAGCAAAACACTATATATATATATATATATATATATATATATATATATATATATATATATATATATATATATATATATATATATATATATATAGAGAGAGAGAGAGAGAGAGAGAGAGAGAGAGAGAGGAGATAAAGATTGATGGGTTCAGTTAGGACTCTAATCCGATTAGAAAACCGATGCCGATTGTTAGAACCGTGGTTACAGTTGGTCGCAATAGGTGGGACCCACCTGTCAGGACGGACAAAAAAAGGAAGAAACAATCCTCTCTTTAGAAATAGATAAAGATATGTGAGGGAGTAATGAAAATATTGATTTTTATGTTAAATATAATATATAGAGGCGCGATACAAAGTGTAAGAATTGTGAATGTGGATGAAAAAGTATATAGAGTAATTCCTAATTAAAAATCAATTTCAAATAGAAAATGATAAGTACACATCTTTATGAGCATTATGTTGAAGTATTGACAAAAATGAAAGAGTAGTATGTAAATAATTTTGATTATTAGGTAGGAGTTTAATTTTTGAATAATTTTAAATATAATAGCTTTTAAAAAAAATAGCCCATGCGGGAGCACGGGTTGATGGACTAGTTTTACTAATTGTTGGTCAAACTTTGTATAACTTGACTTTTCACTGATGAAAATATAGCTATCATTTCTGAATGGAGGGAGTATTGACTACATTATATGCAATGTGGGTACTGTCCACTATGAATTTCTGATGTTTGACTCTTTGATTGGTGGGTTGTGATTCCAAAGATGTCTATGCAAGTCAATTGTGTTGCTCTAGAAAGAAATTCCTTATTTATGGAAACTTTTGTTTGAATCAGATATGGTAATATTCAAATTGGTTATCTTTTCAGCCTGCAAGCTAGCACTAATTGCCTTTACTAACTTCCCTGCTAGGTATCTTATTGTTGTCGATGATGTATCATTTGCTGAGATATTGGACGACATTAAAGTTGTTCTGCCAGAGAATAGTCTTGGAAGCTGGATAATCATCACCACTACCAGCAGCGGCGATGTAGTAGTATCTTGTGACAAGTATTTCTCCAGTTTTGTGTACCCAATGATGCATCTAACATTTAAGGAATCTCTGAGCTTATTTCGGAGTATAATATCTGGGTCGGCTAGAAGTTGCCCTGTTGCCCTGGAAAAAGACCATGAAGAAATAGTAGAAGCGTGTGGTGGTGTACCATTGGCAGTAAGGGTAATAGCAGCGGCATTATCCAGTAAACCAGCAGAAATGGAACGCAGGTGGCTCGAGTTTGGGAAAAGCATGCGAGGGATGGAACATCAAAGTGTAGAATGGATTTGGGAAATATTAAAGATTGGTTACTCAGATCTTTCTTGTGACATGAAGACGTGCCTTTTGTATTTAAGTGTTTTTCCTGAGAACCATGTGATCAGGAAGGGTCGCCTTATAAGGAGGTGGGTAGCTGAAGGATTTCTCACAAAAATAAGTGAGGAAACTTTGTGGGAAACAGGGGAGAGTTATTTTCTAGAGCTTGTCGCCAGGAAACTTATTGAACCAGTTTATGATGCTGAAGATGAGCTGCCAATAGGCTGTAAAGTTAGTGGTTCGATTCATGGGTTCATCACATCCCTGTCAAGTGAAGAGAACTTTGCCAAGTCTGTTGCTACAGATGAAAGAAGCATGCAGCATGATGTGTTCCGGCGAGCATCCGTAGAACTTGTTTCCGATTACAAAAAGAAATCACTGGGAGCACTAAGTTTGAAAGTCCGTTCACTCACATTTGTGGGGGAGTTGGGTTTAGGTTGGACGCCTGACCTTTCAGTCTTCAAACATTTGCGGGTGTTGGATCTTGAAGGTACCAAGGGGTTCACAAACAAACATCTGGAAGGCATCGGTTTCTTGTCTCTGCTCGTATTCTTGGGTCTTGCCGGGACCGATATCACCGAGCTGCCTCCTAAGATAATGGCCCTTGAGCAACTGACTACCTTGGATATAAGGCGAACTAACTTGAGAAGGTTACCAGAATTCACACAAACAAAACTGGTATCTCTTCTTGCCGATAAATTGACAATAATACCGAGACAAATGAAGGGAATGCAAAATTTGGAGGAATTATCAAAAGTCCTTGTGGGCCCCGACGGCACATTTGCTGAAGAATTTGCAGGGCATATCAACAAGTTGGGACTGCTAAGGAAGCTTGGGATAAGATTCAGTCGTTTTGATGGTCAGGATGAAACCAATAGACAGGGAGTGAAGCATCTCCTCAAGGAGGTGGGAAAATCGAATCTGCAGTCCCTTTTGCTTGACAGTTACTCCCATGGTCTGCTTGACTTACTGAATGATTCCTGGACCCACAGCCTGCGGAGATTCGAGCTGACAATACGCGGCTACCTTCAACAAGTTCCGCGGCAGGAGATATCCTCTCTGACAGCCCTCACACACCTGCATATCGAAGTTTCAGAAGTAGAAGCACAAGGTGTCCGTGCTCTCGGGACCTTGCCCAAATTGGCCCTCCTAAAACTGTCATCAGATAACACTCCAAGGCTGACCGTGAGCAGCAAGGATGGCTTTCCGTGCCTCAAGGTGTTTTGGTACGACTGTCAGTATTGTGACGGGATCGGACTGCAGTTTGGAGCAGAATCCATGCCGCAGCTCCAAAGGCTTCAGCTAACAATGTTCAAATATGGTGATTCCGATTTTGGTATCCAGCACCTCTCCAGTCTTGTGCAGGTCACCATCATGTATAAGAATTCTTTAACAGCCTTGGAGGTGGAGGCCGCAGAGGACCGCATCAGAGGCCAAGTATCTCAGAACCTCAACAGTCCAATGCTGGAATTGCTCAAGGACCCCATGCTGGGATTGGACAGCAGAAAACGCGGCCGGTTGACACCGTATCAGTGGCAGGACTCTACTGCAGAGCCAGTGATCGAGATCCACAGCGAGGCCCAGTGGCAAAACCAGATCAACGAGGCCGAAAGTACCAGCAAGCTGCTGGTGATTTACTTCACCGCAGTTTGGTGCCTGGCATCCCGAAAGATTGCTCCGGTTTTTGCTCGTCTCGCCGGTACGTTCCAAGACGTCATTTTCCTAAAGGTTGATACTGATAAAATGAAAACAATTGCAGAGGAATTCGAAGTGGATACGTGGCCAACCTTCGTGTTTGTCAGGCGGGGCAACAATATGAACAGGGTTGTTGGCGCACATAAGGAAAAGCTGGAGACGACTTTTATGGGTTGTTACAAGGAAGTAGTACTCGGCTAAAAAACAAGGGGACCATTCAAGTCCAAACAAGACCAAGCATAGAAGATTTCCTACCACTAGTCCACAAGATTGAAAGAAGGCTGTGCTGCACATCAACTTTCCTATCACAAGGGGGGAAACTTGAAATGGTAAACTCCGTCTTCTCCTCATCAGTTGTCTTCTACTTCTACATCTCAACCATGAAACTACACAAAGGAGTTATTAAACAAGTGGACAAGTACAGGAAACACTGTCTGTGGAGAGGATCTGACATGACCTCCAAAAAGCCTTCCGAAGCTGCTTGGACTATGGTCAGCCTTCCAAAGAAACAGGGAGGGCTTGGGGTGATCAACCTCCACTCTCATAATGAAGCCCTCCTCCTCAAATTTCTCCACAAATTCTTCACAAGAGCAGACATTCCTTGGGTGAATTTGATCTGGAAAAATTATTACAGCAATGGGAATCTACCGGGACAATTCAAAAAGGGATCCTTCTGGTGGAGAGATATTGTCAAACTCCTGGACTCTTACAAAGGATTAGCAACCGTCTCGGTGGCAGATGGAGCTTCAGTTTTATTTTGGACAGACTTGTGGAATGGACAAGTTCCAGCACAGGCATACCCAGAGCTATTCTCCTTTGCCAAAAACAAATTTCACTTTGTCAAACATATCATTGACAGAGCTGACCTCCATCAGAGCCTCCGTCTCCCTCTCTCCATACAAGCCTTCCATCAATTTCAGGAACATGAAGCCACACAATGAGTTCCATTCAAAACACTGAAAGCAAGCATCAATGGAGTTACATCTGGAGTAGCCCTAAATTCTCTGCCTCCAAAGCATCCAGCCTTCCTTTGGATTTGATGATCCAAATGCCAAATGAAACATAAAATGTTCTTCTGGTACTCCTCAAAGACAGGATCAGCACAAGAGAGCTTCTGATGAGAAAGAATATGGCTCTGGATTCATACACATGTGAACTATGCATCCTCCAGAGAGTTGAAACAGTGGCTAACCTCTTTCTGAGATGCAACTTTGCCAAGGCTTGCTGGGTTTCAATTGGAGCCACTGTTCCATCATCACGACCCCTGTTTCAGATTCTTTGTTGCATCAAATCCAAACTTGACAAACCTTTTTTTTGTAATGGTTAGAGCTAAACATAGCCTAGTGCCAGCCATGACAGCTTGGCTTCAGTCCCTATAACTGTACTTGTACTTTGCTTTACCGTTTAAGCTTCATATATAAACAGTAGGGGCTTCCTGATTCTTCAAAAAAAAGTCCAAACAAGACACTATGCCTAATTTGTGATCATGATTGTAGTATGTACTACTTCTTCATATTCTGTGTTTTAAGCTAGCGGGAACGATGAGGATGTTTGGGGTAAGAAACAAAACAAAGATCGATCATGCATCCGGCACCTTCTCTTTTGATTTTCTATTTCCTTGTCTCACCTGGTAGCCCTAGCGCCATCGCCAGATTAATCCTGCCAATGTTGCGTGCCGGCGTCCAAACCATAGGCAGCACCAACAACTAGTAGCAAAACTAAAACCAGGGCCCTAATAGTAGTAGTGATGATAAACACCTTTTGTGCATGTAAAAGTATTCATATAGAATAATCTGTATATATTGCTCTAGGTTTCTTTTAGCATTTTTAAATATGAAAATGTTGATGATGCCATGATGGTAATTTGTATGAATATCAACGTAATCCTTCCAACTTTTTCTCAATCCATAAAGTGGACGTATCTTCTAGACAACATGATGACTATGCTGAAAACTAAAAGAAGTAATTGATAACTGAAAGCTAGCTAGCACAAAGCTACAGAGGTATTAAATCAACTTACAAAAAATATTATCCTCTAGCAGCGTTCAGTCGATATATTGTCAATGACCTACAGCAAGGAACGTGCAATTAATACTGATCACTCAAAACTTAAATATGAAATACCAATTCATCTAGGCAAGGATCAGGGCTGGCATAGGGTAAAATTGAATCTAATAATTCCTACCTCCTCGGCTCCTCCGGTTGTTGCATTGCTTGGTGGCTTTGCCTGTTGCCCTGCGAAGCTTGTCTGTTGGAATCAGCGACGGCGACTTGTGAGTCAGCAGCGAAGGGCGCGAGTACGTGCAGTGAACCACGATCAGCCGACGGCGCCGTGCCGCCGTCGCTAGGAGCCGTCGACGCGCTGGCGGGCGTCTTTGCCCGCCTCCCCGTCACGCCAATAGCTCCGTAAAAAAAGAAAGACGAAGACGGAATTGAGGATATGCGCCGCGCTGACGGGATCACGAAGATGAGGAGACGCACCGGCGCTGCGTCATTTTGTCGCTCGGCCTCTAACCTCTCGTATGACCAAAATATATCCCCCCGTTCTCAAATATCAAATATATGACGCCGTTGACTTTTTATTTCAACTTTGATCAATAATATTTTATTAGTTATTAGTTTGTTAAATAAAGTAAAATGAGTACCAATACATCTAATATCAATAATACTTTAGATTTAACTCATAGACCTATGTTTTTTAATAAATATTTGTAGAAAAGACGAATAGTCAAACAAAGAAAAAAGTCAATGGTGTCATATATTTAAGAACGGAGGTAGTAATTTTTTTTGAAACAGTATGACCAAAATATAGGTATAGCTGTGTACGTACCTGCGGCTGTGGGGCCCCTTGGTTTTTGGGATAATTTTTACACCAGCTTACAGCGCTGCGGTATATACTCCGTCCGTTCTCAAATGAAAATGTAAGCCAACTTCATATTGAATAATACTAAGTTAGGTCTAACAAAAAACGCATGTACCACTAAATTATTACATAAGAAGTTGTGCTGTGTGATTATATTGTTTTAATGGCAGCTGCGCATAAAAAAGAATCTACTTCTAAAGAGGTCGGCTCTCGTTACATAGGCTAAGACGAGAGGGTGAATTAGACAACCTAAAATCTTAGCCCTGTTTTTCCAACTAATTGCACAAATATAAACTAGAGCATTCTATCTTAGATATGCAACTAGATTTCTTCTTGTGCTTGCGCCATTCCCACTAAGAGTTTAATTTTGCAACCTAGACACAATCCTATCAAGATATTACTCTATGAAAATAAAGAGACACAAGTTGTTGCAAATTAATTAAACGCGGAAATGCAAAGGAGTGGGTTAAGACAAATAGAGGATGCAAACTTGGCACAAGGATTTATCCCGTGATTCAGTAGGCACTAAGCCAAACCTATTCCACATTGGAGCTCTACAAAAGATACGCTCCCGGTCACCAAGTCTATCTTTCCAGTCAACGTCTTAAACTCGCCACAAAGTCTCTGCAAGAAGAATGATAAGCTAGACACTAAGATGAAGCTCTCATCAACCTACTCTTATAGAGATCTTCATGTTGTCTTCGCAACGGAGCTTTACCACAAGGGGGGTCTCCTCGTCGCCCGCCCAAGGTCGTTGCCACCGCACCACACCAAACTAGAGGCTTGAAAACCTACTGGCAAGTCACTATAAGACACCAACGGGAAGCTCACCAATGCAATACCCCTTGCATTGTCATTCTTCTAGTCTATCTAGGACTAATCACTATCTATCTTGTGCTAATCGCCTTTGGATGATCTGGATTGGATGTATTGTGGTTGTAGATGAACTTCTCCTGGACTCCAGCACCTTGAAATAGCCGAATGAGGGTAATATCTATAGACCAAATCCTTTGACTAACCATTGCTCAAAAGACACACATAAACTATGATAGCCAGATGATCCGCTATGTATCAAACCCCAATCACAGGATCATCCGCCAAGTTGATTTTCCCAATGGTGATTTCCCTTTTGAATGGTCGGATGCCGTACACCAAAACTCTGCCATATCCATATGGAGGCAGATCATCCGCTGTGTGGAGCTCTCAATTTCCAAGTCAACATGCTTGCTACACAAAAGCTACAACGTACTCTTGGTCGTACATCTATCTTCTGCCATGTAGAAAAGCTCTCTGCTCTTTATTTCACTTCATGACTTGTCTTTGCTTAAATGCCGCCATGCATATAAATAGTAACACTGGCCATCAGCCATGTGATTTTTGCACTCTTTAGTGCAAACCATTTCTTTCTCCAAAACTCCTCCGTGCAACGCCGCTTCATCCGTCGTTCCCACTGCTAGGGCCAACCATACACGCCGCTACATTTGGGCAATACTCCGCCGATGGAATATTCCCTCACCGGCTCATCTAGCATGTATAAATACCGCGAGCTTTGTCAACTCAAACAATTTAAGCTCTTTGTTTTTTTTTCCTTTGCCAATACCGTGTCTTCATGTTTTGGAATTTATCCTTGGATATTAAAGCTTATAATGACACTTACAAACACATTAGTTGCAATGAGATCAGTCACCAAAATCACCATATAGTGGCCTATTTACCAATTAGGAGACTAGCAGGGGGATGGGATGAGTGCGCCTCGCGCTCCTTGCGGGATCTCCCGCGGAGACTCCCCAACTGCACCGCCCGGTGGCGACGGTGAGGGAGAGCCCCCGGACTACCCACGGCTCTATTCCTCCACTCCCCCTCGCTCTCTCCACCCACCCACATCGCTCCTCGCTTCACCCCCTTGGGTGCCACCATCCCCTGGCCCTGCCTCTGGACCTCCCGACGGAAGGCGCAACCGACGATGGTGCCTGGTGTTCACCCAAGCCGTCCCGCCTGTAGTGCGCTTGGCGCGACCACTGCTACGGGGCACAGGCCTGCGCCCCCGCGGCGATGCTCGACCGGTCTCTCAGGTGCGACTTTCTATGACCTTGCCCTTCATTGGTTTCGTGCTCTCCAGATCCTGGCTCACACTTCCCGTGCGATGCCGTCGGAGAACTACTTCTTCGTCTGCGCGGAGCGCGGTGCCCCGTCGCCTGACCTGGCCGCTGTGAGGGACACCTTCACCTCTTTCTTCTCTCGTCCCTGCCACCCGTTCACCGTCACGGTCGTCCTCGATGGGGTTTTCGCGGCGGCAGCCTCGACCGGCAACCTTGCGCGCTTCCTGGTGGTCCAAGGCCGGTGCCGTCACCGAACCCGCTCCCTACTCCTCTTCTCGTCTTTTGAGTCTGCCATCGGGCAGGCGCCAACGACAGCTGATGTCACTGGCAGCGAGTCCGCGGGGAACCTGGAAATTTAAACTTCAGCTAGGCGGGCCTGGGCCGATTTCCCTCCCCTTGGACTCCTCTCAGCCCAGCGAACACCTGCAGTTACTGCTCACCCTTCCCCTACCTCCGCATCTCCGCCTGCAGTTACTGCTCACCCTTCCCCTACCTCTGCACCTCCGCCTGCCTCCCCCACTGCTTTGAATGGCGATCGGCCCCACGCAATCTCTGAACTACCTGAATCCCTGGATTGCACTGCTCAGGTGCATTCATCAGTCAGCGGCTTGCACGACGGGCGTTCAACGCTCCTGACGAATCTGTCACCTCCCGCGCCGAACGGTGGTCTTACTTCTGCGCCGAACGGCGGTCCGCCTCACGAGGCCATCATAGCCATGCCTTCCGCTGATGCATCCCATCCCACGTACCATCCACAAACGGCGCGCTCTTATCTTCAAGCGCTCCTCTCTCCCGCCAGCAGGACTTTAAAGGGGAGCACTTGCATGAGGCTTCGGTGCACCTTCTCCCTTCCTTCTTCCCGTCCTCTGTGATTCCGTTGCTACGCTCGTGACCACCTTGCGTCAGAGTGCCACGAGCCGACCCACTGCCGCAGTTGCTTCCGCTACGGCCACCTCCACTTCACCTGCCCGATAGCGGGCCCGTCGGCGAGGTCGGTCTGGGGGCAGTTCGCGAGGCGCGACTCTGGGTCCCCGGCGAGCGAGAGCAGCCCATCGCCGCCTCGTCGCCTCTCGCCTCCAGCCTCGTCGTGGATGTTCATCGGACGAGGTGTCCGGCGATCGCCGACGCTGGACTGGCGCACTCCCTCTTCAGCAGCAGCAACTCAACCTCGCCGTTCCCCTTCCCTACCTCCCACTAGATCCCAAAGCAGGACTCCCACTGTCCGCTTCGCAGCAACCCCTCCTTCTGCTCCCACCCTCGCCACCACTAGAGCTTGGCGTGCAGCCACTCCTTTCGTTTGCGCCCCTACTCCTCCAGCTCCCGTCGCCGGCGGGCACAAGTATGTGGAGGTCCACATGCCCTTCGTGGATCTCAGCCCCAGCCATCGGTTGGCCTACGCCTTCATCGAGCCCGAGCGCGCCCACCCCAGCTACTTCATCAGGCTGGCCCTGGAGTGCCATGGCAGCGACCCACCCATCAGGCTGGCCCCATCTTCCCATGGGGCCATGATGGTGGTGTTTGCACCCGTTCTTACGGGAGCCGGCCGTTCGCCGTGGGCCGATCGACGTGGATGGTCACAGGCTCACGCTGATCTGGCACGAAGAGGCAGATTTCCGCTTCATCTGCCACTACCACCGGCTGGTGGAGATAGCGCCCGTCAAGTACCCCCCTCCCCCCCGAGCATTGGCACGAGGAGGGCATTCGCACCGCCTTCCACGTGCTTGGGCGCATCTACTGCGTCGACAAAAACTGCCTCAAGGAGGTGGAGGGCCCCTTTGGGTACGGGGTCGCCGACTACTCCGTCATCAGGGTGCTCGTCATGCTCGACGAAGGGCGCGTGGTCCCGCCACACATGATCGTGCACAACCCGAAGGGCGGCCTCGCTGGGATTGCTTCTCTTCGGGTGGTCGCTGACTGGCCGCACCCTCCCGATGCGCCGCCTCCAGACGACTACACGTTCTTCGACCAGGGCGGGGACAGCCCACCTCCCTTTGACGAGTTCACGCCCGACGCCCCCCGGTGTTGGAACACCCCCCACCCGGCACCTGCGTCCGGCTCTGGCCCTCCCAGGTTTGATGTTTCGGGTGGGCAGACATCCAGGTGGGGCACCTGCCGCGCTCTGGGAGCTCTTCTTTACCCCTCGATCCCGCTCTGGTCAGTCGGAGCGGGTGCTCTCCAGGTCGTGGCGTGGGCTGTTGCTCTAGCTGGGGTCCCCCGGATTGTGATCCAGGACCTCCCCCCTCCGACGCGTCCACGTACTCCTCCGCCTCCCTCCTCGGTGCTAGAGATCGGCAACGAGGATGAGACGTCGGCCGCGCGCCCTCGCTCACCCTCTCAGGCTCCCTCCCTTTGCGACCTTCTTGCAGAGGAAGATCATGAGGTCAGCATCCGACGCAGGAGGTCCGACATAAGCACATCGTGGACTCTGCCTTCAAGCTGCATCGCAGTCGTCGTCTGGCCGCCAAGGAGAACCCGCTCGACGAGGATGTCACGGCAAAGGCCACTCGTGTGCAGCAGGCCACGCTCGACCTCTCCCATGCGTCTAGGCAGCTTTGTGAGGCGCTGGAGACGTCCGGGGTGCTGGAGCGCCCGCCGCCTACCCGCATCCACTCCCGCAAGCTCAAGATCCTCGGCAAGCTGTGTGGTCTGTCCGGCCTCGGTGAGTTCATCGAGGAGGCGCCGAAGGTCATTTGATGTTGCTTAGTTTAGTTGTTCTTTGTGTGTGTGTGTGTGTGCGCTGCGCGGCTGTGTCTGTTGTTGCCTCGCAAGCGAAGTCCCCCCTCGATGTTGTAGGGCACGGGTTCGTTCTGTGTTAGCTTCGGTTTCCCCTGTGTTGTGGTTGGGGTCCCGGCTTAGTGATGGCCGGTGTAACTTGTTCATCACCTGCGATGCTACCCATGTGTTGTGGTTGGGGTCCCGGCTTTGTGATGACCGGTGTAACATGTTCATCACCTGTTATGTGATATGTTATTTGTGTTGTTTGTGTTACCTCCTGGAGGCTCTTCATTTTCTATGTTAAAACACTCCCTCTCTTTTCTCTCCTGGAATGTCTGCGGCCTCGGCCAGCAATGCAGATGCGATGACGTTCTCTGTGAGCTTATTGCGGTGCGGCCTCATGTGGCGCTCCTCCAAGAAACCAAGCTCTCCTCCCTCTCAGATGTCAATCAATCCTCCTTCCTCCCTGCCCGCCTTAAGAACAGCGCCACGGTTAACTCCATCGGTGCTGCTGGGAGGGTCCTCACTGCCTGGGATGCTAACTACTACTCCCTCACACAAACTTTCCCTTGCAACCATAGCTTGAGCACACAATTCTCTCTTGTCGCGGATGGCAGCTCTTTCACTGTCACTAACATCTATGCTCCAACGGCCCATGGGGAAAAGGCCGGCTTTCTCGCTGAGCTTGGCTCTCTCGCGGTGACGGTCACAGGTCCATGGATCTTGATGGGTGACTTTAACATGCTGCGAAATGCCGACGACAAAAATAACGAACATTTCAATGCTCATGACGCTTCTCGTTTCAATTATCTCATCAACGATCTCGGCCTTGTGGAGATACCGTTGGTTGATCGCGCCTTCATGTGGTCGAACAAGCGCGAGGTTCCTACCCTCGCCCGCCTGGACCGCTGCTTCGTGAACCTGTGCTGGGATGAGCTTTTCCCTAACACCTCCATGTCCTCCCTTACACGCTATGTGTCAGACCATGTTCCTTTGCTCACCACAGCTTCGTCCACTATCCCTCGTAGCCCCTGCTTCCGCTTTGAGAACTCTTGGATGCTGCATCCCAGCTTTAAGTCCAGAATTGTGTCGACTCTGCCTGTTGCCTTGCCTCCTGATTGGCCGGACATCGTTCGTGTCCTCAAAAACTGCAGGCGCGATTGTCGCTCCTGGGCTAGGCGGCAACCCCCTCTAGTACAGAAGGAACGAGACCTCAAAATCTTAATCAATGCCCTGGATTTGTTAGAGGAATGTCACCCTCTTGGCCCAGAGGAGGCTGCTCTTCGATGCCTCGCTGTCAAAGAACTGCAGGTCATCCACGCAATGGAACTGACCTTCTGGCGGCAACGCTTCACGATCCGAATGGCCATCGATTGGGACGAGAACTCCCGGTTCTTCCATGCTGCTGCTTTTGGACGGCGACGTAAGAACACCATTCAATGCCTCAAGCGCGACGGCTGTTCCTTTCAGTCGCACGATGCGAAGAGTGCCATTCTCAACGACTTCTACACTGACCTGCTTGGCACAGATTGCTCGACCACCTGGTCTTTTGATCTTCATGACCTTTACCCGGACCTCACTGTTGCCGGGGCAGCACTCACCCAACCATTCACTAATGAGGAAATCACTACTGCTCTGTTCGCCATGGACAGGAACGCCAGCCCCGGCCCAGATGGCTTTGGCCCCCCTTTCTACACGAGCTTCTGGGGCCAACTCAAACCGCACCTACAGCAGCTCTTCATGGCGTTCCACTCCCATTCATTGAGTTTGGGCAGCTTGAACAGAGCTCACCTCGTTCTGCTTCTAGAGAAACCTAGGGTAGTCGCTGCAGATGGGTTCAGGCCAATCTCACTACAGAACTGTCCGATGAAGCTGCTCACAAAGGTGTTGGCAAACCGACTGAAACACCACATCCCCCTTATTGTGGATGCAGATCAGGGTTCGTTCATGGGCGGAGCATTATCGAGAACTTTGTGTATGCTGCGGACTTGCTGAGCTGCTGCCACAAACACGATGCTCCGACGGCAGTCCTCAAGCTTGATTTCAAAAAGGCTTTTGACTCCGTTTCCTGGGACAGTCTGGATCGAATTCTCAATGCACGCGGCTTTGATCAGTGCTGGTGACGCTGAATCGCTGATATCCTAAAAACCAGTAAGACGGTCGTCATGCTAAACGACGTTCCAGGGCGTTGGATAAATTGCAAACGTGGCCTACGGCAGGGAGATCCCATCTCCCCCTACCTCTTCATCATCGTGGCGGATGTGCTGCAATGCCTCATCCGCCGCTCATCGCAGCAAGGAGTGCTTTGCCATCCTCTTGACGCCCGCATCAGCTGTCTGGTTCTTCAATATGCGGACAACACGCTCATTCTTACCCAAGGCGATCTGCCATCAATGCAAGCGCTGAAAGAGATCCTCGACGAGTTCTCCAATGCCACTGGCCTCGCCATCAACTTCCACAAGTCCACCTTTGTCCCTATGCACATTACGGACGAGGAAGCGGATGCCATGGCTGGTACCCTCGAGTGTTCCTGGCCCTCTTTCCCTCAAACGTACCTCAGACTACCCCTCTCTCCACACAAATTGAAGGTTCGCGATTATCAGCCATTAGTGGATTCCTTCGACAGATACCTGGCAGGCTGGAAAGCCCGCTACTCTCCTCTAGCGGCCGCCTCACTCTTGTCAATGCAGTCCTAGGCAGCTTGCCGGTGTACTACATGTCCTCGCTCCTTCTACCAAAAACCATTTGCAAGATGTTGGATGCCAGACGGTGCTCCTTTCTCTAGACCGGGGAGGACAACTGCCATGGCTCCCAATGCCTTCTAGCTTGGGAACGTGTTTGTCTTTCCAGAAGCGAAGGAGGCCTTGGCATTAAGAGCCTGGAGGAACTGAACATCTGCCTCCTCTTGAAATTCGTCCATCGCCTCCATGAGCCGGACATCCTCCCCTGGAAGACTTGGTACCGCCAGCACGGATCGCTGGTCACAGGCGCCACTGAATCAGACACGTACCTCGCGCGTTTGGTCTGGGAACTGCTCCTACGCTACCAGGCAATGACTACTGTTCAGGTGGGCGACGGCCGCCTCTCATCCTTCTGGCATGACTGCTGGCTCCTCAGCATCCCGCTCAGGGAGGCCTTCCTTGCCCTTTACTCGCACTGCGTTGATGACACAGCAACAACCCGAGCAGTGATGCTTACCCCCCTCACAACCCACCTTCGGCCGAGGCTCACCACAGCAGCGGCAGCCAAAAAGCATGTCCTGGAAGACTGCCTTAATATGGTGTCCCTGTCCAATGCCACTGATACCAGGTCCATGGGGTACCCGGCATCCGGCTCGTTCAGCACGCGTGCTACATATGAATGCCTTCGACCAGTAGGACAACCGGACCCAGATGTCCTCCTCTACTGGAACACCAAACTTCTATCCAAAGTCAAGTTCTTCGGCTGGCTCTACCACCATGGACAGCTCAACACCAGAGATAATCTGTACTGCAAAAACATCTGCTCACTACAGGAATCGCTATGTCACTTCTGCAACCAGGAGCCTGAAACAGACACTCATCTATTTGTTCACTGCCCAGCGGCCCAAGCTGTTTGGGCGCGCATGAGACTCCGAGTGACTGACGAGAACTACAAAATGCCATGGAAGATTGCCACCGACCCCCTCCCTTGGGACCTCAGGATGGACATGCTTCTCCTCGCCCTCTGGCACATTTGGAAGTCTTGGAACGCCCTCATCTTTGAAAACCAAGCCCCTACGGCAAATAGAACGATGGGGCTCATTGTGAAGGACATTGACAGTTGGAGCTGCAGATACCGGCGGAAGAAAGCTCAACTACAAGCTTGGCACTCCTTTTTCAGTTCTTGTATCTAAGTTCCCATTTTTGTTTCCCCTCTGTCCCTCTCCTCCTATACCCTAATTTTCAGTCCGATGCACCGGACGTTGACTGTTGTATGGTGCGCTTTGCGTCTCGTCGATTAATGAAGTAGGTGGGGATCCTCCCCCTGAATTGGTCAAAAAAAGAAAATATAGTGGCCTATTAGGCCATTGTCCTTACAACTTCAACTAACCCCCAATCAACCAAACTATGACAACTCCAAGGACAATTAATTAAAGAACAATTATCCAAATGTACCTGCCTAGCCACGGAGGCGAGAGAAGGCGGCGATAGATTTTGCGGTGATTATGGTAGTGATGTCTGGTCAGTAGTGATGGTGCTTGGCGGCGATTGCGGGTCTCTAGAGGCATGAGTGGTCTAGGAAGATGGAGACTTAGGGCGTGTTTGGACGCCGCCCAAGTTTGCCGAGCCACGGCTGTGGCCGCGCCGCACATGCGGCGGACAAATCGTCCGCCTAGCTTTCGGCGAGATGTGGCCAGCAAAATGAACTAGTTCGCTTCTGCTGCTGTTCGGTGCGCCTAAGCAGCGGCGCGAACCAAACGCATGTGTTGCACGCCGTAATTGCGGCGTCGCAAGGTGTGGCGTGGTTCGGTCGTGAACCAAACACACCCTTAGTCTAGGACTCGAGACGCGAGTGTCCACGATGGTGTCCTTGGCCGATTGACCTATGCGGGGTGGTGGCGTACAGCCTGATATGGCTGTGGTCGTTTCAGTGTAAGGAGACTTTCCGATGGTAGCGCGCGAGACTTATCCTATCTTCGAGAGGCGCCAGTAACCTTTTTTCGACGAAACAAACGGTAGTCGGCACTTCAAAAATGCTAGCCTGCCTCGCTTCTCGTTGATTCGACGGAATCTCGTGCAATGTGCTTGGCAGAGTTAAATTCGATCGGGCAGTCACGTTCACGTAGGTAACATCAGAAAATAGTGTGGCGGCAACAACGCACTGTGTCACTGACCTACGGATGAGGTGGGCCGATGCTGGGCCCAGAGATGACATGCGGGCCGGAAGTGCAAGTTTATGACGGGACGGGGTAATTAAGAGGAGGGTAGGCTCGATTCGGCCCATGCAACAAATCATGCAGAGAAGAAGGAAACAACAACAAAAAAAAATGGCTATAGCTTGGGCTCTGTTAGTTGTCTCTATTTATTTCATTACACCCTCTGTTTAGCTCAGTCTCAATGGGGGTTTCATGGCATTAAATTCTATGCCAAATCATTAAATTTGTTGATGTGGCGAGGGGAGAGAAAGAGGGAGTTTCATCGAATGTGAGAGGAGTTTCATCCCATGAAACTCTCTCAGCACGGTTACCTAGTTTCTGAGTCTAGGTAACTGTGCAACGAAACTTGCACTGAGACTGGCTTTACACCGCTTTTGCTTCTGGACGTGAACAAATCATCATTCTCAATCACTATGTGAAAAATAGGCTTTGGATTCATTAGGTAGGTGACACGTAATTCAGACGCGTCACCTATAGTGAAATATAGGCGACGCAACATCACCTCCAATGGATGCTATTGTAGGCAACGTGTCTACACAACATGGTCGCCTATAGTTCAGTACGTAGTTCTAATCCCACAAAATGCAACAAATGCAAAAAAAAATGTAGCCTTTGGAGTAGAGGGCGGGCTGGTTCATTAGGAGGCTCCAATTGAAATATAATTTTTTTCTATCATTTGGTATTTTGTATGCAGCTTTTTAGTGGCTTTTAGAATTATTTTCACAAGCAAGCGGTTCAAGCCACAAATCGGTAGTGAACACGATTATTTTCATCTCCGATCTGTCAGCAGTGTCCCTCTAAACCGGGGATGATGGGGTACGAACCCGCAGTGATAAAGTTTGTGTAGCAGTGGTTGATCGTCACTAGAAGGTGGGAGTCTGTTCCAAATAAAAGCATTGCGTCAGGCCATGGGCCTCCAATCCTCCATGGTCCGGCAATAGGTACAGTGAAGTTTGGGGTTTACAATTTGGCCTGCGTGCCAACTGGATTTTGGGCTGAGTCAGTGTAACTGCTGCATATATTGGTTGAGTCGATGAAATTAAATGAACTAAACGATTAACCTCAACCAGTCAACCTTGTACGACCTCTTGTCATGAGTTCCGCTCTTCCAAATTTCCGATGCTTCTCTTGTTTTTTTTTAGCATCACGATGCTTCTCTTGTTCTGATCCCAATCTCCAACTCCCTGCTACCTATCCCTACTCTGATTCTTCTGTTCCATCTTCTCCGCTACATGTTGCTAATACGTTGTGCTTTCCTGGATGCTAAGGCCAGTCTCAGTGCATAGTTTCATGGCACAGTTACCTACTCTGAGAACTAGGTAACTGTGCCTGATGGGTTTCATGGGGATGAAACTCTCCTCACAAATGATGAAACCCTCTCTCCTCTCTCTTCATAAAAGCCTTGCCATGTCAGCAAAATTGCTGATGTGAGTGCTGATGAAACTGCTCATGAAACCTCCACTGAGAATGGCCTAATGGATTTGTACGCCTCTTTCCATAGCCGTAACTTAATTCCGTATTGTACTTAGGATATATTAACATTATTTCCGTGGAGTGCGGAATCCTAAAGAAGTATCTGGCCTTGCACAAGTCCTATACAATGTTTTTCAATGTAATTAAGCTGCATGGGTTTTCAATGCCACTGTTAGTAGCATGGTATAGCATGACTGAAACGATTGGAGCCTTCGTACTTGGCAGAGCCAAGACGTAAATTGTTGAGCAATGCAAGGCATTGTGACAGATGCCCAGATCCTTTGGGGATTTTTTTTAAAACTATTCCAGCGACCAAGCCTCCAGGCCCCACATCACATTGCAGTCAGGACCGAAGATTTCATCAGTTCTAACTTGGGCCTTCGCTCGAAAGATTACCAATTCGACCAAAAGCAACGCATTAAACTTCATGTCCTCTCTCTACTTTTTCAATTCTCAAAAAAATCTGCTACAACCAATTCGATCGAATTCGCGTGAACTAAACAAGCCCTTGGTGCCTCTCCGCTGTCTTGTTGGGAGCCTGAGAGAAGCATGTATTCTTGGCTGTGTCCCCTGCTGTGTGGTGGAGACTTGAGCCGGACCTGGTTGTGCAAGGGCAGTAGGCTGACCCCCGATGGCGATGGCCCGACCGGAGATCCTCTATCCCCGGTGCTGTGCTGTGCTGTTGCAGCAGCGGCTGGCTGGTTGCTAGAGTAGATTTGTCCCAAGCCTGGACAAGTCTCTCTCAATCAGCGGTTAGTGATGTGGATGCGGCAGGCCACGCCGATTCGCGCCAAAGCTGGCGCCGCTCTGAAAGGAAAGGATCTGGCGACTGGCGTCGTCGTGTTCCGTCTTCCTCGCAGCCAAAGGCGACCTGAGCTAGCGCGACGTCGCCTGATGAGCTGCTGCAAGCCGCCGCCGTCGCCAGCTAGAGAGATCGACCAAGCAAGCAGAAATAATCGAAACAAATGTAGAAACTAAGGCCTTGTTTAGTTTGAAAAGTGAAAACTTGCCGAATCATAGAAATAGGATGTCGAAAGAGGTATTCGAATACTAATAAAAAACTAATTACACAACTAGCCTGAAAATTGAGTTTCGAATCTATCAAGCCTAATTAATCCATCGTTACAGATTTGTTTACTGTAGCATGACGTTGTCTAATCATGGCCTAATTAAGCTCAATAGATTCGTCTCGTGAATTTACCTGGGGTTATGGAATGGGTTTTGTCATTAATCTATGTTTAGTACTTCTAATTAGTGTCCATATATTCGATGTGACGGGTGAATAGTAAAAACTTGCCAGAAAGTTGCTGATCTAAACAAGGCTTAAACTAAAGGAAGAAAAGCATCACATGGCGTCCGTGGGTATGGTGATCCGGTCGTGAGGCATTCTTCTTTCAATCCTAGATTACAGTAGGAAATTTTATTTTATAGTAAAAATGACTTAAAAATTTGTTAAAACTCGCTATCTTAGCCAGATATTGTCATGTAGTGGTCATCAGAGGGTGCACATGCCCCTCTCTCATGGATCGCCCGAGAGCGGGAGGAGGAAGACTGCATCCTTGCCCATTGGAGCTTGGTGACCGGAGACACGGGGGCTTCAACAGACAAGAAAAAACATGTATAATAGCAATAATTTAGATGGACATTGTGTCTTAGTTAAGCTAACATATAAGAGGCAAATGGAAGTGATTGTAGGAGTGATAATTATCTGTTAAAATTTGTGTATTATTAGCCTACGAGATTTATTGATCTGATGAAAAGAACTGGTTTGAACAACACAAGCCATGTAGTGTTATTTTATAGTTTGCTTTCCTCTATATGCATGTTATATATCCTCTTATTTAACGTGGCTCATGACCCACACCGCAATAATGACCAAACTCATAGAAAACACACCAACAATACCAAATTATTTTTTCTTTAAATCCAGCACAAAATATGTAATCAAATTGTATTTATTTGGAATTACACAGAAGTTAGTGTATCTTTCTATAATATCGTTCTTGCATTTTGAAGCAGAGGAAGCACAATGCTTTCTTTTCAGCAGCCATGAAGGCCAGATGCCTAAATGTACACTTGCCGGCACTGTTGCACGAGATGCCGCAAGGCGTTTAGTTTTATTTTCATCCGCCGGACCTGAGAGAAACTGTTGGCTTTGAAAGGAAAGGCAATGGCGCCGCCGCCCTGTTCCGTCTTGGTCGCATCCAAAGGCGACGTGACGAGGACGACGTGTTGTGACTGAATGTGGCGCCATGTCCATCAGCTTCGCAACGCCAGCGCATACAGACACGCTCACCGGCCGCTCGGCCGGCCGGCAGCCGTCGCCATGGATCGGGTCGCGAAACGTAATAAAGGGAGGAAGGAAAAAGCATCACATGTTCACATGGCGCCCGTGGGCGAGCGAGCGAAGAGAAGGAAGAAGCTCGATCGGCGTGCCGCGTGCCATGACGGACGAGGTCGTGTGGGAGTGAAAGTGAGGTGACGCGAGTTTCGATTCGAGGGCACAAAGCAAAGCAACTTGTGTGCGGAAGCAGAGCAGAGCAGAGAGACGCGTCTCTTTCTCCTTTTTTTTTCTTTTTTCCTTTCCACGGCCGCGCGCTTTTGGTTTTGGGTCCGTGGGTGGAGGAAGCGTCAAGCGTACAGCCAACAGGCGGACGGCGGCGAGACTTGACTTTGAGATCTCCTCTCGCGTCGTCGTTGTCAACAACCAGTGCGTGTCGCGCGTCGTGCCCGTATCCTGTCCTGCGGGTGTTTTTGAGATGCAATACGTGCACTGGTGGCCGGATGGATGACGATCAGGAATTCAGGATTATTCCTTTTCTTCTCCTTCCTCCTCGTCCACTCATCTGATGCTCTCTCGTTTATCTTTTCTGTCAACTATGACGACTTTTTTTTTATTTGTTGGTTCATCGATTTATTTGATTGCGTCACAATATCTATACTCTTGAACACCACATCACTAAATCAAGTCAAAGGCGGCGAGTCAAAATAGAGGCCCGAAGGTGAATATTGTCTCTAATCATGGCCCTGTCTAGTAGATTTATCTTCGCATCCATATACGGTTTTGTTGAGTTAATCCATTTTCCCAAGGGGTTTGAGAGGTTGAAGAAAATTGAGGGGGATTTTGACTTGTTGAATAGAGTTAGCATGTTCAAGACAAGAGGACATGCTACTCTCGGCAAAACAAGGTACGGCGGCAGCCATGCCTTGCCCCACCGAGAGCGCCACCAATGTTTAAGGCTGAATCTTTATAACTACTTTCTCTCATCAAAATTATAAGTTTGTTAGAATATGGACGTGGTTTGGCTCTATAAAATAAAAGATGGATACATCATCAAAGTATTTTCATAATGAAATTTCTCATGCTAGTCTTAGGTTGTATGAGTATGAGCGTGTATTTCTTATCAGATGGAAAAAAAAGATTTTTAGATAGGATTTATTACTATCCTACCTTGACGTGTCTAACGAGATATCATCGCCAAGATGATCACAGAGCTGTTATTCTCTACAAGTAAAATAAATGCATGCATTGCCACGGTCTACGGGCAAAGGCCATATATGAACATATTATACACTAAAATATGCATGTGTCTCGCTAAATGTGATATTGTAAGATATTTTTTAGTCTTTAGACCAAAGACCACTTGGCGCAGCTTTATATTGAAAGCAAACGTTATGTTAGGATTACCAGCTTACAAGCATTTCAAAGTCCAGGAGGTTGGGAGCCAAGACCTCCAACCAAACTTACAACATTCTTGCTCTAAACACAACTCTTTTATAACGTGACTTTGTAAAATATGACTTGCGCTATGATACGGCGTCACTGCCCGCTTGTGTAGCATACCGTGCACTAGTGGAGTCTTGTCATCAGGCTGCTCAGTTTCAACAAGGCCGAGAGGATCTTCTGACTTGCTCTACCCCAAAGGCAACTTGAGAGTGTAGTCGCGAGGAAAGCATCAAATACGTGGTCCAACTCTAGAAGCAACATGAGTTTGCATGTCTCCAACAATTCAACGAATATTGTTTCCCACCTGATTATATAGCTTATGCATAAAAAATCATGTTAAAAAGCCACCATATAGATCAGCAAAATAATCCCAAATCAACTGCGCATCAGCACATGTGTAGCTTTTTCAGCTTATTTGGTGGTTCATGATGATTCTTTTATCATAACGTCCTTGCCATAGAAGATAGATTATGTAGTCTAGATGGGAAACAAACATAAATCTTCGACAAGTGACGAATTGAAAAACTAGGGGAAAAGACTTCTTGATTACAAATACTAGTATTTTCTTAGAGATACTATGTATATTTTTTTAGTCAAGCAACACATGTCCTGCCTGGTCTCGGATAGCGCTTGCAAACAGAATTGACCATGGTTTGAATTTCACACGCCAAATCGAAACTGATTCCCTGCGTCCCGGACGGTTCGTTTCTTCCTCCCTCCATTTCGCCGCTTCCCACCCAAAACCACGCCGCCACGTCGCCGCCGCCCATGGCGCATGCCACCATCCCCCTCCGCGCGCTCCTCGTCGCCCTGCCCTTCCTCTCCGTCTTCATCGTCTTCCACCTCCTCCACCGCCCGTCTCCGCTGCCCCCGCCGCTCCGGGCCCACGCCGCCAACACCCAGCCCTCGGCCGCGGCGGCGGCGGAGAAGGTGCTGGCGAATTCCCCTCCCACCACCACCTCCTCTTCCTCGACGCCGTCCCCGGACCCGGAGCCGACGTCCCTGCGCCACGTGGTGTTCGGGATCGCCTCCTCCCGCCGCACGCTGCTGCCCCGCCTCCCGCTCCTCCGCCTCTGGCTGCGCGCCCCCGCGCGCGCCTTCCTCTTCCTCGACGCCGCGCTCCCAGCCTTCGCCGCCGCCCCCGTCCCGGGCCTCCCGCGGGGCCTCGCCATCCGCGTCTCCGCCGACGCGTCCCGCTTCCCCTACACGCACAAGCGCGGCCTCCCCTCGGCCGTCCGCGTCGCGCGCATCGCCGCGGAGCTCGTCTCCGCGCTCGACCACGAGGGCAGCACCAGCAGCCCGCCGCCGCGCTGGCTCGTGCTCGCCGACGACGACACCGCCTTCGTGCTCCCGAACCTGCTCCGCACGCTGCGCAAGTACGACCACCGCGAGCCATGGTACCTCGGCGCGCGCTCCGAGTCCGCGGCGCAGAACGCCTGGCACGGCTTCGCCATGGCGTACGGCGGCGGGGGCATCGCCGTCAGCTGGCCGCTCGCGCGCCGCCTCGCCCGCGCGCTCGACTCCTGCGTCCTCAGGTACCCGCACCTCTACGGCAGCGACGCCAGGATCTACGCCTGCCTCGCCGAGCTCGGCGTCGAGCTCACCCACGAGCCAGGCTTCCACCAGGTGCGTGCGTGCTTCCTCGATCTTGCACCTCTCCATGCCTGCTTCATTTTGGAACTATGCTTCTTTGCTCCATATGCCGTTGTGCTGCGCTCTTGGCATGTTCCATTACATTTATATGATATCAGCAGTTGACATAGAATTATTTAACAAAAAGAACATTTTTTTCTTACTCTGTCTCTTTGAGCAAAATTGGGTTAGGAGTCAGTGAATTAGCCTCGAAACTAGGTGAAAAAACTACCTATCTACTACCATTCCTCCTCTGTTTCTTTCCCCACATAGTACATTGTGGCAGAGACGACGCCTCTGTTTTCTCTGATGTCTTATGCTGTATTATTATCCTATTGCTGTACTATGTTGTTTCGATAAAATATTTAGTTTTCTATATGCTAATATTTAATGTTCTGATGATAATTGGTGGCTGAGATTTTATAGTTGTTCTTGGATTAGAATTAAGATATTGCTACCAACTGGTTGCGTGGACAGTGCAATTAGGAAGCATGCTGCCAACAAGCAAACTTTAAGCTACCAGTCTCTGAGGAACGGAAACATGACATTAGATGAACATTAGTTGATGCTCTGATAAAAGCTTATCCTTTGGAACTCTCTGAGAAAATGAAGAACCACACAGCATGATGGTTACCAGTTAACCTCTGCCACTTTGTAGTGCTGAATCTATATCCTATACAGAAGTGATCTGTATTGGTAGTCTAGTACATCAAGCGACGTTGATGTGCGGGCACTTGAATAATGGCTATCATGGTCCACATTGGGGTTTAGGACCACGCTGGCACACATCCCTTTCGGACAACTTAATGAAGCTCTGGTCAGTTCTATCTTAATGTTTGACAAATACTAGCACTGTTGCTGAATCATATGGTTATGCAATTTTCATACAGCAATTGACATGGCTGCACCAGCCATTTCATCTTTTCCTTGTGCTACTTCATACTTTGCACTCTGTAGTTGGTAAAATCTAGAGACTGCTTCTATTTTAGTACTTTCAGTGTCATGAAAAAAGCATTTAGCAGTTTAGTGTGCTTGAAAATATGCAGACATAGTCTAACTCCGAACTTACATTTGTTTTTGCATTTGTTATGACCAGATTGACCTTCATGGTGATATTTCTGGCCTGCTAAGAGCACATCCACTTTCTCCTTTAGTTTCTCTGCACCATCTTGATGATGTGGATCCTCTTTACCCTGGTATGGATCGGACAAGAGCAATGAAACATTTCTTTCGAGCTACTAATGCTGATCCAGCCAGGATCCTGCAACAAACAGTGTGCTATGACACTAAAAGGTCGCTTACAGTATCGATCGCATGGGGCTATTCAGTTCAGGTGTTCAAAGGCAATATACTGCTCCCTGACCTCCTTGCTGTACAGAAAACATTTGTGCCATGGAAAAGGGGCCGCAATGTTACAGATGTCTTTATGTTCAACACCAAACATGTTCCCAGAGATGAGTGCAAAAGAGGAGCTCTTTTCTTCCTCCCAGAGATGAGTGCAAAAGAGGAGCTCTTTTCTTCCTGAAAAGCATTTCTTCGAGGGATGGCAAGACAGAATCTACTTACAATAGACAGCCACCAAGAAAATGCTTGCCTAACTTGATACTGTTGAGGAATCTAAGTATTATAAAAGTGACAGCAGAACAACTGCAACTGACTCCTGGGAAGGTACGAGTAGGGGTGACTTTTGGCACCAATGGTTGTTTAAGTTGCATCGCTTACCCTAACATTTTAAAATTCTTTGTTACTGGTTGTCGTTATTTTCAGGCCTTAAGACGGCATTGTTGTGACATTGTACCTTCTTCATCTGATACAACCATGGATGTTAACATCAGAAAATGCAAAGATGATGAGTTGATCGCGATGCATTCATAGTCTTCTTCAGTCAAATGAGTTCCTCATCTATTGTAGACAGTAAGTCCCCACCCTCACCCAAAAAAGAACATTCACATTATCATGATTCATGAATAGCCAACCCAATTCATTGGCTCAAAGCCTCAAATATGTCTAAGCCAGTTCCATTACATGGCCACATCACTTCATTTCATTTGGTTTCAACTTTGATTTTAGTAGGTCTGTTTAGAACTGTAGAACATATTGTGGTGCATGATCAATATTGGGGCCATTTTACTAATCTATTGAATTTGTCAATCTGTCCGCATGATGTTAAAACTCAAAAATCATTCGAGGAAGGAACCAGCTTTAAACTATCTGTGACATTTTGCATTTGTTGTGTTATGTTGGGTTTTAACTGTTCTTTGCAACCCTGAAACGATATCTATCATTATACTTTTAAACAACTGCCATATATTTTGAGTTTATAGTGATATTATTTTCAGTTCGTTTGATTAAATTGCCCCCCTTTAATTGCAGGACATCATCCATCCGAACTGTGTCCTGACACCAAGCCATGCTCTGAAGAATCGTCATGGATGAACACTAGACTCATAGTATAGACACAGACAGAAACATCCAAGAAATACATACACAGTATACACACAGATAGGACCAGTTAGCATCTCTTTTCCTTCAAATAGCAGAGTTGAGGTATCAGCATTTGGTTATTCCATAGTCTGACATGTAACATCAAATAGTCATATTTTTGCCAGACAAGGCTTCTTCCAACTAATACATCTTATGCAAATCACTGCTTTTTTGGTGGAAAATTGAGACGTCTTGGAAATGAAGAAAAAACTTGTAGTCTTTCTCACCGTCTGTGATATCTATACAGAGTATCTCTTGAACTGTTCATGTTCTCAAGGATCAAATTAATTTAACATGCTACATAAAAGTTCACTATATAGAATAAAATAACCAATCCAAGGATTTTCATTATCAAAATCTTAACACAGAGAAGACAATGTACTCTCACGGGAACAAAATACAGACAGTACATAGCACTCCTTGGCATATACTCAATCTTAAATCAGTAGAAGTGGCATGCACTGTTGTTGTGGGCGTTTTGCGACACTGATCACTTTACCAAACCGTTCTGAGGTACGGTGCGCCCATTCGCAAATCTCATCCCGGGGTATGCTAAAATTCATCGAGTCAATGCTATATGGTATTCTCACCATTGGTTCAATGGTCACGTGCTCAAGCACAGCACCCATTTCCAGAATGCCACACAGCAGCTCGACCTGAGGCCGGTGGCACCGGAAACCACTCATGTAGACCGTCTTGAGGTGATCGTGGCGGCTCATTCGGTAGGATAAACCCTCACCACGCCAGCAGCAACCAACAGGCACATTATACAGCATCTGCTTAACAAAGACAAGTTTGTCAGTATTTCAATCTAAGTAGCAAACTAATTGTAGGTGCATCAATGACTAAACCAACAGGAGGCTACTGCTCAGCATCAAAGAAAGGAAGAAAGAAAGACAAACAGAAACAAGATAGGAGACCACTCACATGCAATTCCAGAGTCTCTAGCTGCGGTGCAAAAGCCAAATACTGAGACAGCTGAAGAATTCCGCTGTGTCTATTTGGAACTTTCGTAAAAATAACTACTTCATAAGTCAGGTGCCTCAAATTCAGAAACATGCATGCTGGTCTTGTTGTCAACGTATGCACCTGAAACATGACCAAAACAAATAAGGAAACATCAACACCTTCATATGAACAGCTACGAAGCAAGCAAAGATGATGATAAACATCAGGTACCTGTGGGGACCAGACCGATTGATTTGTGTGCATTTTAGCATGCACATGGAGCACCTTGACTGCCGAAACACTTGGAATTCCATGGAATACATGGCCCAGTACTTTATCATTGTCTTCTTCAAGCCAAGTGTGATGAAAAGTCAGGGTTGCCTTCTGTAATTTTGTGCAACCATGAAGCACTATAGGAATCGCAGTACCTTTGTACCCAAACTGAGAAAGATTAGGGACATGGAACTCAACCATATGGATACGCATATTGAAAATTAGCAGATGCCTAAGTTTATCGAGTTGGTGTGGAATATTCAGATCAATCACCCCTGAGCACGCAATGACCTCCAAGTCCTCAAGATTGGAACAATTTAATAGCAAGCCCGAAAGATCTCCAATAATTTGAATGCAGTGCAAATGAAGGCTTCTGAGTTTTGTAAAGCCACTAATATCCGAGTGGGGCTTTATAGAAACATTGGTGAGAAACAAGCACTGGATAAAAGGGCGATCTTGTGCAGCTAAAGCATCAAGAGGGAAGTGATGCACTTGTTTGGTTGGTCCAACATAATTTCCTTTTGTCCATAGGTTCACATATATAATCTTAGCCTTTGATGCAGCGGCAAACGAAATCCACCTGTTAAGAGTATCTGAGGAGTCCATGGGAAGACTGCACCTGACACTGAACTTCTTGAGCCCTACTCCACTGTGCTGCTGAATAATAGAATTTACTGTGTCAACGAACTTTGCTCTTTCTATTTTGACACTATCCGTATCAGTGGACCCGTCTTTGCTGCCATCAAAGCATAGATTGGGATACTGTGTCCAGAGCTTTCTCCAGCTTCTTGACACAAGGCTTGCCCTTGCAGCCTCTTTTAGTGACAGCAGCGACAATACAAGACGTTGGATTTCCTGCAACAAGAAAAGATGTCAAGGGGTGAGTATTTGAGTTTTGATCAAAACACCTGATACGCTTTATAATCATTAGTGCTCATGATTTAGGACACACAATGATTTGAATTCTAACTTGAAAGGTGTTTTCTCCTTTTATTTTTTCATCAAGGAAAAACTAAGCATATGCAAATCTGAAAAACCAAAGCAGATAAGATTGTGCGACCTAGGAAATTTAGCTCGCCCAATCGACATGGAATTTCGTGCAGGGGTCGCGACGAGGCACCAGGAATGCAAGCTCGGAAACGATTTTGCCGGATTGCTTGCAATACTAGCAACTTGATGGACTCGTGTCCGTTCCCCCCAGACCGACCCAACGAAGTGGAAGCGGAGAGTAAGGGTTTACCTCGGGGAGGTCCTCCATGCGGAAGTAGACGGACGGAGAAGGACGCGGCGGCAGAGGCGCGAGGGCTTCGCTGACGCTGCCGTGGCGCTCCAGCCTCCTCCGCTTGGTCGCCGGCGCCGGCGCCGGTGCTTCGCCGCTTCCTCCGGTTCTAGTCATTGCTGGGCTTGGGCGGCGGATGCAGGCAACTCCAACTAAATGGGCCGGGCGCCCTGCCGGCCGGGTTCCTAGCTCGCTCTGGTCCAGGCGCCCAGCCGTTTTGTAGCCAGCCCTAGTTCTTCCGCACAAAACCTGGCCTCAGGCCCAATAGATATTTACAGCCCAAACCCCACAGAAAACTCTAGCTTTCAAAAAAAAAAAAAGCCTTGTGCCCAAGAGACGACAGGACCCCGCCACCGTTGGACAGGACCGCCACCGGTGACAAAAACACTTTATCTTTTGGCAGAATATAATTTCCGAACTGACAGTTTTCATAGGTCTGCATCTTTCCTCGCTTCTCTCGATAGTTCAGCGTGAGGGGTTGTTTTCTCATTGTTTTGGTTCGTTACGGTACAAAAAGAAAAAAAATGTACTTTCCATACCTTAAATATCGTAGAAATGTGACTTTCATCTCTTATATTTTTATTGAAGCAAACCAACCCTTAACTAACTAAACCGATTCACTGATCATCCGAATCCTATCTTAACAAGGTATAATGCCATATAGGCACGGTTTAGCCCCCGTAATCAACTGCTTAGCCACATTATATGTTGAGTCAAACCAATCCTTATATAAAGGAAATATCATAAACACAGTGTAAGAAGGTGTAACATCTTCAACTCGTACAAGATGAATGGACCATCTCATCTCTAGTTCTATAGGATTTTGTCTTGAAACTTAAGTTTTATTATATAGTAAATTTATATAATTATCATAAGTATCTAAAAATTATGGCCGAATGTTGGAGGAAAACGGTTGGGGAAGGGTACACCGAGGTGGAGGCTCGCTGGAGTGGTTAGGCGAGGACGGGGTGGTGGAAGCGTGTGTGGGCGGTGCGGCAAGGCAGTGTGACGCCACCGGCTGCGGGAGGTGGCTACGGGTGGGGGAAGGGGTGGAGCAGTGGAGCCGACGACGGGGATGCGCCGGAGGCCGGGGCACGGTGGGAAGGCTAGGCAGTGCATGTGATCGATGAGGTCGTCGAGGAGGGGCATCACGCGAAGAAGCCAGCTCGGTCGCGAGGAAGACGTTAAGGCAGCGCCACGTGGGGGAAAGATAAGGCAGCGCATAGCAGGTATAGGATAAAGCAGAGCTATTGCTGTGGGCCCATGCGTGGTGTCGTGCGGTCCAGGCTGGCAGGGCTCTCCACGTACTGCTAACGTGAGAGGCCCTGTTGTGTAGCCGCCTGCCCGCCACCTTAGAGCAATCTTAGGACTTAGGACCTGTTTAGTTTGGAAACTTGCCCAAAAAAGTTATCATTGGGAAGCGTGTTTGTGAGAGGAGCATGGTAAATATGGTGAAAAAAGTTGCCATTTTGAGTGAAAAGTTTCTCAACTAAACAGGCGTTAGTAGCCTCTCGCTACCTCACACCTCGCTTGTCTCAAGCCCGAGGTCCGAGTCAGATGCCCTGTTGGAGTAGTTGTACATATAATTTGCCATGTCCCATTATAGTATGATAAAGTTATAGAATGTCATTTTTTTCGACTGTCATTTCTTATATACTAATAATTAACTCTATATATTTATTAGTGGCTTTTATATAGAGGTAGAAAATAAATGGCAATATAATGTGGAAAAAATTGCTTTAGTGGTGACTTGGTGAGTTTGAGAGGTGTGTTTCTATCTCAATTTCAAGTCGTAAGCCGCCGGAGACAAAGCGCCTCCTCATCTTGCAGATGCGGAGCGGGTCTCTGGAGCATCACCGCAGCGTCCGCGACGCACTTGCGCCGCCGGCCTCGCCGTCCTCCCCCGGCATGGAGGACCTCCCCGAGGTAAATTCTATCTCCTATCCTCTCCTCTCTCCTCTTCGTCGGATTGAGGGGATCAAAACAAAAGTCGGTGAAGCGCGCCCTTCAGCACGATTCTTCCAAATTCGCAATCCTGCCCCTGCAGTACGAGCCAGTAGCGCATTAAGCGCGCTTGTTTAGGTTTCATCTCCAATCGATGCTTAATCCCTTTGTGGAAGGGGAGGAGGGGTCCTACTCACACCTAGTGCACTTGAATAACTTGAAGATTTTGGTGATCTAGTTTGCATCCTCCCCAAATTGCCAGCATATGGAGCCTGTTCGGTTATGGTTTCCCCCGTGCATCTAGTCTTCTATATTGTTTTAATTTCGGTTATGGTTTGTCCCATGTTTCTCATTCTTCACAACGAAATATGTTGCTACTTTTTTCAACACATTCATGGTGTGTACTGAAATTCGGTACAGTTTAGACCGTACAGACTTCAGTGCTCCATGGTAGCTGAGTTTTGTAGGAATAAATGTCTGCAAGATGTGTTTTAGTTTCTTGCTCTATCTTTGGTATATGTTTCAGACTTTCAGAGTCCAATTAGCATGCGTCTGTTTGGTTTTCCTTCACCAAAGAATTAAGAATATTATAAAATCCAACCAATAATAAATGCACTTCAGTATTTGTATGCACTGACTCCTAAGTCCTTTGTGCCTATCAGGTACTTATCAGCCTTCTTTGCTGCAGGAAATTCAGTTGATTATATTGTCGTTGCTACCAGTGAAAGATGCTGCAAGGACAAGCACTGTGTCTAGAAACTGGAGAAAGCTCTGGACACAATGCCCTAATCTATGCTTTGATGGCACCAAAGATCAGTCCACTGCTGGGGATTTCATAAAGATAGCTCCAGAGTTCATTGAGATGGTAGATTCTGTTATTCAACATCACAGTGGAGTAGGGCTCAATAAGTTCAGTATCAGGTATAGAATGTGGAGGAGATCTCCACATCTTGACGAATTTTTTTTATATTTTAACCTTTTTTATTTAAAATTTTAAAAATAACTCCGCCTAATCTATATTTTCAACCACTGACCTTTTTGTCACACCGAGACGCATGGCGCGACAAACAAAACTGTCACGCCACCGCAGACGGCGTGACCGGATTGCCATGCTGGCCAGGACTCTGACGTGGCTCCGACTCAGTCGCGCCAGATGCATGGGCGGGACTGGAGTCGCGCCAGAAGGGCTGGCGTGAGGCTATCCGCAGTGGGGTCCGGTACCCGGTCCTTCAGGACGCCGGTAGCGGAAAAATACCTGCAGCGGCGTCCTGTACTCGGTACGCAATCGCTCAGGACCGCCTCCCGCACGGTACTTCGAGAGGAGGAGAGGAGCTCCTGTACCAGCGTCCCGTCCCAACCGCTGCTTCCCTCGCGCCGTCCGTTTCCCCTCCGCCGTCGGGCGCGCACCCCTCCACCGCCGCGTCGCTCGCGCTCCCCTCCACCGGCGCCTCGGGCTCTGCCGCGGCCTCCCCTCGGTCGGCCACCCCGCGCTCCCCTCCGCCTCCTTCCTCGCGCCCTTCGCGCCCTGCGGCGGGTCTGGTCGGAGGTCCCGTTGGCGCCGCCGCCCGGATGGCGACGCCGTCGGGCCGATCCGCCGCCGTCCGGCCCTGATCTGCTCGAGGGAAGAGCGGATCTGCGCCGGGGAGGGCCAGCCGCCGCCGGACCCCTTCCTCGTCGCCTCCTCCTTTCCATCTGCGCGGGGAAGAAAGGCGGGGCCGCCGCCGCCGTCCGAAAGCACCGTCCGCCCCTGCCCTAGACCTCCCCTGCCTCGAGCCCGTCCTCCCCCGCTTGCGGCAGTCCTATCCTGCCCCCCGGCCAGCCACGCGGCCGTCCGGCGCCGCCAGGCCATCCTGGAGAATCCGGCCGCGGGCAGCCGTGGGCGCAAGCGGCGGCGGCGAAGTTCACCCGTTGAAGCGGCCACATCAGAGGAGAGCTCCACCGCGCGCTCCGGCCGACGTCGCAGGTATGTTCGATCCAGTCTCTTTTGTTAGATGATTTGATGTTCGATCCTGATTTGACATAGAATCGTTTTGCGAGGAAGTTCAGTGCTTGTGAACATGTAAAAAGAATCACCAGACATAGAATTACCATTCAAAATCTTCTCTATGACCTATAATTCTCTTGCAAGAACACTTGACCTAAGCTAGATCTCACTTCCTGACCATTGAAAGTTCCTCCTGGATGATCTGGTTCAGACACAAGATTTTGTAGCAGTATGTGTGCTTTAACTTGCTGGAGCTACCACTCGGCCATCCTGACTCCATTGACCTAAAATTGGTAAATATTTTTCCGGACACGTGTACTCCCATTTAAGCTGACTGCATCTTCCACCACTGCCTTGCGATGCAGTTTGCTCGAGTAGTCAAGCCTAGGTGATCGATGTGGTCAGTGTTGAGGGGGGCAATAAAGCCAATGGAATTTTTTCAAAGAAAAAAAGGTGAATGAGAATAATGGTACCCATCACATTCACATATATATCTATCAATGAATCTGTCTCGGCGTGCTTGCCGGACAGGCATATATATAATTTTACCCCCTTTTTAAATTTGAACCACTTTCATTTCCTCCTTTCCATTCACCTCTCCTTTTCATTATCACCCACACAATTCCGATCCTTGCCCTATGGCAGAGGCTGAAAGCAGAAGCGATTCCAATGGCATGAGTGGACGCAGTGCTCGCTGCATCTTTGCTCTGTGGTCCTAACCTATACATGCACATGTCGATGTTGTTGTCGCCATGGCCGTACGGGCTGATCTTTCTTTGCATCTGCCTAATGTGTGAAAGTGTAGTGCCTTAAAGCACAAGGCTTTAGCTTTTCCCAGGTTAGTTCAGAGTCACACAGCATTTGAAAAAAGGCAGGCTTGCATATGACCGGCCGGCTAGTGTGGGGAGCAATGCTGGTTACTAGCCACCTCAAGGTGGGCATCGATGATAGCATAGGATAAGTGATGGGGTGCTGTCCATGATCTTGATCTCACGAGGCAGGAGCGGCTAGCCTTTGATTTTGGCACATTGGTTTGTACAAAAACTATATGATAATGCTTGGCTTCTTTAGTAGACCCCATGCATGCATGTGCTTGTTGGTATATGTAGGCTCAAAAGGCTAATATGTGTAGCATGTCCACATGAGATCAAATCTGTGCCATCTTTTGTTGGTAATTGTTTTGGTTTGGCTTCCAAGGACGAATAATTAAGCTCCATGTGTAGTGGTGTGCATAGAGGCTATTTGTCCAGTACTGAATGGGTGAAGTGGTAGTAGCATGAGCTGGGCTGCGTGTGTGACTGTTTGTAGGTATTATTGGCTAGGAACAAAAGAACATTTCTTTCTTTCTATTTCGCAGAGGAGAAATTGCACCCATCCACCTTCTGTTTTGTCAAATAATGTTCCATCTCTTTCGTCCTCCTTAGATGTATTGAACTGTGTGACTGTATGTAGGTATTATTTAAAGGTTGTTAGTTAGACAATTGAGGTTCACTTCTATAACTCGATGTGTACAAAGTCTTGCTGCAGCTGTATGTTCATTTTGTAATAGTTTATTTCTAGACGGCGGGGAGAATAGTTTATCTCTATAATTTGGCATATACATTGTATGATGATGTTCTGCAGCTGTGATGAATTTTATAACAGCCAGATATTTGTGTACATCCATTCTTATATTTCCTCATATTGTGTTTCCTACCGTTGATGTATGTTTTTTCTTGTGATTTCAGGATGGACCCTAACCAGTCCAATGATGGATCACATGGATCTTTTCCTGGTGGCAACGTTCCTCCCTACCAGCCTGCCTGGAACCCATACATGTATGGGTACCAAGGTCCTCCATCCTGGTTCCCCCAAGGAATGCAGCAGATGCCACCCAATGTCTCAATGATGCATCCAAGTACCAATGGTCCACAACTATTTCAGCCTGCTCAAAACGAAGATGCATCTGTGCTAAACGATGAGGTAGATGTGGACCAACAACACGTCTCTGCAGCGCCTACACGAGAAGGAAGGAGGACAACGGTCAAGTCTAGGACCAAGTTAGGCAATTTCAACCCAGAAGAAGATAACTACCTTGTGAAGTCATGGCTTGAAATAAGCTGTGACCCAATTGCAAGTAATGGACAAAGAAAAGATCGCATGTGGGACAGGATTGTGCAGCGATACAACCTGAAGAGGGGAACATACCCAGAAAGGAGTGTGAGGTCTCTACAGAGCCGTTGGGACATTATCAAGGCTGAAGTGGGGAAGTTTGCAGGCTTCTATGCTGATGTTATTCGAGAGAATCCTAGCGGGATGTCGGATGCCGATAAGGTTTGCTACTGCCTTACCTTTGCTGATTTTGTAAACATGTTATATATGTCTCTGATTTTTGTTTGCAAAGAATTATTTACTTGCAGCATGGTTATTAGTAGTATACATGTTGAAATATTTATGGTTGCTGTCTTTTTAAGTACTTGTTGTCTAATTACACCAACTGATCCACCCATATTGAAGTTTTCATGATGTGTAGATCCTCCAGTGTTGTTTCTTGCTCACTTTTGCTACTGCCTTGTCTGTTTACAAATTGTAAAGCATTTGGTGCTTTCTAGCAGTGTACAAATTCATGCCATTCTTGGGTGGCAAACAAAATAGATTATTTCTGCAATTTAGTGAGCAATGTTTTACATGGAAGTGAGCAATGTTTTACCTGAATAGTTCTAAGTTCCTTGTAATCACAAAATGATATGGCCTACCAGCAGTTCTGGTAATGTAAAATACATGCATATGCTTGATTTATGTGTACCAGTTACTTTTTGGTTCAAGGCTTTAAGCCTATTGATTTTCTAGCTAGGTGTCTCTGAGCCAGAACACATTGAAATTGGCTCGAAATCGGCTTTTTTTTTGCTTTTTGTGTTCTAAAGAAATAATATGTTCTGTTTGAAAATCAGCTCACCATAACTTGATTAGAATTTAGCCTATTCATAGTAGTATCAGCTATCAGACATGCGTAGCAAGTGATTAAGTAAAACACTGGGGGTAGGCTAATCAATTGGCCAAACCATTTATAGGTTCTAACTGTAGAGGCTGACAAGTGCCAACCAAAGTTAGGATGAACTTTATGTTTGACTTATACTACTTTTAAACCTGCATTGCTTCGAGAATATTTTGTGATGCTTTAGATATATGTTTGACTGGTGATGAACTGATGATATGTATAGGAACCACACAGTATGTGGCACGTTATAATTTGGTAATTGTGGAGTTTTTCTGGACTTAGTGCATCTGCCAGGAAACATGAAATTTCTGTATCCATTGCACTTATATTCATGTCTGTGTAATTTGGAATTTTGACTCAAATCAGTTAGTAGCATATGTTAACAATGATTATTGCCTACTGCAGACCACTCATGCTGCAGCTAATTTTGCTGGTGTCCTCAAACACAACTTTGCGTTCTTGCATTGTTGGGAGATCATGAAGGATGAGCCCAAATGGCAGGATCCAAAGGGCAGACCATTGGCAGAGTCAGGTGGAGGTGATGGTTTTGGAGAGGAAGCTGGAGATGGCAGACGTAGCCCAACTGGATCATCTGGGAAGAGGCCTATGGGCAGGGATTCAGCTAAAGCAGCCAAGAAGAAAGCAAATTCTTCTGCGGGTTCTACATCTTCTTCTGAGTATGCTTCGAGGATGCAAGATCTATCATTGCAGCATATTAGTATCCTGCAAGAAGAAAGTGCGCGTAAAAATGATCGGTTCCAGCAGCTGGCTTCTATAGACGAGAAGCGCTTTGAGGAAATGAGATCCCACAATCAATCACTCTTAGGCATTGAGCAAGAGAAGATTCGCCTCATGCGGGAGAAGCATGAGAGGGACAAGGAAAAGGAGGAGAAGCAAGAGGATGAAAGGATCCTTGCTATTGATCTTGATGCGTGCACACCACCTCTGCGGGCGTATTATGAAGCTCTGCAGGAAGAAATTTTGGAAAAGATTGCAGCTAGGCGAAGGAAGAGACAGGCACCCTGAATACACATCCAACATAGTCCTGCTTCATTTCAGGTACGCAAGCCCAACCCTTACCTATGTTAATTCTTTACTTGACAGCCTGGTCATGTTTTTGTGGTCATGTTTTTGCATTACTTGACAGCCCATGCAGCCCTTTATACAATGCATTTTTGAGTTCATATTGTTCATTCAAAGCTGTCATGATCAAACTATCATAGCGCGGAGTGCAACATAATCTTTGTTCTTTTTTTGCAACTCCATAATGTAACAGGAGACTTAATACAAGCTAATTAAACACCTAAACGAACAGCTCACATTTTCATGCCACCCTTACTGAAAGGAGAGACGCTTCCAGGATGAGGACTATCATTTGATCTTATTGTTGCGCCCCCATAACCTGATGATAGAGCCCCATTTGCTGCATCACTTCTTGGATGCATATATAACTTTGGACCTGAGATAGTAGGGTGTAATTAAATGAGTTCACGATAACTGAGATGTATAATAAGTACTCTAATGAGGTGGTATATTGATGAAGTACATATACCAAAAGGCGGTGGTTAATTCTGGAACTGATTCACATGATCCATCCTGGACATATGTGTGTTGCTATGATGATGTCCCGCCATAACACATTGACAGTATGATTAGATTTTCCTTAACCTGGAAATTATATAGGCTCAGCATTAGTATTTTATAAGTACTGGATAATGGCAGACGTAGCCCAACTGGATAATATTTAGTTTTTTATAAGTACCTAACTTCAGCTAAAGTCATACTAATAATTTTACCAGGTAAAGGTTTGTTTGCATTCAAATAATGAAAGATTAAAGAAACTAAAAGGCAAATCAGAAATGCAGTATGATTAATTAAATGGTGACTGGTAGACATGAATATATGATGAATTGATGCACCACCATTATATATAATTCTATTTACAAGCTTAGACAGGTTTTCGACAAAATAGTTATAAGCAGCATATCAGGACTGCATGTTTTTTTCTCCAAGAGATAGATAAACACACTAGTTATGATTTACTGATATTGGTATCAAATCAGAGAAGACATTGCAATGGTTTAGTATGAACTATGTAAACCCTAGTACCAACCTATTACAACATTTGTTAAGCAAAGCAGTAGAATGTACATCATGAGTCTAAAGAACACAAGGTGAAAGGAATAATCTTAAATGGCTAAACCTTACTGAAGGCACCTGTAACAATGGCGCCACTTTTAAAACAGTACAATTCATATTACACAGTCTATTAAGCATAAGAAAATCAGCCAGAATCTTCTATCTTTACATGGCATAAAAAAGCCCATAAAAACGAGCTAAACCACGGGAAAGAAATTAATAAATTATACAAATTAATAAATACGCAGCTCACTGTTGTTGACTCTCACTTATTTGTGCATTGCAGGTCACTGTTGTTGACTGAGCCAGGGGTGGGAGAGGCAACCTTTTATTACCTGTCAGTGTGCACTTGTATTATTTGTTCAGTGTGCTCTTCGGAACATGTGACCTGTGTATTCTTTGTTGAGTGTGCAGTTCGGAACTATTGTGTAATGCAACCTGTGAGTGAATCTGTTGTAATATTCGGAGAGCATTGTGAATGTGAGTGTGAATCTGTTGTAATTTTCGGAGAGCACTGTGAACATGTGAGTGTGAACCTGTAAGTGATTCTGTGAGTGATTCTGTGAACCTGTGAGTGTGACTCTGTGGAGTCGTGACAGCTGTGACCTGTCACTTTGCTTGTGCTCCTGTGAATCTGTGTGAGCATCCAGCAGCTGTGAACCTGTGACTTTGCTGATGGGATTTTTCATGTTCTGAATCAGTGTGTAGCTGTGAACCTGTGTGCAGCTGTGAACCTGTGACTTTGCTTGTGCATTTTCCATGTTGTCAATCTGTCAAGCCACTGTGAACCTCTGTGCAGCTATTTACATGTGACTTTGCTTCTGCACCTGTGTACCTGTGACCATCCAGCAGCTGTGAACCTGTGACTTTGCATGGTAAAGTCCAAGCGACCATGCATACTGATTAAAGCTAAAGGTTCTTAACATTTGTGTAACTTAATATCCATGCGATCTGCTTAAGAAAGAACCATTTTGGAATTTGGACGATTGCACCTGAAGGGGAATCTGCTTTTGCACCTGTGTCCTGCTTTTGTACCTTATGTTTTTGCACCACTCACCTGAAGGAATCTGCTTTTGCACCTTCTGCTTTTGCTCTGAGCAAACGTGAAGCCGGTCACTCGTGAACTGCCAGGACACTCACAGCCCCTATAACAACACTCACTGAGTAACATCCGACACACTAACTTGCGAAGCATTCAACACACTAGCCAAGCACATAACACACTCACCAACGCCATGGCCGGCTTCCCAAGCTCATTGCGAAGGTACTGGATGGAGGAGGAGGAAGACGATGACACTCATGCCTTTGTTCACGAAGCCGAGGCCGCAACATACAACCATCTCGTGCAAGCAGAGAGCTCTCGCACGCGTCGTCGACCTGATGCTCCACCAAAGGTCATTCGTCCGAGGGACATTCCTTCTGGTCACAGGAGGATCAAAGCCGACTACTTTGTTCCAAATCCTGTTTACACTGACCAGCAGTTCCGTAGAAGGTAAAGTTGAGCATATTTCTAATAACGATCGATCTATGTCCGTAGTTTCTGATAGCAGAACCCATGTTGCAGGTATCGGATGCGTCGCCATTTATTCAAGCGTATTAAAGAGGCCGTTAAAAATCATGATAACTACTTCAAAAAGAAGTATGATGCAGCTGGCAAGGAAGGACTATCGGCTCTTCAGAAGTGCGTGGCGTCTATACGCATTCTCGCATACGGGGTCCCGGCGGATGCCGTTGACGACTACGTCCGCATTGGTGAGTCAACTGCTCGGGAAGCTTTGATTCATTTCTGTCGGGCTGTCATTGAAGTTTTTGGCGATCAGTACCTACGGGCACCCAACAGTGCCGATGTAGCTAGGCTTCTTGAAGTGGGTGAGAATCGTGGGTTCCCGGGGATGCTAGGCAGCATAGACTGCATGCACTGGGAGTGGAGGAACTGCCCCACAGCATGGAAGGGTCAGTTCACGGGAAGAGGGAAGCATGCCTCTATGATATTAGAGGCAGTTGCATCGCATGATCTATGGATATGGCATGCTTACTTTGGCATGCCTGGAAGTAACAACGACATTAACGTTCTTCATAGATCACCTGTATTCTCGTCTTACCTCAGGGGTCATGCAACCCCTGTGTCATTTGTAGTCAATGGAAACACCTATAACATGGGGTACTACCTTGCTGATGGGATTTACCCTGAGTGGGCAGCCTTTGTGAAGACTATTCGTCACCCCATGGAGCAGAAGACGCGACACTTTGCCACTCAACAAGAAAGTGCACGCAAGGATATAGAGCGTGCATTTGGTGTCCTGCAAACTCGCTTTGCGGTGATCCGAGGACCCGCATATGGTTGGGACCGTACCCGCATTCATGATATAATGATGACTTGTATTATTTTGCATAATATGATAGTCGAGGATGAGGGTGAGCTTGTCCACAATACTGATTTCTTGGACATCGGCCAACTAGCTGTTCCGTACGCCAACAATCCAACAAGGGAAGCATTTGTTGCTGCACACCATAGGCTTCATGACCAAACCACGCACTATCGGCTACTACGTGATCTCATCGAGCATCAGTGGATGAGGCTAGGATCTCTGCAGCATTAGATGAATTAGTGGTCATCTAATATTTATTGTCTTGTAATATTTTATGGGAATGTAATAATTATGAAGACATGTACTATTTTGTGGTCATGTATTAATCATTAGAACTGCTAATATTTTAAGGTCATGTAATAATTAATAAGTCTTGTAATATTTCGTGGTCATGTAAAATAATTAATAAGTCTTGTAATATTTCGTGGTCATGTAATAATTTTTAACTCTTGTAATATTTTGTGGTAATGTAATAATTAATAAGTCTTGTAATTATTAAATCTTGTAATATTTTGTATCGTATGGTCATGTTATAATTATTAAGTCTTCTAATATTTTAAAGAATTTTTTCCCTATTGTATGCGAAGGTATAAAAGTGTAAAAAAAATTTGCTCATGTCACTATCAGCAAGAGACAAAAAATGACGAGTGGCCATGCATGTGTTGCAATGGAAACGGATTCTTTCACTTTTTTGTCTCATGGACTATTGCAGTCTCTGCAAGGGCATAGTAAATCTTAACTCACTGCAATTTGAAAGCACATACACAAGACCACACACTCTAGCTAAACCAAATTTATGATCCTCGGCCATTGCTCATTACATACCCAAATTTACATACATATATGTGACTCCTGAAGACATTATATCCAGAAAGACAACAAAATCTGGCATGGCCTTCATGTCCAGTTTTGGGACAGTGGCTGAACTAACATGTGCAGTTTTACTATGGTAATCTTCGGATTATCACAGGGTTTGTGCATCCCAAACATAATATCCAATGCAAAGGGTTATTGAGACGAAATTTCTAAAGCATTTGCTGGTTGTGTGGCCACAACCAGACAAACTTTCACTGTATGGTATCTTAAGAAGAGTAGCAGTCTAGCAGGCCAAAGCAGCTCAGATGAAGAAATCAGTTATGTTACATGCAGAATCTCTGAAACTTGAGTCAAAGGACTGTACAATGTATTTGTCTGTCTAAGCACATGGCTGCTGAATTAAATGACACTAATTCTTCTTCTTGAAGGAAAACAACAGATGATGGCTGATTCCCTTCAGCTCCACTTTTGTTAGAGAAGTCCTTCAATTCATTCTTCCAGAAGTCCTTGGGCTGATTCACAAATGAAACGGTAAACATTAGTGGACGATGATTTCCAAAATGCACACACAAAATATGTCAAAATGGCAAACCCACTTACCAGGTTACATTCTGGCAGGTAAACTTTCATTGTGTGACTAAGTTGCGCCCACTCCAAGTATTTGCATACAAGTGCTGTTAATAACCTACCTGCAAGCAAAACAAATTCTAGAATGTAAAAAATTTACATGTTACGGGCAGCTTGAAAAACACATGGCTAAACTTTATTCACTAAGTACTGAAGATCATCTTAGGCTAGCATGATAACTTTAAATGTTCGAGATATCTGTGTTGAGATGAGACTAAAAACACCATAAACATTGATAAGAAAATACATCATGGGCATGCTTCTTTCAACAAACACCAATGCAGAAGCATTCAAAACCAAAGAACCACACTAGTCATCAATCAAGACAAACAAAATATGTATCTTTCCGGTATAGGTATAGTCCTAAATTGCTAGCTAAAATTATAATATGTAAAAAACATCACATCCTAGTCCCCTTCCTTCCTAGATCCAGGTGAGGGAGAGGCCCAGACCCCAGATCGGCAAATCGTAGCCTGGCGTGCGGCGGCGAGCTTCCTGCGTGGCACGCGGAAGTGCACGGCCAGGCGACTGGCGGCAAGCTCCGGCCGCGCAACCACGGCCACATGCTCGACGGCGCAGTGGCTCATGGCCTCGTCGCCGCCCAACAGATGCCGCTGCGCTACAGTGCTTGCATTTCCCGTGGGCGAAAGGCAGCTTCCAGCTTCGGCGGCAAGCCGGCGACCTGCAGTGAAGCTAAATGGCCAGAGAATCGATCCAATCCATGCTCAACATGTAAAGGGCAGGACCAAAACGGGTAGGACACTAGGCCAAGAGCAATTTTTTTTATGATCCGAAAATTTTCCTGTCAATTTGAGATGTATGTTCATGATTGTTTAATGTCCTGTACAGCTACATGAAAGTATTTCTATGATTTTTATGTGATTATATGAATTTCCATTAGTAGAGATGTTATGCAGCAAAAAAAAACTTAAAATTTTAGCCTTAGGTAAAAGAGAAGAGAAAATGATGGTCCATGATGTTCACAATGGTCTGAGATTAATTCTCTGATGACTAATGAAGCGCTTGGATTACAATAGCATTCAGTACACTAGTCCTCTTCCTTGTATGTTTATCCATTCTTCTTTGTAAACAAAACAATTCCATGGTAAGAGCTTGCCTAGCCATCCTATATCCCTGCACACCACTGGTGCCGCTGAAACTTAAGAGGAAGATACTGGATGGACGGAATATGTGAAGGGATAGTGAGTTTTACTCTATATTGGGCTCCAGTTCTCCAAGGGAACAGAAGTGCTATAGGCATGTTTAAGTTTAATAATGTAAACATTGTACATATCAGTATATTGCTGCAGACGCAAAACAGTATATAATCCATCTAGATGAAAGTTTTTTTTTTGTAAGCTCTGTCCATATCAGCTAATGCGTTTGCAACATTGTTTGGACTTAGCAAAAGAACGGAGTGGTCAGCGTTTCTGCTCAATAAAAAAAATGGAAAAAGAGGATGCATTAGTGGGACGGGGAGATGAGCAGGAGTGACAGAGCCAGGTACCGGAGCTGTACTCCATGCCCCGCTCTGCACACCTCGGTCACGCCATGACCAGCGGCGCGACTCTTCCGTCGGTCGCGCCGGTGCATGTGGCGGGACCAAAGGTCTAGGTGGATGCATGCGTCGACGTGGCATTTGGTCACGCCAAAATAGATGGCGCGACTGCCCAGTGAATCACGCCAAGTTATTTGGCGTGACTCAAAGGTTAGTTGTTGAAAATATAGATTAGGAGGGGTTATTTTTAAAATTTTAGATTAAAAAGGGTTAAAATATAAAAAAATTCCCATCTTGACAGGTGGATTCGCTTTGCTATTGCATCGAAGGCCAAGATTATTGATATTAACCTTTGGGCAGATGGGTTTCGTTTTGGACCATCCAAAGAAGTTTATGACTTCCCTCTTGAAGCTTTAGGTGCACAGGATGGCCCTTTCATCCAGTCCTTGTTTCTCTCCAAAGTTTCTGCTGAGCCGCACTCTGATATATGTGGCTTTACAAAACTCAGGAGGCTTCATTTGCACTATGTTCGAATAATTGGAGATCTTCAAGTCTTGCTATTAAACTGTTCTGTTCTTGAGGACTTAGAGCTCAACATGTGCTCTGGTATGAACGATCTGAATATAGGGCACCAACTTGATAAACTGAAACATTTGCTAATTTCCAATATGCATGTCCAAACGGTTGAGTTTCATGTTCCTGGTCTTGCTCATTTTGAGTACCAAGGGGATGTGCTTCCTGTAACGCTTCATGGTTGCCAGACATTAGAGAAGGCAACAATATCGATTGAACATGACAGTAGTAGAGGACTGGGTCATCCATTCATAATTACTGGTATTTCTGCAGTCAAGTTGCTAAACATGCATGCCACTGTGTCGACATATCATCCATTCTGGGGCTACGAGGTATGCAGTGTTTATCTTTTGGTTTCCTTACCTGCTAGTTCTTTAAAAAATGTTAATGTTTTCTTATGTATTTTGTTTTAACCTGTTTCAGGTGCATGCATTGGCAACAAGACCAACATGCATGTTCATGAATTTGAGGCATTTGACTTGTGAAGTTAAAATCTTCACCGATATAGCAAATAACCAGAATGGAATTCTTCAGTTGGCTAACTACTTGGATTTGGCACCCCAACTTGAGGTGCTGCAATTGCATGTGAGTACTCTTCTCTTGATTCAGCCAGATTGATGGATGGACCTTGACTTAGCGCAAGCCTGCGTCATTGTTAATTTGTGTATTATGATGGCATGCCTGCAGTTTTATCTTTGGGGAAAGATTATACCTTACTTCTCCATAATACTATGTTGACAAACTCTGCTTGGTGGCTACTGCAGATGTACTATTACGCTACATTTGGTGGCCACAGCTGGGATGGTGAGGGGACAGGGGAGGAAATCTCTCATATGGGCCACCTTGATCGTCTCAAGAAGCTCTACATGAGTGGGTTCCGGGGCTACAGGGGTCAGGTCGAGCTGCTGTGTGGCATTCTGCAGAAGAGCCCCGCACTTGAGCATGTCACCATAGAACCCAAAGTGATAAGAAATTGCCATTACAGAAAGAGAGCGGATTATGAAAATTCAGATTCGGTCATACCTGCACACTGGATTCATGAATGGGCACGGCGTGCAGTGGAACGCTATGGTAAAGTGATCAGTGTCGTTGGAGAACAAGTACTGCGACCTGGTTGCATATGAAATAAGGTCACAGTACAACTTGGCTGATCTAGCTGATGTAAATGTGGCAAATTTTTTTGTTGTGCCACAGGTCCAGAGTATGAACTGGGGGTCGTTCATGAATGCGAATTTGCCACAGGTCCACTTATTTTCCCTGTAAATTAAAAAAAAAACAAATCGATTTGGGTGTGTGTATGGTCGTTTGTCCATGTATAGCTTCAGTTCTCTTAAGGTCCCCAATGGAAGATCTGAAAGCCCCCATCATTCTTCTATTCAAGTTCTCATCGCTTTTATCCTTAATCATGAAGTATCAGGTTCAAGTCTCCCTATCATCAACCATTTGTCAGAAGTTCGCAAACTGATCTGCCTTATTTACTCATCGAAACACAGTTTATCTCTCTATCTTCTTTTGGTCCATAATATATACTCCTCAGAACTCTGAACCCATTCAGCCACTGTGCTTGTTGCTTGTAATTTTGCAGTGACCGCATTGATTCTTGACTCAGCCATCAGACAATATATAGAAGTTTGCGTTGGCGGGGCATGCATGTGAACTCCATTTGTCACTGTCGAGTTGCCATTAGAACCGACTGTAAAATTCTGATTATCACAGTCTCAAATATAGGAATCAACAATGATTTCTGCAAACGCATAATGGTACGAACACGATGCAGAGCAGCCGTACTTCCTGTAGCTCGTCGTACCGAGATCTGCATGCTGACCGGCTTGCTGGTGTTGTATGGATTATTTTGGATAGGGTGTTGCAACCGCAAGTCTGCGACCGTCCTTGTCACCTTTTCTTGTGTCTCTCTGATCCCATTCTTACGCAAGGTATCCATCCTTCTCATGGCTCTCCCTCTCCAGTCTCTTAATAGTGCAATAACCCATCTGTCGACGACGCATCAGCGGCAAAATCCGGCATTAAACTCGCGCCAAACGATCCAAGATCGACCCAGGAACAACCACGCGTTCCTAGGCCGGGAGTAGTGTGAACGATGGACTCTAAGTGTCAGCCAGAGCGATCGCGAGCATATAATGCAGAGCCGCAGATAGATGCCAGTCAACAAGTTCTTGCCGCCTGTCCTCCATGCATCTCTCCCCCTCGTCCTCTGCTTGCCCCTTCCCGCCGGCCGGCTGCTTGAGTTCCATCAGATCAGTGCGCGCGTAGGCTTGTACAACTGACAACGAGTTTGTCATCATTTATTTCGTTGTGTCCAGTATGGTGACGAGGGCTCTTGTTGCTGCGGCGGCGGCGCTCGTGGTGGCCGCCGTGATGGAGGCGGCCGCGGCGGCGACGACGTACACGGTGGGGGCGCCGGACGGGCTGTGGGACATGCAGACCGACTACGCCCAGTGGGTCAAGACCAGGACCTTCCACCCCGGCGACAAGATCAGTCAGCTTCTTCCTTCTCGATCTTTCTAGATCCTCGATCATGTACATCATCCATCCATGCATGGCGTGGAGCGCCATCGACGACGACGACTGATCGTTGCTATCCTTTGCGTCGTGTGCGTCCGTATATACATGCTGGCAGCGTTCACGTACTCGGCGGAGCTGCACGACGTGGTGGAGGTGACCAAGGCGGGGTACGACGCCTGCTCCAGCGCCAACAACATCTCCGCCTTCCGCACCGGCAACGACGTCGTCGCCCTCACCGCCGTCGGCAGCCGCTACTTCCTCTGTGGCCTCACGGGCCACTGCGACAGCGGCATGAAGATCCGCGTCGACGTCGTCGCCGCCGGCTCCGCCCCAGGCCCCGGGCCGTCTTCCTCCGCCGCCGCCGCGCTGCCCTCGGTGGCGGCTTGTTCCGCCGCGGTCGCCGCCGCCGCCGTAGCTGTACTCCCGCACGTACGGTTCTGATTCTGAATTGTTTAGAGTTGGCACGTGTAGTACTTGGTTGTGTGTAGTTTGGTTTCAGCTCTACGTGTGTACGTACACTTTTTGTTACTGTATTTGAATTTTAACATCTCGGGTATTTGTTCTAAGTATAATGTGTCTGCGAGCTATTTTTCCTTTTTTTAGTTTCTTGAATAGGCAGAAAATCATGCATTTTTTTTTTATTATAGTACTCTCCCAAATTAATATTCGTTTTGGTTTTTGTAGGCTCGTTACTTTAGCTATGTACATACGCTATGTCAAGAACTCGAGATACATAAAAAAAATGAATCTAGAAAAATCAAAATGAATTTTAATTTAGAACGAAGGAAGTATAAAACTAGCAAGTTCTTGTCATATTTTTGTTCTTTTTTTCAGCTTGAACACCAATAATCGAAGTACCTAGGATCACTTGATTAGCAATAAGAGATATGAAGATCATCATTTATTTGCATGACATCGATAACTAGTAATTAGTGTTTGACTTTGTGTGGAGGGTGGAGCATGTGACACTGACTTGAAACGAATTGAAACATCATATAATATCGATCACATGCTTGAACTCACCTCCAACAACGGCCTCTGCTGCCTTTTTTTACCGTACCGCAGACACGACGCAAACACAATCATGTTCATCATGAGTACTGGCCACACTAATTAACCGTCTGGTTTTAAGCTGCAGGCTCACCATGGTCATAGTTTTTTTTTCGAGAACGCGTCTGAACGCGTATTTCATTAAGAGGAAAGCAGTATTACAGGTCGACCTCCTAGCCGAGCAGCGCCGGCCAGGCCACAGAAATGATACAAACGATTACACAAATTGGTTTTGGCGACCACTTTCATCCCTAGCGAACCAGACATCCAAACCACGGAAACCTGCCAAAGCCCACAACCTGCCCTCGTCATGGATTTTGCGCACCAGGCGATCAGGTGGCAAGCTATCTCCATCGAAGACCCGCGCGTTCCTTTCCTTCCAGATCATCCACGAGATGAGGATGACAAGGGAGTCAAAGACCTTGCGGTGCTCCCTGTCGACGCGCTTGCGGTTTGCCTCCCACCAATCGGCGACATTAACAGAGTGAGGGCCGGGTACAAGCTCAGCCATCCCCACGGGGAGAAGCAGGCGACCCCAGACTTCCCTGCTAAAAACACACCCAAGAAGCAAATGCCCAATGGATTCAGTTTCCTGTGCACACAGGGCACAAGATGCATTCGCCTGGAGGTTGTGGCGGCGACGTCGCTCAGCAGTCCAGCAGCGATCATGTAAGACTAGCCACATGAAGAATTTAGCTTTCCCAGGTGCACGCGACTTGCGAAGGACCTGTGCACCAGCGGTTGCTGTCTGGCCAAGGAAGAAGGAACGGTAGGCGGAGGCAGCTGAGTAGAGTTCATCACCCGACCATCGCCACACAAATTTGTCTGGAGTACTCACAGAAAGATGGAATGCGGCCACGTGATCAGCAATGAGGAGAGCAGCAAGGATCACCTGAACAGTCAGTGCTCCTCGGATATCCCTAATCCACCGGTCATGATCCAGCGCATCACGAACAGTTCTCGTCTTTCTTGTTCTTGTGCTAACCAACTGCAAAAGGCAGGGTGCAAGGTCCTGAACCGCCTTGCCTTGAATCCATTTGTCTTCCCAAAAGAGCGTTTTCTCCCCATTTCCAACGACGACTGAAACAGAAGCTTTGAACATCTCTATAACCTCCGTTTCTTTCTTTGCCGGGAGCAGCACCCAAGGCCTAGACTCATCAGTTCTAGCCAGCCATTCCCAGCGCATCCTTAGTGCAAAGCCGAAGAGGGTCAGATTAGGAATGCCGAGACCCCCAAGTTCAGGAGGCCGACA
>CM014275.1:67204148-67242444 GCA_004135705.1 Alloteropsis semialata
GTGGTTAAGCAATTTGGCAGATATCCATTTTGCCCGGTTTTAAACCGAGGTGATGTGTTCATCTTGCCTAACCCATTTATCTCGTACAACTACTCGACTTTTGTATGGTGCAAGGGCTTAGTCTAAATCCCACTAGCCGTGCTGCTAGTTGTCTGGTGGCAGGTGTGCAGCGAGAAAACCAAGTGCCGTCTTAGTGACATGGTTGCCGACTTGGTGTCATAAACCCCTTGGTCATTTTCTCGTGATGGCTAGGCAGTTTTGGCTATGGTGGGTAATGGCTTCGATAGGATCCGCGCTGGCACTAAGGTGATCGTGTTGCGGTACCCTACTTGTGGTGAAAGTGTACACCTCTGCAGAGTTTCCAAACTATTCGAATAGCCGTGCCCACGGTCATGGGCGAGTTATGGCTTGGTCACAATACCGAAGGTTTTGGGATGGGTTGGAGTGTGTGTTTTGGAAATGTGTTCGGCTTTGTGCCAAGAGCTACGGCGGATGGAAAATCCAGTAGCATTTAAATTTTGGATCCTTTGTGGATCAACCCCCACTTAGTAGTTGTGTTACTAAAGCTTGCTTTACAAAAACTTTTCTTGATAAACCATTGCATGAGTAAAACTGGCTTTATTGCAAATGAATCTTAGCCTTATTCCTTGATTTATCCTGTGCATATTTCTGTGTTAACCCCTCCGTGGGTGTGGTTGGACTTGCTGAGTACTTTTGTACTCACCCTTGTATTTGTTGCTTCAGAAGAAGACCCGGACTTTGTCGTTGAGGACGCCGAGTAGGTGGTCGTGCCCGCACCCGACTTTGCCTGTGGAGTTTGGTCCTGCCCGAGATGCTTTCGCTGTCGCGCAACTCTGATCCTTTTGTTGAACCGGTCTGGTTCATCATTTGGCTCATAGCCGTAGTCTACCTTTTGGTTGTCTTAGCTTGTATCAAGTTTCCTCCCCATCGGGGAGTGTAAGGTTCTGAACTATCTGTTGAATAAATGTGTATCAGCCTCCTGGGACTGATAATTGTATCACATTTAGTCTCTGCTTAGGCAGGGGCGCTTCAGGTGGTATCAGAGCCGTAGTTGGCTGTAGGACGCGACCCCTAGAACCGGAAAGCCCTTTTTAGCCCAGTTTAGGAGTTAAAAGCTTTTGCTTTCCATACTCCTTTACAAATAGACTTACCCCGCCCGTTTCCTTACAGATGGCCGAAGAAGGTTGGGTCAACAGCAACTGCTTGGAGGAGCCCGGTTTTCCCAGGTTGCTTTTTACCTGCATGGATAGGGTCGGCATTTATGAGCGTCCGGAGTACACCAGCAGGGAGTACGAGGACCATGGGACACCCCGGTGTGAGATGATCATCTACATCGGGAGAAGCAGCCGCCACCCCGAGATTAATCCCTTTAATGTGACTGCCACTGGCTTCCGGCTTAAGGATACCTACCAAGTTGCAGCTCGGAAGGCATTGCGTCACCTGTGCCAGATTTATGAGAGACACCTTGGCCCCACCCCGCTGAGGTACTTCCCGCCGGTCAACCGAAACCGCCCAGTTTGGTTGACTCGGATTAGGGCACTGCAAGGACATGGACTGCGGGAGAATGACCCCACTGTACTCCACACCACTGCATACCTCCACACCTTGGATGATCTCTACGACAAGCAGGCAAAGCATTTGAGGCAGCAGATTCGTAGGGCCGAGGATGCAGAGATGATGGTGAGGAGCCTTCAGGTAAAGCTGGCAGCCGCAGAGGCACGAGCTGCCGCCGCAGAGAGCAGGGAAGCCCAGGCCATCGAAGATCTCAAGGAAGCCGAGGACAGGCACTCCCAGGAATTGAAGGATGCCCATCTTGTGGGTCGAGCTAGGAGGATAATGCGGGACTTGGAAGAGGATGAGGCCCCGATCCTTGATAAGGTTCCCGTGGCCAGGGGAAGCAAGAGGAAGAGTCCCGATGTCCCGCCAGCACCTCCACCTACAGAAGCTACCGAAGGAACCTCCAAGGTTGTTGGTCCATCCGAGGATGGGGATGAGCTGCTCGCAATCCTCATGTCTTCGATGGAGGATCACGCCGCACAGGAGGCGGACTCGCCACGCGAGTAAGATGGAGCCCTAAGACCCGCCTAAGTGCCAGTGATCGTCAAGGAATGAAGCCGGATGGTCCGAAGCCCAGAGTTGTACCCCTAGCCTCCAGTTGTGCCAGTTCGGAGTTGTTCCCCTTCCTAGCGTCACGTTGTACCCGGTTGAGTAGTGCGTGTGTTAGTTCTACCCAAGTGTTGTACCCCCCCTTTGGAAGAAATAAAATCGTTGTGCTTGCTTGTGCTTGATTGATTGTGTGCTCTTTTAAAAATGCGTTTAAACAACTTTAATATCACTTTAAGGCCCAAAGTCTCATGAAACCCCGCTCAATCTGCAGATGCCTCCCAAGCGCGCCAGAACCTCCCCAGTCCAGGGCAATACCACTCCCAGTACGGAAAGGCCGCCAAGGCAAGCGCCACCCGCTGCAGCACTTCCAGCTGCGCAGGAAGTAGAACAGCTTGAAGGCGGTGGAGAAAGCCATGTGGGAGGAGAGCATCCACCCCCACCACCCCAGATTGACCTGGTCCAAGTGATGAACCACCAGACCCTTCTGTTGGAAGCACTGGCCAATGCCGTCACTCAGCCGAGGCCCTGCCGGCATGGTCTGAATGAGAAGTTGACGGACTTTCTCCGCACCAAGCCACCCACCTTTGGAGGATCCAATAACCCCTTGGATGCAGATGATTGGCTGCGGGTTATCCAGAGGAAACTTGAGCCCTTTGGTTGTGAGGACCGTGACAAAGTTCTCTTGGCCGCTCACCAGCTCACCGGGACTGCTTTAGCCTGGTGGGAGAACTACTGTGCAGCTGCCTAGGATGCCACCACTATCACCTGGGATGAGTTTGTTACAGAGTTCCGCCGCTATCACATTCCAGTAGCCACCATGAAGCGCAAGGCAGATGAGTTCCATGAACTGCGCCAAGGCAGTAAGTCAATGGAAGAATACACTTATCAGTTCATGGAGTTGGCCCGTTATGCACCGGAAGAGGTCAACAAAGATGAAAAGAAGCAGGACATGCTTAAGAAAGGCTTGAATGCAGAACTCAGAACCCTGCTCACCCCTCAGATCTACCCAGACTTCAGCACATTGATGAACATGGCCATTCTCACTGAAAGGGCCAAGACAGATGAGAAGAGGGACAACAAGCGCCGGTTCCTAGAGAGCAAGGCACACCAGCAGGACCGCTCAGAAGCCAAGGAGCTTTGGCCATTCAGCTCCCAGGTCCCAAGCCCCCATGCAGTACCGGACCCAGTCTCAGGCTCCGAGTGCTCATCCCTCCAATGCACCATTCAAAAGCCAACTCAACAAGACCCCGCAGAACAGCGCCAGTCAGGTCACCAGCAACACCAGAGCCTGCTATAACTGCCGTGAGACAGGGCACTTCATAGCCAACTGTCCTTATGGCAACAACAAGCCAGCAGCTCCAGCCTTCTCCAACTCCGTGAATGGACCAAGGCCAGCACTGTCAGGAGCCAACCGTGTTCCAGTCCGCAGCAACAACAACCCCAACAACAACAACAGCAACAGCCAGCAGATGAGGCCACCCCAGCAGTCATTCGGACGAGTCCGCGTCAACCACATCAACGCGCAAGAGGCTCAAGAAGCTCAGGACGTGGTACTCGGTGAGTTTTTAGTCAGCTCAGTCTTGGCAACAGTACTTTTTGATTCTGGAGCATCACATTCTTTCATATTATCAAGCTTTGTGGAGAAGCACAATATACCTACGGTACTACTAAAGTTACCCCTAGTAACCCGAACGCCTGGAGCTGACATCCACTGTCAACTAGGTTGTTCCCGGGTAAGGATCAATTTAAGTGGGGTAGAGTTCTTAGCAGACTTAGTAGTACTTGAGTCCAAAGGTATAAATGTGATCCTTGGAATGGATTGGTTAAGCCGACATGATGGTCACATAGGATGTGCCGATAAGATAGTACACTTGACCAACCCGGATGGTGTGCAAGTGACTTGCCACACTCGGGGAAGTGGCCCAGACCCAATGGTTTTCAGTATGGAAGCCAAGGCCGTTGAGGAAGTTCCGGTAGTCAGTGAATATCTAGATGTATTTCCGGATGACTTACCAGGAATGCCTCCGGATAGGGACATAGAGTTCATTATTGACCTTGTCCCCGGCACTGCACCCATAGCCAAGAGGCCGTATAGGATGGCAGCCGCAGAGTTAGCAGAACTCAAGGAACAATTAAGAGAACTGCAGCAGAAAGGATTTATCAGACCCAGCTCATCACCATGGGGATCACCAGTCTTGTTTGTGAAAAAGAAAGATGGGAGTCAAAGGATGTGTGTGGATTATAGGTCCTTGAATGAAGTGACCATTAAGAATAAGTACCCCCTCCCCAGAATAGATGATCTCTTTAATTAGTTAAAAGGAGCCAAATATTTCTCCAAGGTTGATCTAAGATCGGGCTACCATCAGCTCAAGATCAAGGAGAGTGACGTCCCAAAGACAGCCTTTGTCACAAGGTATGGGCAGTATGAGTTCACAGTGATGTCTTTTGGGTTAACCAATGCCTCCTCTTATTTCATGAATCTCATGAATAAAGTTTTCATGGAGGAGTTGGATAAGTTTGTCGTAGTCTTTACTGACGACATACTAATCTACTCTAAGAGTGCCCAAGAGCATGAACAACTCCTGAGAGTAATCTTAGAAAAGCTAAGAGCACATAAGCTTTATGCCAAGTTCAGCAAGTGTGAATTTTGGCTGAAAAAGGTAGCTTTTCTAGGCCACATCTTGACCGCAGAAGGTGTAGCTGTAGATCCAGAAAAGGTAGAAGCCGTATCCAATTGGCAGCAGCCCACCAATGTGACTGAGATTAGAAGCTTTCTTGGATTAGCCGGATATTACCGGAGATTTATTGAAGGATTCTCCAAGATAGCCAGACCTATGACGGAGTTACTCCGGAAGGATAAAAAGTTTGTCTGGACAGAGTCTTGTTAAAAGAGTTTCCAAGAACTCAAGAAAAGATTGACCACTGCACCAGTATTGACCTTGCCAGATATTCAGAGAGATTTTGTTATATACTGTGATGCCTCAAGGCAAGGATTAGGATGTGTGCTCATGCAAGATGGAAAGGTAGTAGCATATGCCTCCCGGCAGCTCAAGCCTCATGAGCAGAATTATCCTACCCATGATTTGGAGCTTGCAGCAGTAGTGCATGCTCTTAAAATTTGGAGACATTATTTGATTGGAAATAAGTGTGAAATATATACGGATCATAAGAGTTTGAAGTATATATTCACCCAATCAGACCTGAACCTAAGGCAAAGAAGGTGGTTAGAATTGATCAAGGATTATAATTTGGAAATCCATTACCACCCGGGCAAAGCTAACGTTGTAGCTGATGCCTTAAGCAGAAAGACCTATGAGCCCAAGAATGCTCAGTTGCAAGAAGAATTGGCCCAGCTAAATCTTCACATAGTTCACCAGGCCCAAAACTACAACCTTAGTGTGCGGCCCACACTAGAAAGTCAGATCAGGCAAGCCCAAAGTAAGGACAAGGATTTGATGAAAATCCGTACCCATACCGGGGAAAATAAAGCCCCAGATTTCAGAGTAGATGATAAAGGGACCTTATGGTACAAGAACAGGATTTGTGTACCTAAGGAAGGAGATTTCAGACAAGTTATTATGGATGAAGCCCATAACTCGGCCTATTCCATTCACCCAGGAGCAACTAAGATGTATATGGACTTAAAGGAAAAGTACTGGTGGAATGGGATGAAAGCAGATGTAGCACAGTTTGTAGCTCATTGTGATATTTGCCAGAGAGTCAAGGCAGAACACCAGAAGCCAGCCGGCTTACTTCAGCCGCTACCTATCCCAGTTTGGAAGTGGGATGAAATAGGCAGGGATTTTGTCAATGGTCTACCCAGGACTCAGAAAGGAAATGATTCCATATGGGTAATTGTGGACAGACTCACCAAGGTCGCACATTTCCTACCCGTGCGCACCTGCTATGGTGGAGCCAAGTTAGCTCAGCTTTATATTGACAATATTGTCAAGCTGCATGGTGTACCTAGCAGAATAGTCTCAGATCGAGGAACCCAGTTCACCTTGAGATTTTGGAAAAGCCTACACAAAGCCATGGGAACTAAATTGGATTTTAGTTCGGCTTATCACCCCCAGACCGATGGTCAAACTGAAAGAGTAAATCAAATTATGGAAGATATGCTAAGGGCATGTGTGCTTATCTATGGAAAAGAATGGGAGAAAAGTTTAACCTATGCGGAATTCTCCTATAATAACAGTTATCAGGCCAGTTTAGGAATGTCACCCTTTGAAGCTCTCTATGGAAGAAAGTGTAGAACCCCTTTGATGTGGTCAGAAGTAGGAGAGCGCACTCTAATTGGACCCTCTCTCATAAAAGGAGCAGAAGAACGAGTTGCAGAAATTAGAGAGAAGTTGAAAGTAGCTCAATCCCGCAAAAAGAGTTATTCGGATAAAAGAAGGCGTGAATTGAGTTTTGAAGTTGGAGATTATGTGTACCTCAAGGTCTCCCCAATTCGAGGTACTCGAAGATTTCAGGTTCGGGGAAAGTTGGCACCCCGATACATAGGACCTTACTAAGTGTTGAAAAGAGTTGGAAATGTGGCATATCGTATTCAGTTACCCGAAGAAATGTCAGACATACATCCAGTATTTCATGTTTCCCAATTGAAGAAATGCTTAAGAGTCCCAGAAGAACAAGTACACACAGATGAGGTCGATCTCCAGGATGATCTCAGATATCAAGAAGTACCCGTCAAAATTTTGGACACTGTCACTAAGAAGACTAGAAGCTCCACTGTTCGGATTTGTCGAGTGCAATGGAGTAGACACAGTGAAGCAGAAGCTACTTGGGAACGAGAAGATGCTTTGAAGAAAGAGTTTCCCCATCTCTTTAGGAGTCAGCCGAATCTCGAGGACGAGATTCCTTTTAAGTGGGGTAGGTTTGTAACGTCCCGGAAAAACAAAAACCCTAAAACACACTTAATAAATTTTCGAAAATCTTTTCCGATGAATTCTCGAAACTCTAAATCCAATCCTCCGAAAAATCTTCCCGTCGTTGCCAAACTCCAAAATCCGTTCCTTCCGAAATCCGTTCCCGTCATTTCCAAATTCCAAATCCAATCATCCGTTCCTTTCCAAACCCCAGTGTTTCGGAAATCTTTCCGACCGTCCCTTTCTCTCCGCACGTCGCGCGTGCCCGACCGCCGCGCATGCGTCCTCGTCCAAACCCCAGTGTTTCGGAAATCTTTCCGACCGTCCCTTTCTCTCCGCACGTCGCGCGTGCCCGACCGCCGCGCATGCGTCCTCGCGACCGCCGCCTCGAATCCCGCCTCTTCCTTTCTCCTTTTCCTTTTTCCCTTTTTCCTAAATCCCTTTTTCATTTTTCTTTTTCCCTCTTTTCTTTTCCTACCTCCCTTCCTTTCTTTTTCTCTTCTTTCTTCCTTCCTCTTTCCTTCTTCCTCCTCCTGCCTCCCAACCCCGACACCGCCACCACCTCCATCCTCCTCCCTCCACCGTGCCCTCCTCCCTGTGCTCGCCCACGCCGCCGCTTGGGCCGCAACCGGAGCGGGAGCAACGGGCATTTATCTAATCCGACCCTCTCACCGACGGGTGGGGCCACACAGTTTCGGAATAAGATGGGGATAGGAAAACCCGCAAGAAAGGATAATATCAGGTCAGGGGAGGATCGATTTTCCCCTGACTCGGCCGACCCTTGTCCGTCTCGGCCGACCCTCGTCCGTCTCGGCCGACCCTCGTCCGCCTCGGCCGACCCCCGTCCGCCTCGGCCGACCCCCGTCCGCCTCGGCCGACCCCCGTCCGCCTCGCCCACTTCTGTCGCTACCTCGCCCGACCCCTCTTCGTCTCGCCCGAATCGGCGTGGGCCCGGGACGGAGTGGGGCGCCCGGAAGACCCGGCACAAGGATGTGTCTCCATACGCCCGTGCCACTTCCCATCAGCATTAATTGGCCTCACCAAGCACTGACCGATATGACTGACGGATGTGACTACCACTGTTTTGCCCATACGCAGGTGCCACGCGGGGAGAGCCACGTCCCCAACAACTCCGAACAACCCCGAACAGCGTCCCGTACGGCGTCCACAGTATCCCGCAGGCGGCGGAGCTTCTTCAGCAAGCTTTCTATTTTTTACCTTCTTGAGCACGCCTTGTAAAGCCTCACCTCTCCTGAGTATAAATAGAAAAATCAAGCCTCAGGAGAGGGGAGACAGACACACGACGCACACACCAGAACACAACTCACGAAACACTCACGCTCAGACGCATCCAGAGACTTGGGAGCTTCTCCCTCTCTCGACCGCTTGTAACCCCTACTACGAGCAACGCGAGTAACACGAGCAGTCTCGAACTGGACGTAGGGCGTTCGTGCCTGAACTAGTATAATCCCTTGTGTCCTCTCGCGAACCATCCGGAGCCCAAACGCGCAATCCACTAGATTTACTTGTTGGTTATTTCTCACACCGACAGTTGGCGCGCCAGGTAGGGGCCTTTGCGCGTTTCGGCGATCACCAGGCTTCGGATGGCCACCCACGGATCGAGCTGGACTCCTGGGACGCAGCTGCGTCTTGGGAGTTTGGATTTCGTCATCACCGACGCCGGGGACTTGGAGAGAGTCGCTCTCGCGCCCCCGGTCAACTCTGCCGATGCTGACGTCGCGACCGCCACCGAGGCCCTCGCGGACATCAACATCAACGCCCCTGGCGACGAGGCTAGCAACCCTCGTTCGAGGGCCAACGAGGCCCCGCTGTGGGAGCAGCTCGAGGTCTTCCTGGGGCCACGGCCCACGCAGGAAGATGCGCGCTTTGTCAGGTTCGCCCTGGCGAACGTCGCTGCTCAGCTTGCGGGAGGAGCTCCTCTCCCCCCGGGGATGCTGGACTCCATCCCACCGTATGCGGCCCCATACGGTCTGCGCAACGCGGCTGAGGTCGTGTCCCGCCTGGTGACACACCTCCTGAGCCTCACCCCGGCGGACAGCGAGTTCGTCGGGGTGATCGATCACGTCTCCGAATCGGTCTTCGACCTGCTGGACGATCCCGTTTCGGAGGCATCCGACACGGAGCTCGTCGGAGAAAGCCACCACCCCTCTCGGGAATGCTTCATGGCGGACACTCCCGACGGGGCAGAGGGAGCAGCGAGTGAGAGCGGCTCAGGGCCAGCGGGCCCTGACGACGGTCACCCGGCGGCCGACGCGCCCGTTGCTCCCGCTCCGGTTGCGGCCCAAGCCGCGGCAGTGGCAAGGCAGCCAGCCCCGCCACGAGCGGCTACACCGCCACGACGCTCCCAAGCCGACGACGCCCGGCAGCGCCGGGAGGAGCTCCAAGAAGCCCGCCGCCGGTTGGAGCAGGAGCGGGTACGGATCGAGCAGGAGCGGGAACGCATCGAGCGCGAGCTCCTGCAGGTCAGAGACGCGGCTCCGGCGCGGGAGCGCGCTCGGGACGTGCAACGCCAAATCGTCGACGATGACGGTGCCCCGCCCCCGTGTTTTGCCCACGCCGGGCAGAACATAGCCGCGGCTGCCATGCTCGTGAGAGGGCTCCCGCCGCCGGTGACCCCGGAGGCCCGCAAGGCGCAGCGGGAACTTGGCGAGCTACTGGAGCGAGCCGCGGCGCAGCAGGCCGAGAGTTCGCAGTCGCGGCGGCGAGCGTCGCAGATGCCCCACCGCGGAGCCTCGAGGCAGCTGGGCGCTGGGCGCGGCGGACGCGCCCAACAAGGTGACTCGGTGCACCAGCCCCGTCCCCCCGGGGACGCGCTTCCGGTCCGACAACGCGTCGGCCCCATCCAGGATGCTCGGAGCATACTGGATGCCCGCCGGCGGCGACCCCCCGCGGGCGAACCCGAGCGACCGCGAGGACGTGTTCCCCGACGAGGTGGCCGGTACGACGACGAGGATGAGGACGAGAGGACGCCGAGTCCGGAGGCGCCGGGGCCACGGGCTTTCAGCCCGCGGATCCGTGTGGCTCCTCGTCCCGCCAACTTTAGAGCCCCGTCGAACTTCCCGAGGTACGACGGGGAAACCGACCCCGAGCTCTGGCTCGAGGATTACCGACTCGCCTGCAGAGCCGGAGGAGCCGACGATGATGACTTTATCATCCACAACTTGCCGCTCCATCTGGCCGACTCGGCGCGGGCCTGGCTCCAGCATGTCCCCACCGGACAAATCGGCAGCTGGTCCGACCTGAGGGAGGTCTTTGTGGGGAACTTCCAGGCGACCTACAACCGCCCTGGAAACCCATGGGATCTCAGGAGCTGCAGGCAGAAGCAGGGGGAGACGCTACGGGAGTACATCAGGCGTTTCTCCCGGCAGTGCAACGAACTCCCCAACCTCGCTGACGCCGATGTCATCGGAGCGTTCGTCACCGGGACGACATGCAAATCCCTCGTCCACAAGCTCGGGCGGAAGAGTCCCCGCACCGCGAAGGAGCTGCTTGACATCGCTACGAGCCACGCGGCCGGCGAGGAAGCAGTGGGGGCCATTTTCCACCAGTCCGCCGACCCTAAGGGTAAGCAGACTGAGGAAGCGGAAGGAGGCCCATCGGGGCCCCCCGCCAAGAAAAAGAGGAAGGGCAAGGGCAGGCGGCACGACGACGAGACCGCCATGGTGGCCGCCGCCGACCCGAAGCCGACCTTCAAACCTCCGACTGGGGAGGTCCCCGACCACTTCGAGAAGAAGTGGAATGGGCCCTGCCCGAATCACGAGTACCCCGTCAAGCACCTGTACAAGGATTGCTCCCTCATGAAGAAGTTCATGGCGGAGGGCTCCCGCAAGCCGGCGCCTCGGTCGAAGAAGCCCGACCTGGCCCCGCAGGAGCCGGGGGCGGACCAGAACATGGACGCCGACCCCTATCCGGAGCCAGACGGCTGTCTGATGATCTTCGGCGGAACGGAGGCGTCAGTGAGCAAAGGGCGAGCCAAGGTGGAGCGCCGAGAGGTGTACGCCGCCGAGCCGGCCACTCCGGCCTTCCTCAAGTGGTCGGAGGCGCCCATCACCTTCGATCGAACCGACCATCCGCAGTTCGTCCCGAGGCCGGGTAAGTACCCTCTTGTGGTTGACCCGGTCATAGGGCGTAAGCGCCTCACCAAGGTGCTGATGGACGGCGGGAGCGGGTTAAATATCCTCTACGCCGACACGCTCGACTCCATGGGGATCGACCGAGGGCGCGTTCGCCCGACTGGGGCGCCCTTCCACGGGGTGGTCCCCGGCAAACAGGCCGTCCCCCTCGGACAGATCGATCTGCCCGTCACGTTTGGGTCCCCGACCAACTTTCGGACGGAGATCCTCACGTTCGAGGTGGTAGGATTCCACGGTGCCTATCACGCCATTTTGGGGCGCCCATGTTACGCGAAGTTCATGGCCGTCCCCAATTACACCTACCTCAAGCTCAAGATGCCGGGGCCGAAGGGGGTGATCACGGTGGGGTCGTCATTCCAACGGGCCCATCAGTGCGAGGTGGAAAGCTGCGAGCTGGCATCGGCCATCATCGCATCGACAGAAGAGCTGGCCCCAATCAAGGCGCGTCTCGTCGAAGAGGCGCCAGACTTCACCCAAGGCCTGGCGTCGTTCGAGCCGCTCGAGGGAACCAAGGAGGTCCAGCTGGATCCCGACCACCCGAGCGCGAAGGTGGCGCGAATCGGGGCCAAGCTGTCCCCGAAATAGGAAGGCGCGCTCGTCGACTTCCTCCGCGCGAACGTCGACGTGTTTGCGTGGAAGCCCTCAGACATGCCGGGCATTCCGAGGGAAGTCGCCGAGCACTCCCTGGACATCCGAGCCGGGTCCCGACCCGTGAAGCAACGCCTTCGGCGCTTCGACGACGAGAAGCGTAAGGCAATCGGCGAGGAGATCGCGAAGCTCTTGGTGGCCGGCTTCATCAAGGAGGTGTATCATCCCGAGTGGTTAGCTAATCCCGTCCTTGTACGAAAAAAGAATGGAAAATGGAGAATGTGTGTTGATTATACTGCTCTTAACAAAGCGTGCCCAAAGGATTCCTTTCCCTTGCCGCGCATAGATCAGATAGTCGACTCGACCTCGGGGTGCGAAACCCTATGCTTCCTTGATGCGTATTCCGGATACCACCAAATCGCGATGAAGGAGTCCGACCAGCTCGCGACTTCCTTCATCACCCCGTTCGGATCGTATTGTTACGTGACAATGCCGTTCGGGCTCAAAAACGCTGGCGCCACCTACCAAAGGTGTATGCTTAAGTGTTTCGACGAACTCATCGGACCGACCGTTGAGGCATACGTGGACGACATCGTTGTCAAGTCCAAACAGGCCGACCAGCTCGTGGCCGACCTGGAAAAAAACGTTTGCCAAACTCAGGGCGAACGACGTCAAGCTCAACCCCGAGAAATGCGTCTTCGGGGTACCCAGGGGAATGCTCTTAGGCTTTATCGTATCCCGCCGAGGGATAGAAGCTAACCCCGACAAGATCAACGCGATAACCAGGATGGGCCCGATCCAGAACCTGAAAGGGGTTCAACGGGTCACGGGGTGTCTAGCCGCCTTGAGCCGGTTTATCTCGCGCCTCGGCGAAAAAGTCCTCCCGCTGTACCGTCTCTTGAAGAAATCCGAGCGGTTCGTCTGGACGGATGAGGCCGAGACCGCACTGAACCACATCAAGGCAGTCTTGACGAATCCGCCGATCCTGGTCTCACCAAACGCCGGCGAGCCCCTTCTCCTCTACATTGCTGCAACTACACAGGTGGTGAGTGCAGCGTTGGTGGTGGAGCGTGAAGAAGAGGGGCACGCTCTCAAAGTACAGCGCCCGGTGTACTTCGTGAGCGAGGTGCTCGGAGACACAAAGACGAGGTATCCGCAGATCCAGAAGCTGCTGTACGCCGTCCTCATCTCCAAGAGGAAGCTCCGCCACTACTTTGACTCGCATCCGGTCACAGTAGTCAGTTCCTTCCCTCTCGGTGAGATTATAAATAATCCGGACTCGACAGGTCGGATCTCGAAATGGGCTATGGAACTGATGGGTCAGGGCATCACTTATGCCCCGCGCACGGCCATCAAATCCCAAACCCTCGTCGACTTCGTCGCGGAATGGACCGAGGTCCAGCTGCCCACGGCCCCCGTCGATCAGGAGTACTGGGTGATGTACTTCGACGGCTCGTTGACTCAGACGGGAGCAGGGGTCGGATTAGTTTTCGTTTCGCCTCTCGGAGTGCGGATGAAATACGTGATCCGGCTACACTTCCCTGCTTCCAACAACGCTGCCGAATACGAGGCTTTGATAAACGGCCTGAGAATAGCTATCGAGTTGGGAATCCGACGCCTCGAAATTCGAGGCGATTCCCAGCTCGTGGTCGATCAGGTCATGAAAGAGTCGAGCTGCGAAAGCGAGACCATGGCCGCGTATTGCAGGGAAGTACGCAAGCTCGAGGACAAATTCGATGGACCTTGCATGGACAGCATATAAAACCTGAGGTCGAGTTAGCCTCTGCCGCGTCGAGGAATTGATGAACGCCATTAATGAAGTCAGATGAGCGTATATCCGCGTTGTACATCCATTGCCGATTCATCTATTCACAAAATACAATGAAAAATTCATCCCCAATTTCTAAAGTTCGTAATAAACCTAAATAAGAATATCATATATAATCTCTAAAATCTTAATAACCGTAAACATCAACATCATTTGATGCCACCAAAAAGATGTATTTCTAAAGTTCGTAGTAAGCCTTAACAAGAATATCTTTTATAATCTCTAAAAATTTCGACAGCACCTCTCCTGCATCGGGAGGTTTCCAAAACCTGCGACAAACCAAGGGCACGATGGCCGACAACCACATTCCAAATTAATCAACGTCTTACTTTTGCTCATCTCAAAAAAATTTGAAGGAGTGATTTGCCTCAGATATGTTGTCTTTCATTTGACCTTGAACTTGGAGCATAAGAAACATTACAGGTGGTAAAAAAAATTGGTTCATGGTAGGCATGGAACCGTGGGACACACCCAGCCCAACCATCACAATGCAACCGATTCGTTGCTTGGGCATGGATGTATCCCACGGTTTGATGACAACCATGAGAAGCATAACTATACAATACAAGCTCAAGCTCAAGGTCATCATATGTTACCCAGCTAGAAAACTAGGTAAAATTTGATATCATCATAGGCATGCCAAGAGTTGGATTGTTTTAGTTCAAGATATTGACAACCATGAGAAGTAAAATTGAATTTAAAATCTAACTAAATAAGAATATCATTTATAATCTCAAAAAATCCTAATAACCCTAAATATAAACGTCATTTGAAGCCTCTAAAAAGATGTAATTCTAAATTTCGTAATAAGCCTAAATATGAATTTCATTTATAATCTCTAAAAATCCTAATAACCCTAATTATGAATATCATTTATAATATCTAAAAATCATAATAAGCATAAATATGAAAATCATTTAAAGTTTCTACAAATAATCCAAAAATCTAAACAATGTCTAAAAATTTGTGCATCATCTCTACACATGTAACAACTAACTATATATTGATTCTCTATTATAAATTCATAATAAAAATGAAGATTCAATCTAAAATCTCTTATTTCAATCCATTCCACAAAACACAAATTACTCAAAACATAGAGCATGAAATAGACCATACTAAACGTCAAAAGAGAGAGGATGAAGTTGCTAACCTTCTAGCAGACTTGGTTTGCAAAATCTCCAAAAGTTATGGAAAAATCGGGCATGAGCTCCCCCAACCCGAGCTCAATGGAGGATAAAGAAATGAGCCATGGCTCGGGCTGGGGGAGGAAGAAGGGGCCTTATACGCAGAGCCCCTTTGGTACCGGTTGGTGGCACCATCCGGTACCAAAGGGGGTCACATTGGTACCGGTTGGTGTCACCAACCGGTACCAAAGGCCCCGAGGCTCATTGGTACCGGGTGGTGACACCAACCGGTACCAATGTGGCCATATAGGTACCGGGTGGTGCCACCCGGTACCAATGAGCTCGCAGAATTATTGGCCGTTGGACCCGGTACCAATGCTTCCATTGGTACCGGGTCCTTTCCATCCGTGACCGATTACGGTGGATGGATGGCGGGTTCTCTGGTAGTGATGGTGTCTACAAAAACAGTTCCTATAATAGTGATTGATTGAAAAGGTCATTGGGTGCAACATAGAATTGAAGGATAGTGTAGACCAAAAGGGGCATGTGCCCCTCCTTCCCCGCTTCAATGGCAGGTAGATCCACTCAAACATTGTAGTTGCAAGCCCATCACATCTTCATCACGGTCTCGCCCCACAGCCGCTGGTCTCAGCTCCTCATCCTCGTTGCCATCTTGGCTTTGTGATAGCCAAATGAGCGTGACTATCTTACATTGTGTTTATAATTACTGTCGGACTTAATTACATGGTGTATCGTTCAATTTGTGCATTATATATGTTCAATTAATTTAATTTTATTTCATATGCATGAATGGTAGGCTCTATTCTATGAGGATCTCTAGAATTTGTATAACGGACTGATTGTTAATAATCAACCTCTCTCCTACAGTAGCTTGAAATTATTAGCGTACGATTATACTCTCTACTTATCAGGGATCAATCTCTGAGTTTTTGATGCTAGGTAACATGTTTATTGTCAATGAGACGTTTATGATGACTTCATTAATCTCTAGATCTTCCGATCCAATCTCTAGTGTGCGTTTATGGGACAAAGATGTGGAGTATGTGTGATGTGTTGAAAGGGCACGTACTTGTGTACTGTGTTTGAAGAAAAATAAGAATATAATAAAAAAACCCCAAGCGGATAATGCTAAGAATCATATGGCTATTTTTTTGGGATTAACTTGTTGTTCGAAAAAATAACTAGGCCAATTTTAATTTCTAACGGACAGCCAAAGAATGGCCATTGAACAAAAAAAAAATCTAAAGTTTCATTATTGTTGACATTTGCATGAGAACTACATTATTGATGATACTGTCGTGTGCGTCTATTGCCGTGTTCGGCAGTTGGGGGCAATTTTTTTTTGTCCCCAAATACTGTCGCATGCATGGAACCCTAAATGAAGTTTATTTACAAAACCTTTTCACAGATGAGTGCAACTTTGCGCGACGAATATAATGAGCCTAATTAATCCATGATTTGCTACAGTAATGCTATAGTAACCATCCTCTAATCGTGCGGTCAAAGGCCTCATTAGATTCGTCTCGTGAATTTGCCAGGGGTTGTAGAGGTAGTTTTGTAAACTGACTTTATTTAATACCCCTAATTAATGGTTAAAGTAGCATTTAATGGAGGGAAAAAAAATTTATCCCTCCAACAACATGGGTGTGTTGACGTGTGGAGTTCTGTCAAGAAAGTGACGTGAAGCGATGCATCATCAACGTGCGCTGATCTTCTTGTGTGCTGGAGCTGGACTGCTGGAGTACCGGCAACCAAGACTTTGAACTGACCTGACAACGGCTTGTACGGCGAGCACCTCATCATGTTCATCGTTGTACCATCTTATTGAATTGACATGTCAGCGACCCCTGCCTTTGACAATACGGCACCAAAGGATGCACATCATCACGCTCATGGGCAGTGTACGAGCCACAGTAACTGCTTGATTTGAAGCTGCACCCTCCTCAGTCCTGGCCATCATTGGATTCATAGGTCAAGAACTCAAAGATTCAACACTTGTGCTTGCTTGTCTGACTTATCCCAAATTCCAAGAATGATGTACCCTAAAACAAATTCAATTGTACCACAAGAAATTTAAGTTGGCTGGCTTTCACAACCGGGTGATTTCTATTCTTTTTTTTGAAGAAACGCTCAAATTTTACCTTTTTTTTTTGAGACCGCACAAATTTTACCTGAACTTTCTTTGCATAGAGAGAATTAACCGGGGGCTCCTATCAAGCTTCCGAGTGCTAGTAACTCAAGTTAGATTTAAAGCCCACCACGGCCCAGTTTGTCCCCCACGCACGTACGTTAATGAAAAAGAAGCCCCCGCGCAGAGTTTTTTCCCGCGCAGTAACCACTCACGCCGTGCCGTGCGTTAATGAAAAAACAACGAACTTCCTCCGTTCCGTTCGTAACGGAAAAAATATTAACTAGCTGGACCTTTTCTTTGGCACGCGGAGGGTTCGTCCGTTGTTTTTTAAATATCACGCGCATGACTTTTTTCGGGCGACGTGGTTGAAAGGGGAAAAAGAACGGGTGGGAACTTCAAACTACAAATTTGAAGTTGCAATTCCATAAAAATACAATATAAACTATGAGTATCATAGATACGAAAATCACATATTTTCAAATACAAACATCACAAATATTAATGAAACAGTTTAGTCCTCAACAGCTACCCAGTCTTCAAATTTGTTATCAACTTCCACCTGTCAAAGTAAAAAATGTTGAGATAGGTTAATACAAATGTTAAAACAATTAAGCAGAAGTATTGAGTGATATAAAGGAAATTGTTGTAACATTTGTATCTAAATGTTGACATAGCTTACAAATAAGTTGGAAACATATCTTTACAAATATTGAATCATTCTGTAAAAAGTGTTCACATAGTTTTACTTAAATGTTTAAAAATATAATAAGTAATGTTCAATGAGTTCGATTAGATATTGAACCATTTTGATGTTTAAAAATATAATTAGTACATAAATGTTGATGTACCTTAAAACAAAAGTTCAAACTGTTTCACAAAAAATATTGATCCATTTTACAGATAATGTGGATATAATTTTATTAAAGTATTGGCATTGCTTAACAGAAATGTTGAAACTGTTTTACATAAATATTGAGCCATTGTACAGATAATGTTGGCAGAATTTCATTGAAATTTTGACATACTAACAGAAATGTTAAAACTGTTTTTGAAAAATGTTGAACCATTGTATACATAATGTTGACATAGTTTCATTCAAATGTTGACATAGCTTAACAGAACCATTCTACCAAAAATGTTGACATAGTTTCATCTAAATGTTGACATAATTTTAGGCTTCTATGGCGGGGGTACATGGCCGCACCAAACCCCAAACATGCTTCTGAACCCGATAGGACGGAGTCGCCTCCAAACAAACCCTGAACTCTAACTGGTATAACCGAAGCCGAAGTAATTTGGCCTTCTATGGCAGGGGAGCCGAAGCCGAAGCAATTTGCCCTTATATGGCAGGGGGTACATGGCCACCCCAAACTCCAAACATGCTTCTGAACCCGATAGGACGGAGTCGCCCCCAAACAGACCCTGAACCCTAACTGGTATAACCGAAGCCGAAGCAATTTAGCCTTCTATGGCAGGGGAGCCGAAGCCGAAGCAATTTGGCCTTCTATGGCAGGGGGTATATAGTAGCCCCAAACCCCGAACATTCTTCTGAACCCGATAGGACAGAGTCGCCCCCAAACAAACCCTGAACCCTAACTGGTATAACCAAAGTCGAAGCAATTTAGCCTTCTATGGCAGGGGAACCGAAGCCGGAGCAATTTGGCCTTCTATGGCAGGGGGTACATGGCCGCCCCAAACCCCAAACATGGTTCTGAACCCGATAGGACGGAGTCGCCACCAAACAAACCCTGAACCCTAACTGGTATAACTGAAGCCGGAGCAATTTAACCTTCTATGGCAGGGGAGCCGAAGCCGGAACAATTTGGTCTTATATGGCAGGGGGTATATGGCCGTCCCAAACCCCGAAAATGCTTCTGAACCCGATAGGACGGAGTCGCCCCCAAACAAACCCTAAACCCTAACTGGTATAACCGAAACCGAAGTAATTTAGCCTTTTATGGCAGGGGAACCGAAGCCGAAACAATTTGGCCTTCTATGGCAGGGGGTACATGGCCGCCCCAAACCCCGAACATGCTTCTGAACCCGATAGGACGGAGTCGCCCCCAAACAAACCCTGAACCCTAACTGGTATAACCGAAGCCGAAGCAATTTAGCCTTCCTTGGAATTTATATCAACTTTGACCATCCTAAAATATCATGCAGCAGTCCCACTCTTACAAAAAGGCCCTAATTGGCAAAACAATCTTGTACCATGCATATGGTCAAATAGTTGTCAGTCAATATTGAAATAATTAATATGTAAACTAATTATAGGAAAGAATGAAGACCGCAAGATTCTGTATAACTAATTCACAGATCCTAACTACAACTTCCAGCATTATTTAGATCTAAAAGAGGCATCAACTTCAGTCAAATTCACAAGAACTAATTCACAGATGCTCTTGGGGATTCAAGAATAAGTGAATAAAATAAATTTAAACTGAAACTATTATATTTAAACTCACAAAGGAAATACTGCCATTAATAAAGGCAATAAACAAGATCTCAACAATTGTGCTTTGTTCCTGAAATTAAAACGAGTCTCAACAATTGTGCTCTATTCCTGAAATTAAAACGAGAATCATTTTCTGACAGTACAACATAACACTTGAGTTATGTCAACATTTGTTTAGAACTGCTTCAACATTTTGTTTCATATGACTCAATACTGGTTCAAACTCATTCAACATTACTTATTATATTTTTAAACATTTAAGTAAAACTATGTCAACACTTTGTACAGAATGATTCAATATTTCTAAAGATATGTTTCCAACTTATTTTTAAGCTATGTCAATATTTAACTACAAATGTTACAACAATTTTTCTTTATATCACTCAATACTTCTGCTTAATTGTTTTAACATTTGTATTAACCTATCTCAACATTTTTTACTTTGACAGGTGGAAGTTAACAAATTTGAAGACTGGCTAGCTGTTGAGAACTAAACAGTTTCACAAATCTTTCCGATTTTTGTATTTCAAAATACGTGATTTTCGTATCTATGATACTCATAGTTTGTAGTGTATTTTTATGGAATTGCAACTTCAAATTTGTAGTTTGAAGTTCCCACCCGTTTTTTTCCCCTTTCAACCACGTCGCCCGAAAAAAGTCATGCGCATGATATTTAAAAAATAACGGACGAACCCTCCGCGCGCCAAAGAAAAAGTCTCACTAGTTTATACTTTTTCCATTACGAACGGAACGGAGGAAACCCGTCTGCGCGCGTGGGAAAAAGAAAAACTGCTGGTAGTTTTCATTAACGCACTCGATAGTTTTAGCTGGTAGTTTTATTCCACATGTGGGAGTGGAAAACCTATCTACCACTCGAAAGATAGTTTTAGCTGGTAGTTTTATTCCTGCGAGCTGCGTGAGTGGTTAAAAGAAAAACAGCGCGCGCTGCGTGAGTGGTTAAAAGAAAAACAGCGCTAGATAGTATAAACAACGCCCAACGGCTAAAAGAAAAACACCCCCGGCGGAGGGAAGCAGTGGGGTGCGGGACGTGCGGATCCAACAGCTCTACTGGATCGCACGAATCTCAAATAAGTAGGTGCCAACTTGAGTTACTAGCTTCCGAGTGAGTGCTAGATAGGTTTTCCGGAATTAACCCGGCAGAGGTCCTCGAGGCCTTGGGCCCAGCCCATTAATTAATCCTAACGGTCCACACAGAGTGGGCCCTAATCCTCGCAGCCCTCTAAAAATCCGCGCGGGCAACCAACGGCCTTGGGCCCCAGCCCATTAATCTACGGGTACAGCAAGCCAACGAAGCCCAGTAGAGCGGCTCGGCTCTCCGCCGGGCCCACCGCCGCAGGCCGCAGAAGATCCGAGGAAAAGACGCGGGCCCCACCCGTCAGCGTCACGCGTGGATGCGTAGGCGTAACGACGAATCCGCCACCCCGAACCACCGCATCCTCGTTCCGTCGTTCGGTCGCCCTCCGTCGCCTACTCCCCTCCCACTCCCTCCCTCCCTCCCAGGCTCCTCCTCCCACCACGTCGACGCGGACGGGCGGAGACCGAGAGGGACGCAATGGCGGCGAGATCCCCGCGCTGAGCGAGCCGGGGGACCTCCGGATCCGCGCGCCCGCCCAGCAGCAGGTGAGCTCGCTTCCTCGCCCCCCGTGCTCGCATCCGCTGTGCCACCGGACCCAGTCCCCTGGAAATGTGGTGCGGGGTTCTCCCCGATTCAGGCGGTCCAGCTTGCTTAGCCGCTTCGTCCAGTAATCGTGCGGGTAGGTTATGCTGATTGCGGCCGGTTCGAGGGGATTTGGTGAGCGAAGGCTTGCTGAATTGTACCTGGTCTGGATGTCCTCGCTTCGATTCCGACCTCCTCGGGCGTGCTTGTGTGTTACATTCCCATTTCCCAGCTAGTTGAGAGCTTCATATTGTATGCTTAGATTATTTGGTACTGGAGTAGTGGGTTCTGGGCTTTTGGGAGTGCCCATTCCAGCTACAGATTCAGTCGGTTTGGCAAGGCCCTTTGTTGGTGCCATGCATGCAGCGGTGGAGCCAAAATTAGCCAAAAGGGAATTTTGCAGTGCTGCTGTTTGACACTTGCATGTAGCGCGCCAATCAATCGCACTTACTGTTTCAAGCTGTCTGCTGCGTAGTGTCGCTTCCATTATGTTTGTCTCATTCGCTTCGTCCATTAGGCTAGTGGACATGTTTGAATGATAACCGATGTATAGCTCTAAGTTTAAATGTGACATTTACTGCCTAATTTACTCGCCAGGGCATCGGGTGTGTCGATGTAGGCTCAATATGCGGTAGCTAAATCCGCATGTTTTTTTGATAAAAACTCTGCATAGATTTTGTTTAAGCATGCTTTTCCTCAACTTATGCATCCATACTTCGGTCGCAGTTGAAGACCAGTAAGCCGTCCTCTACTTAAGGAAGACATGGCCCACGTGTCCTTCAGAAACAAGGAAGTGGACGGAGGCATGTCCCGATGGTCGGAGTACCTGAATGTTGAAGAACCGACTCCTTCTGCATTGGCAAGCTGGAGGAGCATGGGTGTTGATGGGTCGCAAGGTTCTTCCGCCGGTGGCCACAAGCATCTTCAGATGGAACCAGTGGTTCAGCTGTCAAAAGTCGCGGAGGGTTTGCTGGCAAAGATGTACAGGCTGAATAGCATCCTGGACTATCCGGATCTGAACACGCACACATTCTCAGATGCATTTTGGAAAGCTGGTGTCTTTCCAAATTTCCCGAAAATTTGCGTCACACTGTCAAAGAAATTTCCTGAGCACCCAAACAAGCTGCAGCTGGAGAGGGTAAGGATTCAGTTTTCTTCAGCTGATCACACCTCTTCTCTCTTCCTACTTAGGGTTCATTTATTATTATGACTGGTGGTGACTGAATCGCTCCAATGCTTGCAGGTAGATAAGTTTGCTCTTGATGCTTTAAATGAGAATGCTGAAGGTTACATGCACAATCTAGAGCAATGGATCCTGGTATGTGCCAAGCATATCAATTAATCTTAACATTCACATCAAAAAGGGAAGTTCCATTTGTAATTTGTTACTAAAAAATGGGTTGCAATCCAAAACCTAAGTGTGCCTCAAGTCTGCACTGAATTGTGGAAAGTGGATTTACAATGTCCAATTTATGGGTTTCTTTTCTACTGTATTCTGCTCTGATTAACCGAACATCCTTGTTGGAATTTATAGGCCATAGTACCTGAGCTACCCTAATTCTGTATGACTCACAGCACTGGTTCATTTTCCATTTCCGGCACACCTGATACATTTTTCAAACTTGGGTTGGCAAGATATTTAAATGTGCTAGCATTGTCGATCATTTTTTTGTAACACAACTGTGCTGTCCTGGAATCTGCTTGAGTATAAAAAAAAGCTATATGAACCAAAAAAGGTCTCTGCTTTCAATTTCCAAAATGCTTATTAGAACATGTTCCAATGGTTGGTAGTTTGGTACTGTAGCTGTGGTGCTCTGACCTAACCTTGAGTCCATGAGTAGCAGCCTGAAATTTGGTATGCACGTCATGGTAATCTTTCTATGTCATAACAGTGTATTTAGAAATTACTGACTTGTAGTCAATCACCTTCATTCCCCTTGATAATGTTTCCCCTCTCATTTTTGCTGATTTCCTTCTAAATGAAATCCCACAGTTGCTTCTTGATTTGCTGGCGTTTCGTGAACAAGCTTTGCGACTTATCTTGGATTTGAGCAGCACAGTCATAACATTGCTGGTAAGGAATCTTTTGGTCTTGATTGAAATAACCTGTCATCTGTCCTTCTAATTGACTGTGTTTCCACTATTTTAACAGCCACATCAGAACCCTTTAATTCTTCATGCTTTTATGGATCTGTTTTGTTCATTTGTCCGAGTTAATCTTTTCTCTGACAAGGTAATTATGTTCTTTGTCTCATTATATCTGAAATGCATTACTAATTCTAAATAGCAGTTTTTCGTCTTTCATTAAATTATTTCTACCCTGACTTTCTGTTTGCAGATACCAAGAAAGATGATCCTCCAGGTTTACAACATCTTGCACGTTATGCTAAAAGGTGGCCGTGATTGTGAGTTTTATCACCGGTATGTGTGCTCTGTTTGGAAAATACAACTAATAGTTTCCACCTTCCAGAACCTTTATATTATGATTATACTATTAATTGTATTTTGACATTTATGTTGGTCAGGTGATGATGTGTTGTAAAATTGTATAGTCAACAAATACAGATAATCTTTATTAGTCAATCACGCATCTTAATTTATGACTATTGATTGTTACCGAAAGAAAAATACAAATATGCATGAAATGCAAAACATAATTCAAAATTTGAAGGCCAAGAGTCAAAGTGTGCTGCTTTTTCAATATTTATGTTTATGTAGTTCATTGATAAATATGAAGATCTGAGTCTCTTTTATATGAATTTTAAATAAATATTAATATTTCCATGTTGCATTTTTCAATATATTATTTGCTTGTAGGAGTGGTATCCCTGATTGCAACCTGTATTCCTGTGATACTCTTTTTGGGATGAATGGTTTCATTAGTTACGTCGTGTTACCTTATCATTTTTTTGCTATTGCAGTCCCTACTTTATACTAGATTATTCTTTACTGACTATTATTTGATTATGCACAGATTGGTTCAATTTGTGGACTCTTATGATCCACCTATCAAAGGGTTGCATGAAGATCTTAATTTTGTGAGCCCACGAATTGGAGAGGTGACACTCATGTCATTCTTCATCACAGTATTAATAACTAGGTGTCAAGCTTCATCTGCTATGATTGTGAAATAGGTTGCAGAAGCTTCTTAATGCAGTGTTCAGCCCCTGAGTTTGTCATGCTAGGCTGTTTCCCCACATCATTCAGTACTATGATTGTGAAATATGTTGCAGAAAAGCAGCCTAGCATGACAATCATAGTTTGGAGTATATTTGGAACACCAATTTTTTTTTTCTTACAGTCTTTGTTGCTTGGCTAGTTTTTGTGGATTTTCACAGTTCATGCTACTTGTCATTCTTATCGTCAAACTTTTTTCTTTTGTATTCTGAACCTTATCATGCTAGGCTGCTTCCCCACATCATTCTGTGGATTTGTTTTGTGATCACTTGATGTGGCACTGAGCATCTTATGTGGTGGATAAGATTGTTTGCACAACTGTACTCACAGGGTGTATGATATTAAATGGTTTATACTATGAATTTATAAGTTTAAATACAATTAAGATCAGCAGGTAGTGTTTAAGATTTTTGAGTAAACCACAGGCACATTGCTAGTACCTCTGCAGCATCTGACTTAGATACTCCTTTTATTTTAATATTTTTGGTGCTTTGACTATAATGTTCATTGTTTTGTTCCTCAGGTCCTGGAGGCTGTTGGCCCTATTATCTTCCTTTCAACTGATACAAAAAAGCTAAGAAATGAAGGTTTCCTCAGTCCATTTCATCCACGTTATCCGGACATCCTAACAAACTCTGCTCATCCAACGGTTAGTTTTTCATCCAATATTTTGTATTTTTGTTCATTATTTTGTCAATAATATAATAAATATGTATTGCAATTCAGAAACTTAATGTGATTCTGTTTCCTCCCAGAGGGCCCAAGACTTGGCTAATGTCACATCATACCGTGAGTGGGTTCTTCTAGGATATCTTGTTTGTCCTGATGAACTGCTTCGGGTGACCAGTATAGATGTCGCCATGGTACGTCGTATGCACCCCCCACCCCCAACTCCCGTGCTCGCGTGCTAGTTCTGTCCTGTTTTCCTGAATTGTTAATAATTCTTTGGATAATAATGGTATATAATGATTTTAATGATCACTTTACACCCACATACATAGTGGCACATACATCTTGTTTTCTCACCCTATTGAATCATAATAACTCTTCTGTTCGTATCCCTGAAAGGCCCCGTTTTGTGTTGTGGTGATTTTTTTAAGAGCATTTTTTTTATTTGTAATTTTAGATGGAACACTTAGTTGAAAGCATCTTTCATATACCTGTTACAGCAAACTGTATTAGAATCAGTAAAGATCACCAAACTAAATTCCTCAGTGCAATGAGCATGCAGCATACCTTGATTCGTTTTCTCTTGGTGATTTTCAGGTTGTTCTGAAAGAGAATTTGATACTCCCTCTGTTCAGAGATGAGGTAAAATTAAAGATAATGTGGTACCTATGATTGATTCATGGTGTTCCTATGCTGATATGGTCTTTCATTTGTTTGTGCAGTACATCTTACTTCATGAAAATTATCAACTTTATGTCCTTCCAAAAGTTCTAGAATCAAAGAGAATGGCTAAATCTGGACGAACTAAGCAAAAGGAAGCTGATCTTGAGTACAATGTTGCAAAGCAGGTTGAGAAAATGTTGACGTATGTCCTTCACAACCTTTTCTCTTCTACTTTGATTATTACTTTTGAAGTCTTTTTGTATATTCACTTTTACACTCTCCACAAGTCCAGATGGCTAATATTTATTGGTTGTTTCGACTTTTGATTTCATCTACTTGTGAACTATTTCCAATGATAGATTTTCTCCCTTTTGCTTAGCACCTTTCTTTTCTCTTCTTGCGTCATTACTTTTTTTACTGGATTTTCTGACTGTCTATGTGGCATCATTCTTGCAGATGTTTGCTAATGGCCTAATGCTTTGTGTTGACTTTTGCAGGGAAGTGCATGAGCAAGCGCTAGTGTCATGTGATGTTATGCATCGTGAAAGGAGAATTCTTCTTAAGCAGGAAATTGGAAGGATGGTTTTGTTTTTCACGGATCAACCTAGCCTCCTAGCACCTAATATTCAGGTCCGGTGCCAAGTATCACATTTTTCTTAACTATTACCTTTTTTCGGATTATTGTGAATGGGACATCAAAGTTGATGCATTAGATTCTGACATTTGACATTTTTATCTATGTCCAACACTAGCCTCTTTAAATGATGCTCGAGCTTCTGATCAACATAAAATGATCTACAGTTTTATCAGTTATTTTGGGATGGTGGACATGTTAGAGTTCCTTTTTTCTTTTGTGCTTGTAAGTAATTCAACTATCATTAAGGCAATTTATCCACATGTAAAATCTTCTTTAGGGAAAAACAGTAGGATATCATGCTAGATATTAGTATTATTATAGTCAAGAGAGATGTAATTCACAAGAAAGAGGAGAGGAATGCAGAAGTGATTTATTTGGATTAACTTGCTACTGATGGATTTCAAGAGAATTTCTGTGTACTATGGATAACCTTGGTAAATTCCATCTTAAAGCTATGAGACTTGAGTAGCTTCTATACTTTCAAAGATCTTCATAAGTTCATGTTGATGGAAGTACCTAAGAGAACGCTATTCCACAACTGATGTATAAATAATATCGGTACGTTGTGCAGATGGTCTTTTCTGCTCTTTCGTTGGCCCAGTGCGAGGTGATTTGGTACTTCCAACATGTGGGGGTTGCATCATCAAAATCTACTCGAGGGAAAACTGTTGATATTGTGAGTTACTCCAGAGTTAGTTTTTCTTGGATTCTATAAATCGTTGTTCCCTTCCATACTAACTTGTCCATTAAAACTTTCAGGATGCAACGGACCCAACTATTGGTTTCTTATTAGATGGAATGGGCAAACTTTGTTGCCTGGTCCGTAAATACATAGCAGGTTTCTCCAGACCTGTTGCCTTATTTGAGAGTTTCTTTATTTTTTTTCTTATCTAGGTCTAGCCTTGCCTTATAGGGTAATCATTGTGAGTAATTCCCTTATTATGGTGTTGAGTACATTACAATCTTTTAGCTGGCATGACATTTTTGGTGGTTCATTCTGGACTTGTTAATGTTTGCTTGGTTCTAGTTGCGAGCATGATATTCTTAGAACTCTGTATTAGATTCAGCTTGTATGCTTATTCATTGAAGGATTGAAAAAAAAATATTGAGTTGAGTAGGATTTTATTTATGCCCTCAAGAAGATTATGATTTTTCAATGCTGACCCCACCCCCCCTAAATTTGTCCTGAAGTAACAGTGTCAAAAGACTCCATTATTTATCATAGACTTCCTTCTCTCTTTGCAGCAATAAAAGGATATGCATTGTCATACTTGTCATCTTGTGCTGGAAGAATACGGTTCTTACTTGGTACTCCAGGAATGGTCGCTCTTGACCTAGATGCGACACTGAAGGGCCTTTTTCAGCAAGTCCTCCATTGTTTGGAGAACATTCCAAAACCTCAGGGGGAAAGTGTTCCTGCAATTACCTCTGACTTGACTGTAAGTTCACCAAATATCATACAGATTTACTCAATGATCCATGAAAATAGACCTAAATTATCCTACAACTTCTACACTCATTGTTGCTATGATTTTCTATGCCCCAGTAACGGATAAATTAACGTAAAGGCGTTCTTGTTGATCCGCACAACATTAAAGTTTCATCTTAAATTTGCTCAGCATAGTATCCAATACTCATGTTTTACCTCTCAAAACTGTTTTTACTTGAATAGTAGCCCATATTTTAAGTCTACATCTAGATAACTGTAGTTCTGAATTTTATCAAGATTCTGAAATTCAAGATAGTTTGGAATACTTTTCGACGGTGTTGATGGAAATTTATCTTCTAGATTGATGAGAATCTATTTTCCCTAGAGGCCAGAGCTATTTTCATGCTCACTGCTTGTTGGGAGTTTTGCACCTTGGTTTTGGTTTCTTCTACATTGCCGATTTTATTATCCAATGAAAAGTATGTCAACAACTGTGTATGTATATGATTGTATTAACAAGTGGAAAGTATGTCAACTGTCTATCTATATGCTTAGTCTTCCAGATAATTTACCTTTTGAATTTTTGAGACCTGATAGTTGATGCTGCAGGATTTGCGTAAACACTGGCTTTCCATTTTGATGATTGTCACATCTTCACGATCCTCAATAAACATTCGGCACTTGGAGAAGGCTACTGTGTCTACTGGGAAGGAGGGTTTGGTGTCAGAAGGCAATGCTGCATATAATTGGTCAAGGTGATGGGAAAGATCTGTTTTAATTTGAGTTAGCTCGATGTTTTAACTTTTTTTTGCTAGCCAATATTTCTCGCAAAGGTTATGAGTTGTTGGAAAATAAAATCTAATGTTTCAATGGCATGTGGCCCCAGGTCCCAACATCGGATGATAATATCCCCTTATGTCTTTGCTGTGGTATTGAGTTAATTTGTTCTTTTGCCCTCAGCCACTTTAAGATTCTTAGCACAATTGGCATAACATAATAAATAGTTCTAATTCATTACCAAAATTCCACCTTGTTTTATACTATCCTCACGCCATTAACCACATTATCTGTATATCTTACACTACTAGAAATCTAATTGGTAATCAATAAGATGGCTAAATCAGTTGTTTATCATGCACCCATCTGCATAGTTATCTGGTATTGTGCTTTTGGCAAGAACTCAAATACTTGAAACAAAATTCTTTAAGAATCATTTGAATCTCACTAGGGTTAAAATGTTTTGCAGATGTGTGGATGAACTTGAGAGCCAACTTTCCAAACATGGAAGTCTTAAAAAACTTTACTTCTATCATCAGCATCTGACCACAGTAAGTGTATATTGTGTTTAAATTGCTGTGTAATTTGCATATTCTTTATAATCTTTGCCAATTAACTAGCCTTTTATGGTGATAACAAGTTTTTATTTTTGCTGGGACCTCACAGGTCTTCAGAAATACAATGTTTGGTCCGGAAGGCCGTCCACAGCATTGTTGTGCTTGGCTTGGAGCTGCTTGCAGTTTTCCAGAATGTGCTTCTGCAATTATTCCTGAAGAGGTGTATATTTGAATTCACCATATGATTCAGTTTGAGAATTATTTCGATGATTACACATCCTGAAAATGTGCTTTTACAAGATGGTTAGCTTTTAGGATTAGTAAAATATTATAAGGTGACACACATGCTGTTGATTTTTGCTTGAAGAGCTTTACTGTGCTTGACCTGTTGATCGAGAAGCAAGTCAGCCACCTATGCCCTATGAAATGTGAAGATCTCGAACTGCCATGAAAATAGATAATCCTATATGCTTCTTCAACTCTTATTTTTATCATGACTTAACAAGATGTCCTCAATATGTTACCTAGATTCCTCTTTTAGAGGACTGCATCTCTCATATGTTTGAATGAATTAATTAGTGAATCTTTCTTTGTTTGAAATGTAGGTCAACAAAATTGGCAGAGATTCTATCTCATACGTTGAGTCCCTTATTGAGTCTATCATGGGTGGATTGGAGGGTTTGATAAACATTCTAGATTCCGAAGGTGGATTTGGCTCATTAGAGATGCAGGTAGATAATTCTGAGTTCCTATTTATGATTTTGACTACATAGTGGTTATATATTTAAGTCTCACTTCTGAACTCGTCAGCTTTCCCCGGAGCAAGCAGCTCTTCGCTTGAATAATACAACAAGAGCAAAAGGTTTTTCAAGCTTGTTAACACCAGGACATGAGAGCTATCCTGATAATAGTTCGTCAATTAAAATGTCAGTCAATTTGTTACTTCACATCATTGTTTAAATATTAGTCATTCTATTGACTTCAGTAAAACCATGTATGCATATAAACAGGCTGGAAGCTGCTATGCAGAGGCTGACAAGTTTATGTTCTGTTCTAAATGACATGGAGCCTATTTGTGTTCTCAACCATGTTTTTGTTCTCCGGGAGGTATGTACAATTTATGTTCACTGTGAGGAAGTAAATATGTATGTACAATTTAGCAAAGAGTATGTAAAGTGTGGGGATGGTTTTGTCCCAAAAACCTAGGAATTGGTGACTGGGTTTCTCCACCCGTTTTCTTCTTAATAGATTGATACGCAGCTCTCCTGTGTGTTCAAGAAAAAAAAATGCATGTTTTGGAGCTGTATGCATGTTAGGTTTTTAGAATATAATGATATATTGGTGATAATAAAAATGGTTGGTGATTCATGGCTATTAAGCTAGTGGATTTTATATCCTTTTGTGTTAATTTAATAATCTTATGAAGAAAGGGATCTAAAAATCACACAATTTTTCAAAAATATTTTCAGAAGAATTTTATTACTTATGTTGTTTATTCCTTAAGTTGGCATGCATGTGTCCTTGTTCGACTTAACTAAATTCTGTTTATTTCACAGTACATGAGAGACTGCATCATAGGAAACTTCAGGAGAAGATTTCATAGTATGGTTAGAACTGATAACTGCATTCAGCGACCATCAATCATAGAATCACTTCTAAGAAGACATCTGGGCATCATCCATCTAGCAGAGCAGCATATCAGTATGGACCTTACTGAAGGTATACGTGAAGTGCTATTAGCAGAGAGTTTTACTGGTCCATTTCCCAATCTGCAATTGTTTGAGATGCCAGTGGGGACACAAGGAGGGGGATCTGCTGTCGAGATGATATGCAATTGGTATATTGAGAATGTAGTAAAGGATGCTTCTCGCATTGGAGTTGCTTTTGATGCAATCCAGAATTGCTTCAGGAGCTCCCATCCTGTTGGTGGTGGATATTTAGCTGAAGCATTTACAGATAAAAGAGAACTCAAAGCACTTGTTCGTCTTTTTGGTGGTTATGGAATAGATAAAATGGATAAGATGCTAAGGGAACATACATCTGCACTGTTAAACTGTATCGATTCAGCATTGAGATCAAATCGTGATGCCTTAGAAGGCCTAGCTGGAAGTGTAAATTCCGGTGATAGGATTGAAAGGGATACGAATCTGAAGCAAATTATTGATATTGAGACACTGGCTGATCTCTGTATTCAAGCAGGGCAGGCGATAACTTTCCGTCGACTTTTGGTTGAGGCTGTTGGAGTGGTGCTTGAAGAGAAAGTACCTCTCATATATTCTCTGCTCAAAGGATTGGCTCTGCAGTTGCCAGATGAGGTACCTGATAAAAATGAGATCATTAGATTGAGAAGGGTTGCAAGCAGTGTTGGTGTTGGTGACAAACATGATGCTGAGTGGGTTCACTCTATTCTGGCAGAAGCTGGTGCAGCTAATGATAACTCTTGGATCTTACTTCCATATCTCTGTGCTGCATTTATGGTGTCCAATATTTGGAGTGGTGCTGTTTATGATGTCAATATAGGTGGATTCAGTAACAATTTGCACTGCCTAGCAAGGTAAGGACTTGCTTGGTAATGATTATGTTTAAGTGGTGAAAGTATATCTTTGATGTGAACATTTTGTCTTCATACATGACAGACAATGCATCTTAGCCTTTGATTTTACTAGTCATGAAACTAGTTGCTCAGTATCAAAGTGACATTTATTTCCTAAGTTCCTTTCCAACTGTCCTCATTCAATATTACACACAATAGAGGGACAAAAAGGATACTTTTGGGCGTCATTTGACTGTTCTACCTCTTTGTAATTGTGCAGGTGTATAAGTGCTGTGGTTGGGGGAAGCGAATACACTAGGGTCGAAAGGGAGCAGCGAATAAATTCTCTTTCAAATGGGCATACAGATGAGTTGCAAGAGGCTGAAATACCAAGTCGTGTCTCAGCAGAAGCAAATATTAAATCTGCTATGCAGATCTATGTCAAATTGTCTGCAGGGATAGTGCTGGATTCATGGAATGACACTAGCAGGTAATGGAGTCACCTAGTTCACACATGATTTTTGATGCTTTGTAGTTTGTTTTGATGGCTTCTACATGACCTAAATGCAGGCCACACATTGTTCCGAAGCTAATATTCTTGGACCAACTCTGCGAGCTGTCCCCGTACCTCCCCAGGAGCACCTTGGAAGTTCACATACCTTACACCATCCTCCGCTCAATATACCACCAGCTATATGGAGCGTCACTGATGGCTTCAGAACCAATGGATCAGTCCCCAAGGCAGTCACCTCTGATTTCTCTTGCCCACGCGTCCCCATCCGCGAGGCAAAATCGACCAGAGACAACACCCAGGTCCCACACCTTCGAGCCAAGCTACTACAGCTCGTCGGGGTCCCAGCACGATGACGGGTACGATGCAGATAAGAGGACCGGACAGCTGCGGAGCATGAGACGCTCAGGACCGCTCGACTTTAGCGCTAGCAGGAAGGTGAAGTTTGTTGAGGGCTCAAGCTCTGGGAGCAGCCATGGGGGTGGCTCGAGATTCGCTGTGTCAAGATCTGGCCCTCTGTCCTACAAATAGGAATCTTCCATCTCTGACAGAACACCAGAATTAGGCAGCTGATGGAACCGGCATAAGCAAATATTATTCTTTGTAATTGTAGAGCACAAGATCTTCCTAATCTGTGTTGCTTGTATGTAGCTAGTGGTGTTGTAAGTAAACCCCATTTTGTGCAGCTAGTTTAGTGTGCTTATGTTCAATGTCGTTAGAGAAGTGATTTGAACTAGTTAAGCCAGTTTGCTCGCGAAAGCAAAGACATTGCTTGTAGTACCCAGTACAGCTATTCATGTGAAATGGGTTCTCCGATAGCCGATTAAGTAATAGATGTTGAGTTATGAGATGTTGACACTGAATGTTGTGCCAAATGAACAGGCACATGTCTGGTTGTTACCAGAGAAATATGCGTGGCCAAAAGTTATACTGCCTCTGTTTCGTTCAGGCCTGTGGAATACTATCTGTCAAAATTTAGTTAGTTTGTGTCAAAAGTTGCAACTATCTGTCAAATAATTAGTTAGTAATGAAGAGGAAGGTACTCCACAGTGCAAGGGGTGTAGCACAGGGTAGGAGCAAGCTGTCGGTGGTGGGAAGGAATTGGGGGTGAGTGGGTGGCCGTGCATGGGTTGGGATTTGTTATTGTGCTATAAGAACTAAAGATAAATCTCAACGTTGGATTCTATAAAATCTTACATATTTGAAAGGGTTCAAATTTTATTGACGGATTCCAAGCTTAACCCTAAATATATTGGTCGCCATTCTAGTTGTTAGATTATGATCCAATTTCCAGAAAGGCGTTGATATGAGGAACAAACATAGACTATTATTAGCCCACATCATTATGCGGATCGGCCCATTTAGCCATCTATTGTTTACGTGGGCTATAATTAGGGTTTTATGTTATATGAATTGGAGATACATCTTGAACGTTGGATCTCGTGTAAAATGTGATATATTTGAGAGAGGGACCAATATTAATCTACAAATGCCTAATTTAACCCTAAATATATAATCATATCTGTCCGTTAGATTTTGATCCAACATCCACAAAGCTGTCGATCTTAGGGAAGGAAAGCCACGTTTGGTTACGCTCTCGGTATAATTCTGAACGATCCCCGTCATAGGGGCACCAGCCAATAAGAATCCTTCATTTGCCTACACTGATCCGCCGCATAACCTAATCACAGCCGTTCGATCAAACAGAAACCGACCTAAATCCGTTGCGCCTCGCGCGTGCCTGCGTATAAATAGCGCCCCCCTCCCTCCGGCAAATTGCACACCACGGCAGAGGAAGAAGGCTGACCAACTAGAGGCATCAAGTGAAAAGCAACAGTTGATAGCACGCACGATCGATCTGTGAGAGGTAAATAGACCCATATCTCCTTACTATATTACTACTACTTTAGTTTGTGCCCTAGTAATAGATCAGGGTACGTGATCTCTGCACGCTGGCCATTGCCATGCTTTGTTTTTTTTTTGCAAGTTCATCAGCATTGTGCGTGGTACCTTGGTCATTCTTGCTTTTTGATTGTACATGATTTTAGGGTTTCGGTGTTGTGAAACTATGGTTTGGAAAAATTCCTAATAAGATTAAGGTAGACAATAATCCCCACTCTCGCATTGGACTCATTCATGTGTTTCTTTTTTTTTCATAAGTTGGCAATTTCCATTACATGATATTTTTTATGACTTCTGTTGAGTCGTGTACGGGCACCATTATATTGCATTGTACTTTTGTTCATAGGACGTTATCTCTGTCCTTCTCTGCTATCCAGCCCATTTTTTGTAACTGTCTCATGGATTCGCATATTCAACCTCTGAAATCCTGTGTACCCATGTGGTGCGGCAATATGCCCTAGTCCTCATTAAGCACTGCTGGTTCGCCTTTTATTTGCGCTGCAGTCTTTATCTGTAAACAATAAAGCCTCATGCCAACATCTCAATTCATATTTTTGTACGTGTTCTCAATTTTCATATTGCACAATTTAGTTAGGCATGTGCACATTTCAATTAGATGAAGGTTAGTCAATGGTATATATGGATATTTATTTTCTGTTTCTCAGAATCTTTTCAATGCCAAAATAATGATAAACTCATGATCTATATTACATACATGATCTACCTATTCTTTGTTTGCAAGATGGCTCGCACTAAGGCGACAGCTCGTCAGTCAACTGGAGGAAAGAACCCTAGGAAGCAACTCGTTGCAAGGATGTTTGTACGTGCATGTAAATTTGCATGTTTCTTATCCTTAAATAACTTATTTGCAAGTTAACAATTGTTTTATATTATGGTTTTGTGTTCATAGGCTGCTGCCCGTAAGACAGCTCCAGTAACCGGAGGAGTCAAGAAGCCTCGCCGTTACCGCGCTGGAACAGTAGCTCTTCGGTATGTGCAGCACAACTAATTTCATTTCACTACTGGGGATTTGAGTTTTTATGATTCTATTTCATTCAAGGAACCATGTAAGAACTTAATATATATCAGCTTTGTATTTATTTTATTTGCAACTGAACCACTTTCCTCGCTACTCCAGTGAAATTCGCAAGTACCAAATGGGCGCTGAGCTGCTCATTAGGAAGATGCCCTTCCAGAGGCTTGTCAGGGAGATTGCTCAGTTTCACAAGGTGTCGGTTGCTTTAATCACTACATTTTTTCTTTGTTATTTGAGACATTTTTAGAGGATCTAAATACTAATAATATATATATTTTTTGCTTAGAGATCTTATATTGCATCACGTCATGTCTATGCCTGCAGAGTGACTTGCGTTTCCAGAGCCATGCAGTTCTTGCACTGCAGGAGGCGGCAGAAGCATATCTTGTAGGGCTCTTCGAGGACACCAACCTTTGTGCCATCCATGCCAAGCGGGTGACCATCATGCCGAAAGATGTTCATCTGGCTACTAGGATCCGCGGCGAGAGACAATAATGCTATTACGGATGGAGCTACCCAAATTCCAGTCTTTGTGTTGAGAAGCCTATTAGCCTTAATTTGTGGCAAAAATTGCAACTATCTGTCAAATAATTAGTCAGCAATGGTAGAGTTACCATCCTTGCTAGGTTTCATTTTTCTGAATCTGGTCATGTAAGATCAAGTCCTATGAGACTCAGTTATATCAGTTACGATTTTCTTCATGTTTTTCTGGCTGCTCAACTTTCTTATGCTGAATCTGCTGTGGTACAATGCAAGAAACAGCATGACCTTTTCAGTAAGTGCATCAGATTTTTGGATTCAGTCCCCGCATTTAAGAAGCTACTAAGAGTGAAATGTTCTTTGTGTGTCAGAGTAACATAACTGGTCTTATCTTTTGATAAGTAGGGACTAACTAGGAACATATATCAACACATAGTACAGATTGGAGACGTACAAAAATATATGCAATGGATCAAGAAGCACAAGCCTATGATAAACATTTGGATTGAAGAAGTTACGACAGTCGCCTCACTATCAGCGAGAATGTCACCAATCAATCAATGAAAAATAGTGTAGTGTAATTTCTAGAATAAATTTTGGAAAATGCGAGTACATGTGTCAAGTTAAGTAGTATGTGTAGGCTCCAACAAAAGGAATGCCGGTGTTGTCAATATTCCATGTGATTTATATACTTTATAATAATGTGCCTAGATTCACTACCAGAAAACGTGAGTTTGCCGTATGCCAGAGCGTTTGCCGTGAGCCGTTTATCGGGCACACGGCAAAGATACTCTTTGCCGTGCGTCTGAGCATTGGCACACGGCAAACGAACGACACACGGCAAAGAGCCCATTTGCCGTGTGCCCTTGAGCAGGCACACGGCAAATCACACTTTGCCGTGTGCCCTTGAGCAGGCACACGGCAAATCACACTTTGCCGTGTGTCGTCTAGTAGGCACACGGCAAAGGACCTGTACCCGGCCGGTCCCGCCAACGTCCGGGAACGGCGGTTGACGGCCGTCATGGTTTGCCGTGTGCCGTGGGACGGCACACGGCAAAGAATCCATTTTGCCGTGCGCCGCTACGAGACACACGGCAAAGGGACCGATTTGCCGTGGGCCAAAGCCGAGCACACGGCAATGACGTCCTTTTGCCGTGAGCCTTTGGGTTGCACACGGCAAAGTCAATAAAAAAAAACCTCATTTCACCTCCTAACTTTTTCTCCTCTCCACATGCATTGTTAGGTACTCCATGTTTGAGTTTGGTACATTTCTCGATCTATTTGCTATATAAAAGAAATTTATTTTATTCAAAAGATTTTTTTTCATATTAGTCAAATTTGAACTGCAAGTGCATGAAACAATAGAATAAATTGAATGGAAAAATGATATTCTTGATATTGAGTCAAGTGTAAGGACATATTCAGTTGTTGAAACGAAAAATTGAAATTCGGATTCACGTGACATTACCAGGAACGTGGGGGCTAATAGTATTTAAATTATATAAAATTCATTTGTTGTCTGAAAATCATGAGATTTGTCAATATCTCATGCTATCATATGTGAAGTCTGTGGTAAAAAGTTGAGTAGGTTTCGGACACGTTGTTACGTACGATGCTTACAAACTGAATCTTTCGAGATGAAGTTTCATAGATAAGAGAAGGGATGTGGTTAGGTTTGTAAGCACGATGATGTTCGAATTTGATTTTGTCATGAAACCTTATTAAATAAGCAATAGACAACACAGATCACTTCATGTGAAATTGTGGTTTTTTTCCGGTTCAGTTTGTTAATTTTAATGTATTAAATACAATTATACCAATTTAAATTGATATAAAATGAGTTTGAAAAATAAGTATATGAAATAATAGAATAGAGTGAGTGTGTAAATTATATTCGTGTTATTGAGTCCAACGTCAGCCCGTATCTTGGATTGCAAAAATTGTACAATTTAGGTTTATTAAAAAATTTTATAACGCGAAGTTTGGTTAGCATAAAATGATGAGTTCCCCTTTGCCGTGTGCCTCAAACCACGGCACACGGTAAAGGACCACTTTGCCGTGTGTCCTGGATCTGGACACACGGCAAAGAAGGCCTTTGCCGTGTGCCCGGATCTCGGCACACGGCAAAGGGGGCGGGGCTGGCACTTAGGCCCGACACCGGCCGGCCGTCACTCCTCACCACTCACACACTCACTCACACGACACACGCACGCACGCCCCTCGTCCCGCCGCCGCCCGCGTCTCTTCTTCTATCCCTCCTTCTATTTCTGTAAATGTCATGTTGCCATCTCTTTTGGATTCAGCTACAAGTTCAAATGTTTTACCAACAACTATTGTCAATGATTTACTTCTGCTGAAGATAGTGATCGAATTCTTATAAATCTAGTAATCATAGAATTCTTATAGATCTGGAAAAAATGTTTCGGCTTCGGTCCCCCTGTCATAGAAGGCTATACTGGTTAGGGTTTAGGGTTGTTGGGGTGACTCCGTCCTATCGAGTTTAGAAGCATGTTCGGGGTTTGGGGGCGGCCATGCCATAGAAGGCTAAATTGCTTCGGCTTCGGCTCCCCTGCCATAGACAGCTAAATTGCTTCGGCTTTGGCTCCCCTGCCATAGAAAGCTGTACTGGTTAGGGTTCAGGGTTGTTGGGGGCGACTCCGTCCTATCGGGTTCAGAGGCATGTTCAGGGTTTGGGGCGGCCATGTACCCCCTACCATAGAAGGCAAAATTGCTTCACCTTTGGCTCCCCTGCCATAGAAGGCTATACTGGTTAGTGTTCAGGGTTGTTGGAGGCGACTCCGTCCTATCGAGTTTAGAAGCATGTTTGGGGTTTGGGGCGGCCATGTACCCTCTGCCATAGAAGGCTAAATTGCTTCAGCTTTGGCTCACCTACCATAGATGACTAAATTACTTTAGCTTCGGCTCCCCTACCATAGAAGGTTGTA
>CM014275.1:67243444-67257425 GCA_004135705.1 Alloteropsis semialata
CGCCTAGGTGGCCAGGCCCGGGGAGGGGATCCGGCGCCCACTCCCCTCCAGCGTGGATCCGGCGCAGGGGCGTGGACCCGTGGCATCCGCCGCGGACCGCCTGCCTGGGGCGCGGCGCGGCCACGGGCGCCGCCGCGGCCCGCCGGCCGCAGGAGATCCTCGGCGAGGGCCCCGTCGCCGACAGCGCGGCGCGGCTTCGGGCTGCAAGCACGCCGGTGTGAGCTGCTCCCCAGCTACGACCGGATCCATCCCAGGCGGCAGCACAGCAGAAGCGGCTCCTCCTCGTGGCCCTCCTGGCCGTCCTCGGCGTCGTCCTCACCTTCCGCGCCATTCTGGCTCTTCCACCGGGGCCGGAGCTGCTCCTCTCCATGGCGGCTCCCACAAGATCCATGGCGACCGGATCCATGGTAGGGGCGGCGCGTCTGGGCTCGGCATGGTGGTGATGGTCGCGGTGGCGCTCGGCATGGCGGGGCCGGCGAGGTGGAGCAGGAGGGTGGTGGCGTGGTGGCCGCGCACGGACGAGCGGCCCCTGCGCCTCCCCGGGTGGGGCGCGGAGGGCTGACCACGTTAGCGCGGCCGCCCCAACGCCTCGGCCCCGCGCCAGGACGGCTCGGATGGCGGCACTTCGTCACGAACCGGAGCACCGGCGACCTCCGGCGGCCTCTTCCCCAAGCGAGCTCCTCCATGGGCTACCTAGGCGCTCAGGAGGCGCGACCACATGTCTCTACGGTGGTGACGTGGGGCAGTCAGCATCAACCCATCCTCCAGCACGCTGAGAGGCCATGGCGGCACGGCGGCAGAGCCTGGTGGGGAGCGCCGGTCGTTCATTCCTTCTTTCGAGCACCGCGACAACGACCTCAGGACAGCTCGGTGAGCTCATCGATGGCTTGGCTCCTTCCCTCCCCGGTCAGATCCCCGCCTGCAGGTCGATGGTGGCGAGTGCCGCAGGTCCCAATATTTATGCATCCCCTTTAAAATTTTTATGCATTTTTTCTTGTGAAAAATCATGCTGGTGGTTCCTATTCCAACATAGCATACTTTATACACAAGCAATTTCATTAGAGACCTGTGCTTGTTTGGCTCATCCGACCAAGCACAAGCAGCATGTCTTTTTTGGATCACATGGTCGGGCAGTATAGAAATACTAGTTTTTGCATCCATTTGGGGTTCTATGATATGTCCTTATGGTTTTATGCATGTGTTTGGATCCCCCTGTTTCTTCTAATAAACAATTACGTCCAGCGGGCAGAGCCAGCAACTGCTTGATCCCTTTTTAGTCATATATATGTGTGCCATGGATCATAGATACTTTTTTTGAATTGAGACTCCGAGATAGACTGTGCTGAAAAGAGTTTGAAATGTCTATGTGTGTGCATTCTTCCTAAATCACTAATAAAATTGTTGTTTTTTCATCTCAAATCCGATTAGTAGCCCTTGCTCTCCGTTCTGCTTCAAAATCTGGAGGATTAATTCGCGTTTTTGTTTTCTCATTGTGACCATGCTGCAGCTCGTCGGGATCGGCGGCCATGGGCAACATCTGCAAGAGCTTTCTTGGCATCGGCTGCAAGATGCGCCGGCAGCGGTCACAACCACTGGTGAGTGCCGCAGCGAGCATCAGGGCTTGTCCTTAATCTTGCATCTTGTGAATGGTCACGATCTATGAACTTATGACTGGATATTTATACTTGCACTGTCCCTTCACTTGATGGAAAAAAAATCACTTGTTTTTACTGAGTTGAGGTCTTTTGTTCTGTTACCTTTTCTAGTGGTTAATTGAGGTCTTTTGTTCTGTTACCTTGTCTAGTGCTTGACAAAATGCACAAGAGAGCTTGTTCCATGATGTGCATATGTATCTATGATTTAGTTCACATTATTTTATGATTCAGTCAGCTTGTCTGTGCATTCAGAATCTCAAATCCATTTCTGTGACATTTGTTTGCTGAGATGGTCCTTTTTATGACAACATGACTAAGTTGCTATACATAATTCGCTCCCATCATATGCATGTGTCTGTGTAGATATATGTGAATGCAATCATATATATTGTTCTGGTGTCACGTGTGGCTGTTGTGCCCATGCTTGGAATTGGCGGCTGTGCTTGCAATCATATACATGCTAGTTCCTGAGCATAGATACATGCTAGTGCTTGTGCATAACTATGGCAGCAAGGCTTTTGACGAAATGCCCAAGAGAGTCAGCAATGCAGGGAAGCAAGGATTTTTATGCTTTTTCCATCTTGATTTCAAACCTTGCTTTTACATGTTCGTGTCTCCCTTCCATCTTCTATGGCTATTAGGTTTCTGTGCCATTATACAAAGCTTTCTACATGGAGCTGCTAGTTGCTTTGTGCTTCAAAATTTCCATGTATTTGCGTGTTCAGAGTATAGATGTCTTTCATCGATTGAAAATGCATGCAATCTATGATCCTATGCAATCTTATCTAATTATTTTTCTATGCATCTGAGCTCCAGCCTGGTCATAGTAGAATGATTTTGTGATGATTGCTTCCATATTCTAGGTTACCATGATGTGTGGATCAGTTCTAGGTTAATCATATATGCATGTGTTTTGGAGCGTAGATACTTCCTGCTTGGAGCTGATCCACACATCATGGTACCATGATGTTTTGGATCAGTTCTAGGAAGGTCATGTGTTTTCTGTAGTCTGTGAGATTAGACCGAGCCTTTCTAGTATAGGTGATTGCCGCCGTCCTTCCTGCTTGCTTCACTGTATTGCTCGCAGCTGCTGTTGTCCTTCCTGCTTGTTTCTATACATGTGTGTGTATTTATATGTCTGTTTGAGCATATATACTAGGGTGTTGACCGCATTTGAGGGATTTTGCACTGAAGCTAGCGGAGATTTCATATTGTTGCATAAAAACTGATATGCTCTTTCTTTGCATGCTCTCAAGAGAATGTATAGAGTAATCGTATTCATATATACATGTGTGTTGGAGCATAGATACTATATGCAGGGAGTATACATTCTAGAATTGTCAACCATAAATTCTATTTTGACTGAGATGTTGATTATGTACTTGTATGGCTGTGAGATGTGGTTTCTATGCATGCAAAATGAAATCCCAGCTCTCTGATGTGGTTTCTATGCATGCAATGAAATCCAGATTCTATACTTGCATAGTGATTTTTTGCGTAAGCTCTATGATTGCCACCATTCCTTTCTATGACTATTGATATTGGATAGACTATATTTGTTTATTGGGTGTGTTGCACAAGCCCACCAATTTCTATGATTGCCTCACTAGTTTTTATGCATTCTCTTGCGAGTTGGGTGGCTGAGGAGGATCGGCGCGGGGCAGCATCATATGGAGTGGCAATGGCCAACAAGCGACGACATTGTGGCTATGATCGACAGGGAGGCCAGCGACTGCCTCATGCGAACAGCAAGCAATGTCTTAGTCTTGATCTTATGTAAAAGTCATCATGTAGCCATAGGCACCCAATGACAAAATGTGTATCTTTGTGTTGTTTCTTTTTTCCGGTGAAAATTGTGTACAAGAACGCTATGAACAGAATATGATATATTTTTTATGACTGGTGGGATGAAAATGTATACAATTCATTCTTTGGTAACTTAAGAACACTAATGGGGATATGTGAGTACTGGTTGAGTCGATAATTGTCATATTGGATGATCCTTGACTTGCATGTCAGTTTATATGCTTGTCTGCGATGGTTACTATGCATGGTGAAACCATGATTTGCAGATATATGCATGAGTAGATTAATTTTTATACTAATGGTAACTTAACAAAATTGGTTGAGATTCAAATTTTAAGGAAAAAAGAATCTTCTGTAATATGTATATACTTGTGCTTTTGGGATTTTATACTCAATGAGCATCTTGGGATTCAAACACTTGGATTAGCACACATGACCAAACTTAGTCACACATAGTTGGATTCGAATTTCATAAGAACGAGCATCGGCCTCTATGCTAACATTCGTCGGTGTTTATGAATCACGAATCTAGGTCACTCGAAAATGTGTTGAAATTTCAAATCTGAGAGCTTGTCAACATTTAGACACTAGTGTTCAATTGTTTCTATGCCTGAAGAATCTTTCTAGTGAACAATAGAAAATTCATCTGAAAAGTGTAAATTTGAAAATTTTAAAATTCAAAAAAATATTCACAATGGATCTCAAATCGTGCATAAAAATGTCAGCAATCTAGTGGTGAAAACCGTTTTTCAGTTTGATGTTTCATTGAAGAATTATCGTGAAAAACGAAACGAACAAGATGAGTTTGTTTGCATGCGTCAGGTGTGTCAGATGGCAGGTACTACATGTGACTGGTGCATGTGTCAAGTGGAAGATATAATTGGCTTTTTTGTTTTGTCATGGGAGGTTTTTATGCTTCGTAGCGTTACATTTTATGGCTGCGCAATAAGGATTCTATGATAGCAGAGGTGCCACTCGAGTTTTTGCCCACATTTATGATGCAAGGACTATGTTTTTATACTATACGATAAAGTTCTACTGCCAAGGCGCGGGGACCCCGTGCGGCGCGCGGGAGCGCGCACACGGGGTCCCTGCTAGTGTCAGATGCGTGTCAGGTCGGTGGGAAGTGGTGGGATGGCTGGCACATGGGTTGGAGGGGCCAGTTGCAAGTATGTGAGAGGCTTCCAATTTGGGCTCCCAATAGTGGGGTGCTATATATATATATGAAAAAACGATGAGAATATATATATATGAAAAAACGATGAGAATATATATTTCCATGTTAAACAAATAGCTCAAACTCCAAACTTGCATCTAAATTACCACATATATGTTATAACAAACATATGTCACTATAAAAAATATGCTGAAGTACAAACTTTTCTGGTATTATTAATTGATTTTTTAAACTTATGTGCATGTTTTGTGTCGCCATGTATACATGAATAGATGAAAGAATGAGAATACACTTCCATGTTAAATTGCATAGTTCAAATTGTGGGTGGTTCAATTAAATATATATAAAACATACATATGGGTGCACTGTAAAGTAAAAGAAAGATATTTAACGGATAAGAGAGCACGTAAGATAAATAGTTTCGAATGTTAGCTCCATTTTTGTTAACTTTTAATATTTATATTTTCTAAATTTATAGCCCATGTAGGACCACACATACTACAGATTAATTTTCACCGGCGGTCCGTAACCCATTTTCACAGCTGGTTTTGGAAAGTGGCACCAATCAAGTGGCTGTGAAAATCTGAAGCTGGTTCAGCTCATAAACCGGCTGTGAAAATGACTTTTCACAGCCGGTTTTCATCCCTGAGCACCGGTTGTGTCGCCTGTTTCCATAGACGGTTCGAGATAAAAACTACGAAAATCGAGCAGCACAGCCGATTTACTAAACCAAAAACCGGTTATGAAAATTGAGTACCACGGCCGGTTTTTGGAACAAAAACACCGGCTGTGAAAAGAGAGAACCACAGCCTTTTTTTTTGCCAAAAATTGGCTGTGAAAATTCAGTATGACAGCCGATTTTGGGAGAAATAAATCGGCTGTATAAATGTATTTTCACAGCCGGTTTAAACCGATGTTTTTTGAATAAAAAAATATTAGTTTTGATATTTTCTGGCCAGCACAATATTGCAATATTGATACTTCACAACATAAAAAACACAGCAAAAACATATAACCATACATAATCTCACAATAATAATATGTCGTCTCATAATGTCCATACATACCATAACATCAGCTCAGAGTCCATAAATAATCCGTACAGGTCGTGAACCAGTGCAACGTCGTAGTACTAGTTCTCCTTCGGTGAAACTCCGACTCTGCTTCCGTTCCTTTGGCCGGGGAAACACCGAGCGAGTCCGATTCAGTGCCGTTGCTTTGAAGCCGATTCGGATCGGTCTTGACACCAAGCCAACAATAAAACGGGAGGCAGGATACGGTCCCCTCCACCAAAGCCAAACAACGACACAAGCAGCGCTCACGGCTCATCAGCCCACAGCTAACAGCAACCATGGGAGGCAGGACGTCGACGCTTCCTCTGCTCGCGACTTTGCTCGCCGTGCTCTTGCTCCTGCCCTCGGCCGCCGTCGCCAAGGCCATCGATGCCACCAACACCCAGCACATGGAGCTGCCCGATGGACTGGTAGGCCCCGAGAGCGTCGCCTTCGACCGCCATGGTGCCGGGCCCTACGTTAGCATCTCGGACGGCCGCATCCTCAAGTATGGCGGGCAAGGGCGCCGGGTGGACCACGTTCGCGTACAGCCCGAGCTACACCAAGAACAACTGCGACACGCCGTCTGAGCTCCCGGCCGTCGCCACGGAGAGCTCCTGTGGCCGGCCATTAGGACTGCGCTTCCACAACAATTCCGGCAACCTATACATTGCCGATGCATACATGGGGCTGATGCGTGTGGGGCCAAACGGTGGAGAAGCAACCGTGCTTGCCACAGAGGCCGGCGGCGCGCCGCTGCTCTTCACGAACGGGGTGGATGTCGACCAAGTTACCGGCGATCTTCAAGCTCTTTTGATTCCCAACCAAGACCTGGACGCCCTACAGCAGCCATTCACCAAAGAGGAGATTGATTCAATTGTGGCTGGACTTCCTAACCACAAATCACCCGGACCTGATGGATTCAATGGGGAATTCATCAAAAGATGCTGGCCACTCATTGCACAAGACTTTTATGATCTGATGGAGGGGTTCTATAACTGTTCAGTATGCTTGAAAAGTATCAACTCTTCATATGTTACTCTCATACCCAAGAATGACTCCCCAGTTTATGTCAATGATTACAGACCAATATCCTTACTCAATTCCTCCATCAAGCTCATTACCAAAGTCCTAGCTGAAAGATTGCAGCAAGTAATACTCAGTTTGGTGCACCAAAACCAATATGGCTTCATTAAAACCAGAACCATCCATGATTGTCTTGCCTGGGCCTTCGAATACATACACCTGTGTAAAGCTTCAAAGAAAGAGTGTTTAATCCTGAAATTGGACTTTGAAAAGGCCTTTGATAAGATTGAACACCCAGCCATCCTACAGATTTTACAGCATAAAGGTTTTGGAGACAAGTGGTTATCCTGGATCAAAGCCATTCTGGAATCTGGAACTTCCTCAGTGCTTCTCAATGGTGTTCCGGGCAAATCTTTTCACTGTAAAAGGGGATTAAGACAGGGTGATCCCTTGTCTCCTCTCCTCTTTGTACTAGCAGCAGACCTCTTGCAGTCTATGATCAACAAAGATAAGGAAGAAGGAAGACTCTCCCTACCCATACCTTGCAGGTTCTCCAATGACTTCCCCATCATTCAGTATGCTGATGATACACTGGTTATTATGGAAGCCTGCCCAGATCAACTACAAACCCTCAGGAGCACACTTGAGAGATTTGCCAACTCAACTGGGCTTAAAGTGAATTACAGCAAATCTGCTATGATTCCAATCAATGTTCCTGAGGGAAAACTGGATTTTCTCTCCAATGCTTTCAATTGCCAGAAAGGAAGCTTACCGTTCACTTACTTGGGTTTACCTTTGGGGACAACTAAACCTAGAATTGAGGACTTTCTACCTTTGGTCAACAGACTGGAAAAGAGACTCCTCTGCACATCATTGTTCCTATCGCAAGGGGGCAAATTGGAAATGGTGAATTCTGTTCTCTCTTCATCGGCTGTCTTCTACTGTTGTACGCTGAAACTGCACAAAGGAGTCATCAAACAGCTTGACAAATACCGCAAGCATTGTCTTTGGAGAGGAGCTGATCCTAATGCGAAGCAACCATCAAAAGTGGCATGGCCGGTGGTATGCATTCCTAAGAAAGAAGGTGGTTTAGGAGTGATAAACCTGCAGACACATAATGAGTCCTTGCTGCTTAAATTTCTACACAAATTCTATTCCAGAGCAGATATCCCTTGGGTTAACCTGGTCTGGGAACATTACTACTCTACTGGTGAGTTGCCAGGTCACAAGAAAAGAGGCTCCTTCTGGTGGAGAGATATAGTTGGACTGATTGACACCTACAAAGGCATGGTCTCAGCTAAGGCTAAGAAGGGGGACACTATTCTGTTTTGGCAGGACCAGTGGAATGGGAGAACGCTCAGATCACTCTACCCAGAACTATTCTCCTTTGCTCTAAATGAGAATTGCACAGTGCTTAAAGTTCTACAAGAAGAGCAGTTTGCTGCAAACTTTCAGCTTCCCCTAACGGCCCAAGCTTATGAACAATTCATACAGTTACAACAACAAGTCATAGTCTTACAGCACGATCACCCAAATGAGGAGAAAGACACCTGGACATACTCTTGGGGAAACTCAAATTTCTCAGCAGCCAAAGCATACAAGGCCATCATGGGTCACACTGCTATCCACCCAATATATCAGTGGCTTTGGAGATCTAAATGTCAGATGAAGCATAAAGTGTTTTTTTGGCTACTCTTAAAGGACAGAGTCAGCACCCGGGACATCTTGAGAAGAAGAGGGATGGAACTTGAATCGTACACATGCGACCTTTGCATACTTCAGAGACCAGAGACCTCAACTCACCTCTTTCTACGCTGCAATTTTGCCCAGGCCTGCTGGGCCTCAATTGGTGTCAACATCCCAACGACAAGGCAATGCTTCCAGATTTTCTCCTCAATCAAACAGCAACTTGGTGTCCCTTTCTTCATGGATATCATTATTCTTTTGGCTTGGTGCATCTGGACGACAAGAAATGACTGGGTCTTCAGGGAGATTGACCCACAAGTCGAAACCTGTAGGACAAGATTCATACAGGAATTCTCCTTCCTTTTACTTAGAGCCAAGCCTTCTCAAGTTTTAGCTATGGAAACATGGAGAGACAATCTGTAATTTGTAGCCTTTTCTCTTTTTTCCTTCTTTTGTTGTTGTGTACTTTCCTTTATTGTTTCTTTTATCTAATATATATCCAGTAGGGGCTTGCCCCTCCTGTTCTTTCAAAAAAAAGTTACCGGCGATGTCTACTTCACTGATAGTAGCGCGAAATACACGCGGGCACAGCATGAGATGGTCACCAAGACCAGAGACTCGACAGGGCGCATCATGAAGTACAACCGACGCACTAACAAGGTCACCGTGCTACAAGCCGGCGTGACGTACCCCAATGGTATCGCCATCAGCGCTGATAGGAGCCACCTTATCGTCGCCCTTACTGGACCATGCAAACTAATGAGATATTGGATCCGAGGGCCCAACGCTGGTACATCGGAACTATTCACTGACCTAGTGACCTGCCAGGATACCCCGACAATGTTAGGCCCGACGGCAAGGGAGGCTACTGGGTGGCGCTGCATCGAGAGAAGTATGAGCTCCCAATTGGTCCTGACAGCCACTTAGTCGCTATTAGGATCGGCGCTGAAGGTGAAAGACTGCAAGTGATGGAGGGTCCCAAAGATGTTAGGCCAACCGAGGCGGTGGAAAGATCAGATGGCAAAATATATCTTGGATCTGTTGAGTTGTCGTATGTCAGCATCGTTAAGAGTACCTAGGTCTAGAATAAAATTTAATTATATCATATAAGCTTTGTGTTCTGATATTAGTTATTGTTTTGGATTGGATCAGTATTAGGAGTATCTAGCTCTAGAATAAATTTTAATTATGCCATGTAAGCTTTGTTTTCTTTTATTAATTGGTGCTATGTCTAAGGGAACATTATGTTAATAATTTTGCTTGATTCAGAGGTTAAGTGTGACGATGTTTCTGCGTTGGAGAAACTTTCTCGACTCTGTTCCCCTCTAGCTAGAGAACTAAAAGGTGTGAATTGAAAGAAAAAAGATTTTGAACGATAAACAGTTTATAAGTTCGTATAAAATTAAAATCCATTGTCATAATAATCTCAGAACTCTGTATATACCAAAAACAAATATCTAGTACACGTGACATAGCACAAATTACAAAAAAGGCAGCAAACACCGGTTGACTCTAATAGAAGGCCATGAGAGCCGCCACGGCAGCGCCCAAACAAAGCCTTACTGGAGACCCAACACCAGCCGACGCCGCCGCAGAGGTCGAAGGAGGCACGGCCGGCAGACCACCGGCGGCCGGGGTGTTGGCGCCTGGCGTCTCCATCGGCGTCGGCCCCGCAGCACGGGGTGCCATGGCAACTGGCGCCGGAGCAGGAGCTGATGCCGTGGGCGAACGCGCTGCGCGAGGGGCCATGGCCACGGTCGCCGGAGACGGGGCCGATGTTGGTGGCCGCGTAGCGCGACGAGGGGCCATGGCCACTGGCGCTGGAGACGGAGCTGCAGCGTTGGGAGCACCGGCGGTGGTGGCATCGACTCTAACGGCGAGTTTCATGCCGCCGTCGCAGTGCCCGGGCACGCCGCAGATGAAGTAGCGGGTGACTCCGCCGGCGGGGAGCGGGACGGTGTCATCGCCGGTGGTGAAGGCGGCGAGGGGGCTGGACCCGGAGCAGGAGTCGTAGTCCGCCCTGCTCACCTCCAGCACGTTGTGCGCGGCGCGGGAGTACTTGAACACCAGCTGGTCGCCGGCGCGGAAGGCGACGCCGGATGCCCAGCGGGTGTAGTTGGTCCGGAGGTCCCATGACCCGGCCGGGGCGCCGACGGTGTAGCTGGCGCCGTGCGCCGTCCCGAGCACCGCCGCCACGGCCACTGCGAGGAGAAGGAGAGCTCTAGCGCTTGCCATGGTGATGAGCGTGGAGTGCCTGCCGAATACTTGGAGAAGACGATGCTGGGATGAACGATCGCTAGCTAAATTGGAGAGGTGTTGCTTATACAAGAACTGAAGATGAAACTTTGGTTGGTTTGGATGCTGAATTTAGCCTCAGGTTGTATATATATAAGTGTTTGTGCGTTAGGTGCAACCGCGTGATCGATCGAGCGAGTTCAGGCGATTGATGAGCAGGTGGATGAATCCATTCGTGCTCAGTCAATGGGTCTAGACTGGTCGTCGACGACGGAGCCTCGCAAAATAATAAGCGAACTAACCCGTGAAAGATCAGTGGTGTTGGACTCGATCACGCATGTAACTATCAAAGATATGGGGAAAGTATACGTATGCAGTCACGGCTCTCTTCTGGCCTATGCTATCGCGAGTCCCCGATACATCGATACACTCTATATATCATTATATTTTTGGAAAAACTAACATATACGTGTATCTGTATTGGCTAGATACTAATACATGTATCCATATTCGTGCTGCATAGCTTCTGGGAAACACCTTGTTACTCCAAATCAGAGAAAAACGACAATTTGAAATTCATCTAGGTTTCACCTAATATAAGTCAAATCATTTTACCTTTGGCTACGAAATATCTAAAAAATTATAGAGATTGCCAACGTAGTAAGATAGGCCCCACTAGATTTGCTATGAATTTATATTTTTGATAGCACCAAATACCACTGCGCCAAAAAGTCAGTACGAAGAGTCACAAAATAAGGTATCCGACGATTTTCCTGGGTCTGCGGGAATGAGTCAGTAATTTGGCATCAGCCACGTAAAAGGTGAATCATACATTTGCGTTGAGTTAAAACCAGATGGTAAAAATAGAAAAATCATTGGAAAAATATTTAGTACACATATCCATTCAGAAAGTACCTACCTCTCGGTACCTTTTCCAACCACCATAACACAACTCATATATGAATTATTCATGGACTTAGATGATACCTACCCCCTCCGTTCCAAATTACTTGTCTCTGATGACTTTTTCTTGCAACGTTTGACCATTCGTCATATTCATAAAATTTGTACAAATATATGAAAATATAAGTAATATTTAAAGTATCTTTAGTGATAAATCAAGTCACAAATAAAATAAATGATATTGACATAATTTTTAATTAGACAATAGGTCAAACATTACGAGAAAAAGTTAACAGTAAAAGTAATTTGGAACGGAGGAGTATTTACTTATGCACCTCAGCCGACCGGAAATGTCATCATAGTTTGGTGACAAATTAATTCAGACCATTTCCGTGTAGAAATATAGAGCATTTCCGTATACGAAAAAATGAGATCATTTCTCGTGGCGTACGATTCTATTTAAGCCCCTCAACTCTGACCATCTGACGTATGCCCCAGCTGTGGAGGGGACGGACGAGGATGTCAGCAAGCGTGAGTCCAAGTCCACCGTTAGACCCAGCACCAGCGACCTGCACAGCTCAGCTATCACACTTGTCTCTATCAAAAAAAAAAAAAAGCTCAGCTCTCACACAGTCACAGTCCAACGTTATGCAAGGGAAGTCTTTACCCTTCCATCGTTAGCTCCATTTAACTTTGTCTTTGCTGTGTTAGCTTCATATCAATTCAAGTTGTGCGTTAACAACCATGAGAACCTTGTTTGTTGTTTATGCAATTAATTAAAATATTAATATGATTAAATACTTACTCACCAGTTCTAATTAAAATCCAATTAGAGTTACACCTCGAGTTTTTCATATTAATATTAATTTGATTAATATTAATTCAATCAATTTTCTAATTAAAAGTTAATTAGGTTTTAATTTGTCTTATGGTTATGGTAGTTGTATCTTTCCAATCGTTTCTCATTTTTAGCGTTTCTTGAGCCACATAACCATAGTACCAAGCCCGGTTCTTCGAGCCTCGTTCTTTAGTGTGTTCTTTTAATGTTTTTTCTATTTGATTGGTGTATTGTTCTGAGTTGTTTTTGTTTGTCTGCTTGTTTTGTATGGCTGTGCCGAAGTTTGTTGTGAGTAGAAGGAACACAGTTTCAGTGCTTTGAAGAGAGTTTCAAGAAGAGGAATCTGAAGACTCTGAGCAGGATGTGGTACTTTTGTTGCGGAAAGGCAAGTGTCCCTAACCATCCTTCTATCTATGTTTTTAATATATCATGATGATTTAAAGGGAACATGAAGAACCACCTGGAAAAACAGTGCAACCACAAGTACTATATGACTCTGGTCTTGGCTAATTAATTAGATGAACACTATGTTGTGTTTGGGGTTGTACATTTGGCGGATTTGGTTGGTGTAAGATGCGTGGGAAAGGAAGGTTCGCCTTCTGAGGACTTGCAAGGAAGAGACCAACACATATATAGAGGGATTCCTTGTAAAGGCCTTATAGCATTCCTATGCAGTCACACCAAAAGTAGGTAGTGTGATACGTGCCTGACCACCACAGCGTGGTTGGGTCTACGCTTCTTGTGGGAAAAATGTACAAATTAAAAATTGTTATAACAGCCGTGCTCACGGTTAAGAGCGGTCTAGACTCTCACATGACTAATTTATTTTAAGTTAATAATAAATCATATTCTACTTATTTCTTGTGGCCTTGCTGAGTACCAATTATAAGTGTACTAATCCTTACTTATTGTTGCTCAGAGTGTGTTGTGAAGATGTTGAAGATGGTGCTAGACGTACGCGACCCCCAGTCGATTGCTTGTGAAGTGTTGGAGCCTTGTTTCCAGGATAAGATATGTCTCTGATAATGTAAAGTCTTTTGTAATTCTTTTACGTGATACTGTTACTGTTAGTCACTTATGATGTCACTGTATATATGAAATTAGATCCCATACATATAGGTAGCACTTGATTTTGTTTTAAAATCGGGTGTGACAAAGACAAAGCTTACATGGCATAATTAAAATAATAACTGAACACAAAGCTTATATGCTATAACTAAAATTTATTTTAGCTAGGTACTCTTAACAATGCTGACGTATGACAGCTCCACGGATCCAACATATATTTTGCTTTCTACTGCTTCGGTTGGCCTAACATCTTTGGGACCCCTTGTCACTTGGAGTCTTTCTCCCGGCACGAACGTGGTCCACCCGACGCCCTTGCCGCCATACTTCTTGAGGATGCGGCCGTCGTCCGAGATGCTAACGTAGGGTCGTCCGGCACCATTGTCGAAGGCGACGCTCTCGGGGCCGACTAGCCCATCGGGCAGCTCCATGTGCTGGGTGTTGCTGGCATCGATGGCCTTGGCTACGGCGGCCGAGGGCAGGAGCAGCAACACGGCGAGCAAAGTCGCGAGCAGAGGCAAAGTCCTCCGCTCCATGG
>CM014275.1:67258425-67270220 GCA_004135705.1 Alloteropsis semialata
GGTTTTCTTATGCCCATCTTCTTCCTAAAATTGCGTGGTCCCACCCGTCGGTGAGAGGGTCGGATATTGATATCCGACAGATTGCTTACCGATCTTTTACGCGGACCGAACCGGCACAGCCTCCGGTTCACGGTCGAACCGGTCCGGTCCTAATAACTATGCTTGGAGCATTATAAATACGTCCTGGACGGTGGTCTTGGAAAAGGTTGGACACATTTTAAATATTTGGAAACCCAAAATTACAAGCGTAAGGATCACAGCCAAGTACACATCATATCTTAGTTTGGCGTGCAGTACGTCGAAAAGCCATACTACTTTATGCTAGTTCATCAAACTGTACTAAAGTATGCTGTACCGTAGCTATATAGCTCACACGGAATTCACGTACATCGAAGTTATAGAAACACTGCTACGCATGGATGTTTGGAGGTGCTCATCAACACTGGTTGGTACATAATACTCATCGCGCCATTTCACCTCAGCATTGTAGAATTTGGCAGTGCATATTACCTAAACAGATAGATGTAGAAGACGTTAGAATTAAATTAAGAAAACATACCATGTTTCCTTAGTCTGGTATTTTGGAGCAACTTATACACTACCGGAATCGCTCTCTTTGCCGTGTGCCAGGGGCACACGGCAAAGGTCCTTTTGCCCACGGCAAAAGCTTTGCCGTGTGCCGCCCACGGCAAAGTTTGGCCGGCAATATGAGACTATATTGGATTTTGCAAAGCTGGACTACAACATCCTGCAAGCTATCTACTGTGATGAGTTGAAAGAGCTTACAATGTAAGGAGACACACAGACATAATAAGTTGGCAGCAACTTACTTAATGTGATTGCTTGTTACTAAACTTACCAACAATTGTTTTTGCACTACGCTAAATTAACAATAATTGGCATTTAATCAATATAATTTATAGATGGTGGAAGGATCTCCATTCACGGACAGAACTGAGCTTCGCACGGGACAGAATGGTGGAGATGCATTTTTGGATTCTTGGAGCACTTTATGAACCCTATTACTCATATGCACGGATAATGCTGACAAAATTCACTCTATTAGCGTCATTGCTTGATGATTTTTATGACAACCATAGCACCACAGAGGAGAGTACTATCTTCACTAAAGCCATAGAAAGGTTCGTATAGCTTACTTCTTGAGATAATATCACAGGAGGATTAACAAAACTTATGCATAACAGGAAAAAATTAACAGTGCTTGAAAAAATGATGATATATAGGTGGGATGAACAAACCACAGAGAAGTTCCCAGCACACATGAAGGCACTCCTTGTCAACATACTTAACACTACAAATAAGATCGAGGAGGAGCTAAAACTTCAGAAAAATAGGCATGCTGAATTCACTACCGGAATGTGGCACACGGCAAAGGTCCTTTTGCCCACGGCAAAGGCTTTGCCGTGTGCCGCCTACGGCAAAGGGCACACGGCAAAGTTTGGCCGGCAAAGGGGCCTTTGCCGTGGGCCACTCGTCGGGCACACGGCAAAGGTTCGCCGAGTGCCAAAAAAACACTCGGCAAAGAGGGGATTTCCTGAGCACAAAAAAACCGAAAACAAATAGCAAAAAAATTTATTCAAATATGGGAAGGCACCCAACCACCCAAGCCATTATTAAAGATAACCAGTATATGTCGTTATAAAATAATACCAAAGTACATCAATATATGATTACAATTACCTACTTTGGTCATTATTGCCAATATAAAAAATATTAAATTAAGGTATGCATGCATGATGTATCACCATTAGCCCACATATATATATATATATATATATATATATATATATATATATATATATATATATATATATATATATATATATATGTATAAAAAACGATGAGAATATATATTTCCATGTTAAACAAATAGCTCAAACTCCAAACTTGCATCTAAATTACCACATATATGTTATAACAAACATATGCCACTATAAAAAATATGCTGAAGTACAAACAATATATAATTCAAAATTACTTATTTTCTGGTATTATTAATTGTTTTTTAAACTTATGTGCATGTTTTGTGTCGCCATGTATACATGAATAGATGAAAGAATGAGAATACACTTCCATGTTAAATTGCATAGTTCAAATTGTGGGTGGTTCAATTAAATATATATAAAACATACATAGGGGTGCACTGTAAAGTAAAAGAAAGATATTTAACGGATAAGAGAGCACGAAAGATAAATAGTTTCGATTGTTAGCTCCATTTTTATTAACTTTTAATATTTATATTTTCTAAATTTATAGCCCATGTAGGACCACACATACTACAGATTAATTTTCACCGGCGGTCCATAACTCATTTTTCATAGCTGGTTTTGGAAAGTGGCACCAATCAAGTGGCTGTGAAAATCTGAAGCTGGTTCAGCTCATAAACCGGCTGTGAAAATGACTTTTCACAGCCGGTTTTCATCCCTGAGCACCGGTTGTGTCACCTGTTTCCATAGACGGTTCGAATAAAAACTATGAAAATCGAGCAGCACTGCAGATTTACTAAACCAAAAACCGGCTGTGAAAATTGAGTACCACGGCCGGTTTTTGGAACAAAAACACCGGCTGTGAAAAGAGAGAACCACAGCCTTTTTTTTTGCCAAAAATCGGCTGTGAAAATTCAGTATGACAGCCGATTTTGGGAGAAATAAATCGGCTGTATAAATGTATTTTCACAGCCGGTTTAAACCGATGTTTTTTGAATAAAAAAAGTAGTAGTTTTGATATTTTCTGGCCAGCACAATATTGCAATATTGATACTTCACAACATAAACAATACAACAAAAACATATAACCATACATAATCTCACAATAATAATATGTCGTCTCATAATGTCCATACATACCATAACATCAGCTCAGAGTCCATAAATAATCCATACAGGTCGATGAACCAGTGCAACGTCGTAGTACTAGTTCTCCTTCGGTGAAACTCCGACTCTGCTTCCGTTCCTTTGGCCGGGGAAACACCGAGCGAGTCCGATTCAGTGCCGTTGCTTTGAAGCCGATTCGGATCGGTCTTGACACCAAGCCAACAGTAAAACGGGAGGCAGGATATTGTTGCATCCTTGGAAAATATATGTACAAAAAAAGTAGATAAGTGGGTGTAACGTCCCAACCCCCGGTCCGGGCCCGCTTACGCCTGCCAGCTCTCTGGGACCTCAAGAATCCCTTTACAGACCAACACATGTCCCCGGTCGGTCACCCATCCTGAAATTGCTCCAGGCCAAACACGCTTAACCTCGGAGTTCTTTCGAGATGAGCTCCCGAAAAAGAAGTTGCAACTTGTTGGTATAAGTATTCTATCAATCCTATTAAGCCTTGGGCCAGGATATCACAGTGGGCCAACTGCGAAGAAACAAAATTAAATAGCATGAAGGAATTAAAACAGCTCATTTTATAAGGCTTGCACCTCGTAAGGACTTACCTACGTATTGATGTATCACTCTGCAGCCACAATTGCCAAATATCTAAATATATTTTACTTTGCCAAACAACGACACAAGCAGCGCTCACGGCTCATCAGCCCAGAGCTAACAGCACCCATGGGAGGCAGGACGTCGACGCTTCCTCTGCTCGCGACTTTGCTCGCCGTGCTCTTGCTCCTGCCCTCGGCCGCCGTCGCCAAGGCCATCGATGCCACCAACACCCAGCACATGGAGCTGCCCGATGGACTGGTAGGCCCCGAGAGCGTCGCCTTCGACCGCCATGGTGCCGGGCCCTACGTTAGCATCTCGGACGGCCGCATCCTCAAGTATGGCGGCAAGGGCGCCGGGTGGACCACGTTCGCGTACAGCCCGAGCTACACCAAGCACAACTGTGACACGCCGTCTGAGCTCCCGGCCGTCGCCACGGAGAGCTCCTGTGGCCGGCCATTAGGACTGCGCTTCCACAACAATTCCGGCAACCTATACATTGCCGATGCATACATGGGGCTTGTTAGCGATCAAAATTGGCAAGGAATAGTTTCTGCAGGGAAACCGGTGGAACCGGATTTGGTAACCGGTATAACCGGTTTGTTACACTGTGCTGCATCTGATAAAACAAACCGGTGGAACCGGATTCAGAAACCGGTAGAACCGGTTTTCCCCGAGTTGAGATAGGTTTGGACTCTTTTTGTAGATCCGACTTATATTTGAACTTTCCTTGCGGGGCAAGACCTCCCCACCCTATAAATATAAAGGGTTGCGGCCGATTGAGGATCATCCAATCGATCAAACACAATTTATCCTTTATTTGTCTTTACTTTTTGCCTTTACTTTATGTTCTTCAAACCCTAGCCTCTTCCAAACCCTAACTGCTGTTTTTCCTTCGTCTCCACGGCGATTGAGGGCGTTCTAGGTGGCCTGACCAATCCTAGAACAACCCAAGGTGCGCACACCCTGACGGGGTCCCTCCCGGGCGTGCGTTCGTTGGTTTTCGCAGGAAACCCTAGCAAACCGGTTTCACCGGTTTCCCAAACCGGTTGTACCGGTTTCTGTGCAGCCAGGTCTACGTTCTGCGATTCCGCGTGTGTTAGTGTTTGGCGCGGCGCGTTTTAGCGTCAACACACTTTTTGGCGACTCCGCTGGGGAACAAGAAAAAGGGATCTACTATCATGTCGAGTCTACCGAAGCCAGGCGAGGTGGATCCTGATAATATTCAAAGGCCGAGTGTTAATGAACTATCGGCTGAGGATCGTTATCTTTTCGAGCAACTCCTGTTGCAAGAAAAGGAGGAGATGGAACGTGCCAAGAAGAAACTTGAAGATAAGGCGCAATGGTTCCTCTCGCACTTCTCCAAGGATCGAAAAGGTGCTATCTCCAAAGACAAGGAGGTGGTCATTCTTTCAGAAGGAGAAGAAGAAAAAGATGAGGTAACACCCACTGTAAGTGCTGCATCCGCACCTGTTACCCTTGAGCAAATTAATGGCTTATTACTTTCTGGTCAAAAGAATCTTCTTGCGATTGTTCAAGGCATGATTGATAAATCCGTAGGAAAACAACCCTCGACCGTAATTAGTAATGCTATTAATTCTGATCTAGTGGGTACTTCACAGCACGCAATTGTACCTCAGAATTTATCGGCAGCAGTAATACCCAGAAATCCACAATATGGGATGCCGTTAAATCATTTAACAGGACAGAATTTTCAGGGATTTGGCCAGGCAAATCCGGTAAAACCGGTTTCTGTAACCGGTCCTACCGGTTTTAGTCCTAATATTCAGTACGGCCAAAATCCGGTTCAACCGGTTCCAGGAACCGGTCCTACCGGTTCTTACCCTGTTGCTACATATCAGACAACACCTGAGATTATAACTAGTACATCAATTGCTCAGGCTAATCCTGGCCGAGTTAATGGTGTTCCTGGTAATGTACCTACATGTATTCCAATGATAAATACTTCAAATCCTATGTCTTCCCAAAGTTCGGGTTATTTGCAACAACCATCACATGCATCACCGAACCAACATGTGCCAAATGTAAATGATCAGCAAAGCTCAAATGATCTTTATATTCAGAGTCTGATGGAAGAATATAAAAAAGATTTGGCTATTTTGATTAAGGATACTTTTGGCGTAGAGGTTAAAAATAAAACTTTAGTATATCAGAAACCTTATCCTCCAGCTTTTGATACTATGCCTTATCCTCAAGGTTTTAAAGTGCCAGAGTTTGTCAAATTTACTGGGGAAGACAATAGGACTACATGGGAGCATATTAGCCAATTTAATGCACAAATGGGTATTCATGGTAGTGTTGATCATTTGAAAGTTAGATTATTCCCTTTGTCATTATCTGGTGTTGCTTTCTCATGGTTTTCGGCATTATCTCCTAATTCTATTCATTCATGGTCTCAATTAGAACATAAATTCCATGAGCACTTTTATAGTGGTGATAATGAATTGAGGCTACCTCATTTAACATCGGTTATCCAAAAGAATGATGAATCTATTGCTGATTACATTAGAAGATTTAGAGATACAAAAAACCGATGTTATAGTTTGATTATTTCTGAAAAAGATCTTGCCGAATTAGCTTTTAAAGGTTTGAAATCTCATATCAAAGATAGATTAGAAGGCTATGAGTTTCTTACCCTTAATCAAGTATTACAAAAAGCTTTGGTTCAAGAAAGCCGAAGTAGAGATGCTAGGCCAAAATCTGATCGTCCTAACATGCATATGTTAGATAATGATTTAGTGGACGATGAGAATGGTGAAGTATGTGCTGCTGAATTTACATGGCCAAGCAAATCTCAATCATATAGTTGCCCTTCACTTAAGCCGATCCACAAAAATCGGCAAGAAGAAATAAAATTTACTTTTGATGTGTCCAAATGTGATAGGATATTTGATGAGTTACATAAGAATGGATACATCAAGTGTGCATATACTTTACCATCTCTTGATGAGTTGAAGCGACGTGCATATTGTAAATTTCATAATTCTTTTTCACATGCAACTAATGATTGTAATGTATTTCGTAGGCGAATTCAATCGGCCCTTAATGAAGGCCATTTGACTTTGCATGAAATGAAGGTTGATTCTGATCCTTTTCCTAAATATTTTTCTATCAATACCATTGAATTACAGAATCCTAAAGTGTTGATCCGGCCAAATCAAGCCGATACAACAAAAGGAAAAAATGTAATCATTGGTGAAGCACGACCAGAGCAGAAAAGGAGCAAGAAGATATGGCAGAAAAAAGACCCTCAAGTTGCAAAAAGGAATTCAACACTCGGGGGGCAAACCAAGAGCAAGTGTGCTGGTTCTGATAGAACCGGTGGAACCGGTTCCTCAAACCGGTATAACCGGTTTTCACCTGGAGACTCTGATGGTTCAAAAAAGAAAGCAGGGCCGACCTTCGAAGAGCTTTTTGAAAAGTATAAGAAGAAGGGAGCTGCCCAGAAACAAAGGAGTCAATCACATAGCACTGGAGATGCAAATTCACCACCAAGACATCAAGGTAGTCGAAAATCTCACCAAAACCAAGGTAATTATGCTGCTGCGCCATATTATTTTGGTGGATCATATATGCCGTTGTCTTGGCCATATCCTTGTTATTATGCTCCTAGTGACTATGGTAGTATGTACATGCCACCACATATTATTTCCTATCCAAATTATGGTGTCTTCCAACAACCGATTGCTTACAATGGTAATCCGGTTAGAAAAGATGCATGTACTGATCCTAAGCAGTGCGAGAACAGTAGCAAATCAGATTCTAAATATATGCAGCCGAGGTGGTGTCCCTCAGGCTTAACTCGCACTCAAAAGAGAAAATTACAAAGAATGCGCAGGCAATCAATGGAGCCAGGAGTTGAACAAAAATCAGCAGCATCTACAAGGATGGTGTGGAGACCAAAGCAAGTTGCTTCAACTTCAACATAAGCGAGACGCATGACATGGCCGATGCTTTATATGTTTAGTATCGTCCAGAAGAACAATTTTGATCTTAGAAGTGTTTTCTAGTGCACAAGTTTACTAGAAAACAGGGGGGCATATGTTAGCGATCAAAATTGGCAAGGAATAGTTTCTGCAGGGAAACCGGTGGAACCGGATTTGGTAACTGGTATAACCGGTTTGTTACACTGTGCTGCATCTGATAAAACAAACCGGTGGAACCGGATTCAGAAACCGGTAGAACCGGTTTTCCCCGAGTTGAGATAGGTTTGGACTCTTTTTGTAGATCCGACTTATATTTGAACTTTCCTTGCGGGGCAAGACCTCCCCACCCTATAAATATAAAGGGTTGCGGCCGATTGAGGATCATCCAATCGATCAAACACAATTTATCCTTTATTTGTCTTTACTTTTTGCCTTTACTTTATGTTCTTCAAACTCTAGCCTCTTCCAAACCCTAACTGCTGTTCTTCCTTCGTCTCCACGGCGATTGAGGGCGTTCTAGGTGGCCTGACCAATCCTAGAACAACCCAAGGTGCGCACACCCTGACGGGGTCCCTCCCGGGCGTGCGTTCGTTGGTTTTCGCAGGAAACCCTAGCAAACCGGTTTCACCGGTTTCCCAAACCGGTTGTACCGGTTTCTGTGCAGCCAGGTCTACGTTCTGCGATTCCGCGTGTGTTAGTGTTTGGCGCGGCGCGTTTTAGCGTCAACAGGGCTGATGCGTGTGGGGCCAAACGGTGGAGAAGCAACCGTGCTTGCCACAGAGGCCGGCGGCGCGCCGCTGCTCTTCACGAACGGGGTGGATGTCGACCAAGTTACCGGCGATGTCTACTTCACTGATAGTAGCGCGACATACACGCGGGCACAGCATGAGATGGTCACCAAGACCAGAGACTCGACAGGGCGCATCATGAAGTACAACCGACGCACTAACAAGGTCACTGTGCTACAAGCCGGCGTGACGTACCCCAATGGTATCGCCATCAGCGCTGATAGGAGCCACCTTATCGTCGCCCTTACTGGACCATGCAAACTAATGAGATATTGGATCCGAGGGCCCAACGCTGGTACATCGGAACTATTCACTGACCTGTAGGGATGGGAATGGGTCGGCCCGGCTCCGGCCTTGGACCTGGCCCCTATGGCTTCAAGGCCAATTTTAAGGGCCACAGGTCGACCCAATTTTAGTGTTAACTATGGCCTCGGTGGCCCAATGGGTCGCATGGGTCGGCCCAATACATTTTTAGACTATACTTATACAAGCACTTTTAAATACATAAGAGATGCAAATTATATTAATGGTATTTTAAAACACAAATTTAAAGTTTTGGGTCGGCCCTACTTGACCCATTGGGTCGATAGGTTTCGGCTCTTATGGCCCCTTTCCTATTTGAAGCCGACCCACATGACCCATTGGCCTTGCTTTTTTGGGTTGGGTCAACTACCCAATGGGTCAACCCAGCCCATTCCCATCCCTACTGACCTGCCAGGATACCCCGACAATGTTAGGCCCGACGGCAAGGGAGGCTACTGCGTGGCGCTGCATCGAGAGAAGTATGAGCTCCCAATTGGTCCTGACAGCCACTTAGTCGCTATTAGGATCGGCGCTGAAGGTGAAAGACTGCAAGTGATGGAGGGTCCCAAAGATGTTAGGCCAACCGAGGCGGTGGAAAGACCAGATGGCAAAATATATCTTGGATCTGTTGAGTTGTCGTATGTCAGCATCGTTAAGAGTACCTAGGTCTAGAATAAAATTTAATTATATCATATAAGCTTTGTGTTCTGATATTAGTTATTGTTTTGGATTGGATCAGTATTAGGAGTATCTAGCTCTAGAATAAATTTTAATTATGCCATGTAAGCTTTGTTTTCTTTTATTAATTGGTGCTATGTCTAAGGGAACATTATGTTAATAATTTTGCTTGATTCAGAGGTTAAGTGTGACGATGTTTCTGCGTTGGAGAAACTTTCTCGACTCTGTTCCCCTCTAGCTAGAGAACTAAAAGGTGTGAATTGAAAGAAAAAAGATTTTGAACGATAAACAGTTTATAAGTTCGTATAAAATTAAAATCCATTGTCATAATAATCTCAGAACTCTGTATATACCAAAAACAAATATCTAGTACACGTGACATAGCACAAATTACAAAAAAGGCAGCAAACACCGGTTGACTCTAATAGAAGGCCATGAGAGCCGCCACGGCAGCGCCCAAACAAAGCCTTACTGGAGACCCAACACCAGCCGACGCCGCCGCAGAGGTCGAAGGAGGCACGGCCGGCAGACCACCGGCGGCCGGGGTGTTGGCGCCTGGCGTCTCCATCGGCGTCGGCCCCGCAGCACGGGGTGCCATGGCAACTGGCGCCGGAGCAGGAGCTGATGCCGTGGGCGAACGCGCTGCGCGAGGGGCCATGGCCACGGGCGCCGGAGACGGGGCCGATGTTGGTGGCCGCGTAGCGCGACGAGGGGCCATGGCCACTGGCGCTGGAGACGGAGCTGCAGCGTTGGGAGCACCGGCGGTGGTGGCATCGACTCTAACGGCGAGTTTCATGCCGCCGTCGCAGTGCCCGGGCACGCCGCAGATGAAGTAGCGGGTGACTCCGCCGGCGGGGAGCGGGACGGTGTCATCGCCGGTGGTGAAGGCGGCGAGGGGGCTGGACCCGGAGCAGGAGTCGTAGTCCGCCCTGCTCACTTCCAGCACGTTGTGCGCGGCGCGGGAGTACTTGAACACCAGCTGGTCGCCGGCGCGGAAGGCGACGCCGGATGCCCAGCGGGTGTAGTTGGTCCGGAGGTCCCATGACCCGGCCGGGGCGCCGACGGTGTAGCTGGCGCCGTGCGCCGTCCCGAGCACCGCCGCCACGGCCACTGCGAGGAGAAGGAGAGCTCTAGCGCTTGCCATGGTGATGAGCGTGGAGTGCCTGCCGAATACTTGGAGAAGACGATGCTGGGATGAACGATCGCTAGCTAAATTGGAGAGGTGTTGCTTATACAAGAACTGAAGATGAAACTTTGGTTGGTTTGGATGCTGAATTTAGCCTCAGGTTGTATATATATAAGTGTTTGTGCGTTAGGTGCAACCGCGTGATCGATAGAGCGAGTTCAGGCGATTGATGAGCAGGTGGATGAATCCATTCGTGCTCAGTCAATGGGTCTAGACTGGTCGTCGACGACGGAGCCTCGCAAAATAATAAGCGAACTAACCCGTGAAAGATCAGTGGTGTTGGACTCGATCACGCATGTAACTATCAAAGATATGGGGAAAGTATACGTATGCAGTCACGGCTCTCTTCTGGCCTATGCTATCGCGAGTCCCCGATACATCGATACACTCTATATATCATTATATTTTTGGAAAAACTAACATATACGTGTATCTGTATTGGCTAGATACTAATACATGTATCCATATTCGTGCTGCATAGCTTTTGGGAAACACCTTGTTACCCCAAATCAGAGAAAAACGACAATTTGAAATTCATCTAGGTTTCACCTAATATAAGTCAAATCATTTTACCTTTGGCTACGAAATATCTAAAAAATTATAGAGATTGCCAACGTAGTAAGATAGGCCCCACTAGATTTGCTATGAATTTATATTTTTGATAGCACCAAATACCACTGCGCCAAAAAGTCAGTACGAAGAGTCACAAAATAAGGTATCCGACGATTTTCCTGGGTCTGCGGGAATGAGTCAGTAATTTGGCATCAGCCACGTAAAAGGTGAATCATACATTTGCGTTGAGTTAAAACCAGATGGTAAAAATAGAAAAATCATTGGAAAAATATTTAGTACACATATCCATTCAGAAAGTACCTACCTCTCGGTACCTTTTCCAACCACCATAACACAACTCATATATGAATTATTCATGGACTTAGATGATACCTACTCCCTCCGTTCCAAATTACTTGTCTCTGATGACTTTTTCTTGCAACGTTTGACCATTCGTCTTATTCATAAAATTTGTACAAATATATGAAAATATAAGTAATATTTAAAGTATCTTTAGTGATAAATCAAGTCACAAATAAAATAAATGATATTGACATAATTTTTAATTAGACAATAGGTCAAACATTACGAGAAAAAGTTAACAGTAAAAGTAATTTGGAACGGAGGAGTATTTACTTATGCACCTCAGCCGACCGGAAATGTCATCATAGTTTGGTGACAAATTAATTCAGACCATTTCCGTGTAGAAATATAGAGCATTTCCGTATACGAAAAAATGAGACCATTTCTCGTGGCGTACGATTCTATTTAAGCCCCTCAACTCTGACCATCTGACGTATGCCCCAGCTGTGGAGGGGACGGACGAGGATGTCAGCAAGCGTGAGTCCAAGTCCACCGTTAGACCCAGCACCAGCGACCTGCACAGCTCAGCTATCACACTTGT
>CM014275.1:67271122-67289447 GCA_004135705.1 Alloteropsis semialata
CGACTCCTGGTACGCGCGCCCCCGCGACTCGGGCCTCCGCTCTCGCCCCTCTGCGACTCCTGGTACGCGCGCCCCCCGCGAGTCCGGCCTCCGCTCGCCCCTTCAACTCCGTCCTCTGCTCCACTTCCCCCCGCCAGATTGATGAAGGTTTGTGTGACGCTGCAGGAGGATCCCGGGACATTGGATCTAGAGACCGTGGTGAAGCCGGAAGAGACGCCAGAGACCAAAGCCGACAATTGCGTCCAGCTTCCACTCTGAACTAAGGTGAGTAAGGTTAAGCCATGTTCTTTTCCCAACTTTGTTCATATTGTGGTTCAGAAAATTTGCATCTTATTCTATATCTTGTTCAGCAAAATTGTATCAATGTACCTTTGAGCAAGTGGTTACTCTGTTAAGAATAATCATTGGGTGCTAGATTTGTGCCTTCCTAATTTAGCTAGTAGCTTAATATATAGCAATGTGCATTTGACTGATTCTACAGTAGGCCTGATTGTGAGGGCTTACTTTCTTTCCTTGCCTGGGTACTGGCTGCATGAGCATATCCTGCATTCCTAGATTGCTTCAGAGTAGATGGATACTGAGGTTAGTGGGCATTCTTAGTAATGCAAGTAAATTCATTATATCCACACTCTAGAGTTTGGGTAAACAAGTTACAAATCTTTGTTTAGTCAGAGCAGTGACTAGTAGACTAGACTACTTCAATAAAGACTTGATTCTTAACTTGTGGCCTACTGAATTTTTGGCTTCCTTAGAAATGGAGTCAAGACTAATTTTTTAAACTGTGACTGGCTGAACTCATATCTATATTGCTGGTGTTAGGAGTGTCTCTGGTCCAGAAGTAGAGGATGAAGAGCATCAGGGAGGGGAGGAGGAACATCAGCCCCACCTGCAGGAGCAACATTTGAATGAGCAAGTGTTGTATGACATGTCTGCTGGCTCGAGATCCCATGGGCGTTTTGCCATAGGACATGGCGCTATTAGGGCGGCTGATATCAGGGCAATTGCAAAGGAAAGAAATGTGCAGCCATCAAATCCTGTGTCTATGCAAGTGATGGCCCGACAAATGGCACAACTACGGCGTGAAAATGCAAGGTTAGTAGAAGCAGGCCGTGAGAAGGACAAAGCATTGGAGCAAAGCAAAGTTAACACAGATTTGATATTGGTATGTACATATGAATTCATGTTTACATTGTACCTTTGTTCAATTGATTCCTATTAGTGTGACTTATATATGTTTTGACTGTACATGTAGGAACTATATAAGGAGCTAGGAAAGGAAATCCCAGAGCGGGTGCAACAACGTCTAGTAGCTGCCCAGATTGTGAGTATATGTTCCCATTTACCAATCTTTCAAAAGAAATTTAGTACAGGCTCAAAAGCTGAGAAAAATATAGAAGGCTAACTGATACTTTGTTACTCAGAATGTCAGCACACAGTGCAGCAGTGAGGAAGTGGCCTCATGTTCATTACTGGATAGCAACTCCATTTAATTTGCATTAGTTATGTGCCTTTGGATACTTTGTGGTGGAGCCCCATTGATTGGTTTAGAAGAATCAGCATATGCTTGCTGTATGTGCCTTTGAACAGATTTGGTGCTTGAAGTGTGAGTACAACTGTTGGTTTTCTTTTTGGTTCAAACAATTTTGGACAACATTTCAATTTAGGTTAGGAACTATTGTGTTGATTACAATGCATGATACAATTCTGAAATTAGCATTGAGTTTTGTTGTCCGAATAGGAATAAATAAGTGCACTATATAATTATTTCATTCACATGCAGGCCACTGGATCTTCACATGCTGCTTCAGAATCTGCTAACAATGGTGTCGATGGTGGCCACAACAGCGAAGATATTGCCAACCGTGATTCCACTAACCGGCACAATCCACACCAAGCATCTATCTGATGGGGGGTGATGACTTGCAAAACACAAGGCTTGTGTGGGAGAATATGACTGACTTTTGCTAAACTCTAGCTAGCTTCTAGGTTCAGCTAAGAGTTTATGGCTTTTGGCCAAATTGATGAACTGCACTTTTGGTTATAGGCTTATAGCTACAACATATATGCTGATTTGAAGTAGTGATGTCAGCTACCTTTGGGATGAAGTATGTAAGGCCTGCTGTATTTTGGGTATATCGATGACAAACCTATGGACATCATCTCTTATATATGCATGGTGTATACAATGGCCTCATGTATTTTGGGTAGATTGATGACAAACTTTTAGACATCGGCACTATATGTATATTATCTGAATGGTGCAATGAAAATGAAATGCATCCTGTTGTAACAATTGTGCAATGAAACTGTGATGTATCCTGTTCTATGAATGGTTGAGATTTAATTTGAGCTAGTGTTTTAGAAACTTTCATGTTTGTTAATTATAAATTTCCCTGTCAGTTTTCATAATTGTCCTGTCGGTTACACAGTCGACAGGGTTTACATTTTCCCTGTCGTGGTTGTCACACCGACAGACTAATATGTATCTTCTCTGTCGGTGTGCAAGAGCGACAGAAAAAACATATATTATCCTGTCGGTCCGCCGTTGACAGGAAAAAATCTTTCCTTGGCGGTAAATCTTATATTTCCTGTCGGTTCCACGCGACAGGGGAAAAAATATAAACCCGACGAAAAAAATTTGTCCTGTGTGTATATTACCGACAGGGAAATGAATCCTGTCGGCGCACCGACAAGCAAATGTAATTTTCCCTGTCGTTCTTGGCCTGTCGGAGTTTCCCTGTCGGGGCACCGACAAGGAAATGAGTTTTCAATTTTCCTGTCGGTATTTCGGTATTTCCCTGTCGGTGTTACACCGACAGGCCAAATCCGTTTTCCAGTAGTGTGTTGTGTTTGGGGTTGTACATTTGGCGGATTTGGTTGGTGTAAGATGCGTGGGAAAGGAAGGTTCGCCTTCTGAGGACTTGCAAGGAAGAGACCAACACATATATAGAGGGATTCCTTGTAAAGGCCTTATAGCATTCCTATGCAGTCACACCAAAAGTAGGTAGTGTGATACGTGCCTGACCACCACAGCGTGGTTGGGTCTACGCTTCTTGTGGGAAAAATGTACAAATTAAAAACTGTTATAACAGCCGTGCTCACGGTTAAGAGCGGTCTAGACTCTCACATGACTAATTTATTTTAAGTTAATAATAAATCATATTCTATTTATTTCTTGTGGCCTTGCTGAGTACCAATTATAAGTGTACTAATCCTTACTTATTGTTGCTCAGAGTGTGTTGTGAAGATGTTGAAGATGGTGCTAGACGCGACCCCCCAGTCGATTGCTTGTGAAGTGTTGGAGCCTTGTTTCCAGGATAAGATATGTCTCTGATAATGTAAAGTCTTTTGTAATTCTTTTACGTGATACTGTTACTGTTAGTCACTTATGATGTCACTGTATATATGAAATTAGATCCCATACATATAGGTAGCACTTGATTTTGTTTTAAAATCGGGTGTGACAAAGACAAAGCTTACATGGCATAATTAAAATAATAACTGAACACAAAGCTTATATGCTATAACTAAAATTTATTTTAGCTAGGTACTCTTAACAATGCTGACGTATGACAGCTCCACGGATCCAACATATATTTTGCTTTCTACTGCTTCGGTTGGCCTAACATCTTTGGGACCCCTTGTCACTTGGAGTCTTTCTCCCGGCACGAACGTGGTCCACCCGACGCCCTTGCCGCCATACTTCTTGAGGATGCGGCCGTCGTCCGAGATGCTAACGTAGGGTCGTCCGGCACCATTGTCGAAGGCGACGCTCTCGGGGCCGACTAGCCCATCGGGCAGCTCCATGTGCTGGGTGTTGCTGGCATCGATGGCCTTGGCTACGGCGGCCGAGGGCAGGAGCAGCAACACGGCGAGCAAAGTCGCGAGCAGAGGCAAAGTCCTCCGCTCCATGGTGGTTCTGTTGTTGGCTGATGAGGACGGCTTGTGGTGTTTGGCTTTGATGGAAAGGGCGTGCGTGCCCTCTGCCGCCTTTTATTTGGGGGCTTCTTCGGGTTCTACGTCCGAATCGGCTTCAGCGCTGGATGCATCTATGGATAAATGAGGAATAGAGGCGTTCTGATTTCTAAACGTATGCAAAAATACAAGTTGCCATGGCACCCCGTGCTGCGGGGCCGCCGATGGCGACGCCAGGCGCCAGCACCCCGGCCGCCGGTGGGCCGCTGGCCGTGCCTCCTTCGAGCTCTGCAGCTGCGTCGGCGGGTCTTGGGTCTCTAGTGGGTTTGGGCGCTGCCGTTGCTGCTCTCATGGCCTTCTATTAAAGTCAACCAGTGCTACAGTGAACCGGTGGTTGCTGTCATCTTTTTAATTTATGTTATGTCACGTGTACTAGATATTTATTTTTGATATATATATATATATAGAGAAAGTATACTCTGTGGCCGGCTATAGAATAAGTTATTCTGTAGCCAGACCTCTTGATCGCACCTCCCACGTCCGATTCGCTGGCTTTTTAATTCCCTGGTCCGCGTCCTGGCTTCTTGATGAGCGAGCCGAGCTGTTGTTACGGTGCGCGTGGGCGTGGCTAGAGCCGAGCTTCAATTAGCCGCTAGTATTTGGTCCCTGTCATTACTGTTGCACGATCCGTAATCATTGCTAGGTGCAGCGTCTAGGTTACTTGAATACAAAAACCTAGTCTGGTTCATACATGTTACGAGAATACAAAACAGGAATCATCAGTGCTATCTGTGTCACTGTATGTGTCCCTTGTAAGGCATTTAACTTTTATCATTTTTCCTACAAAATATTTACTAGAATCTGTCCCTTATATATAGATTACTAGATTCCATGTCTACTGCCCATGTAAATCCTGAAAACTGCCATTTTCGCAATTTCGTTAATGATTTACTAGAGTCCATGCGCTTTGTGTGCCATTTTGTTTTATCGTAATTACTGTAGATTTTTAACTACAATCTATGCCCTTATATCCGAATTACTATAGCCTATTACCCTTGTAAATCTGACAACTGTAATGTATGCGGATTTTGTAAAATGATTTACTAGATTCTAACGTCTCTTGTATTGATTTACAATAATTTTGTATCAAATTTTAAATTAGAATGTGAGGAAAAGAGACAACTCTAGTTATACAAATATCATTACAGAAGGATTCTTTTACCAAACTGATACATTCGTTCATCAAAATTAAACAAGCGCTTGTACAGAATATTAAAACACCGGCTCTATAGTTTTGGACTCAAATAAGCAGTCGTGGAGATCAGGATCCAGCATGCATGTGTGTGTCAGGTTGGACAGAAAGCTTCTTGATCATATTCAGTGGGCTGTAAAGCTTGCAGAAGAGCAGCTCTGACCTAAATTGAGATACCATTCCCTGCATTATAATGAGATAAAAATTAAAAAGCATTGAACTAGCTTTGCATCTGCTAATGAATGGAATCGAATGAATTAACTTTGTATTTCCCAGTCCAGTGCATAGACAGGTGGTTTATATGAGAAAAATACTATATGCCTATGGAGTTAAAGGGTTAATATAGTTATAGTAACACCAGGAAAAAGAATATGACACATCAAAGATGTAATTCTCATAAAACATGGCTTAAGATTAACAATACCATAATTGAATGACTTATATGCAACCATGCTTTTTGGATAACTACAAATTGTGGATCAGTCATGACTTATGGATCTATCGGAGGCACTGGAGAAACTTCAGGTTAATCTCCTGTGAATACAGGAAATTCATTTAACTGTACATATCTTTTTTTTACCATTTCTCACAACAGCAACATTAAGAAGACTAGGCATTTCTCAAAATGGTGTGATCATGTTACTATTAAATGATGCCCAATTTGCTAGAATACAATATACAATAGTGTCATTAGTAATGTAACAGATACCACAATGGCATCATCGAATTACCAAAGCTGGGTCACTAATATACAAAAAAAGTGTTATTACGGTACTATAAAAGTAGCGGGTGACTCCTCAAGTATGGCGGCAAGGGCGCCGGGTGGACCACGTTCGCGTACAGCCCGAGCTACACCAAGCACAACTGTGACACGCCGTCTGAGCTCCCGGCCGTCGCCACGGAGAGCTCCTGTGGCCGGCCATTAGGACTGCGCTTCCACAACAATTCCGGCAACCTATACATTGCCGATGCATACATGGGGCTTTAGCGATCAAAATTGGCAAGGAATAGTTTCTGCAGGGAAACCGGTGGAACCGGATTTGGTAACCGGTATAACCGGTTTGTTACACTGTGCTGCATCATCGTCTCCAGAGAAGTTCTTATTCGCCGGCGAGACATCACCGTCACCCGGACCACCAACCTCCACCGTCAACCTCAACGGCGAGGAAACCCTAGGCCTAGATACTAAACTACCTAGTCTATATACAACCGCACGGCGATTCCACAGCCCATCTCCATCTCCGGCGCCGCAGCGGCCGTCGGAGATGAAAGAGGCTGGCGGAATCGCCGCCGGAACCAGCCTCCGCCTCTCTCTACTGTAGAAAGGGATAAGAGCGAGCGACCGTGACCGAAGCAAATAGGGAAACGGGTCACATCGATTGTTCTATTTATGCGTTCTTCTTGCACGAGGAAAGAGAAGAGAACAGGGGCGCAATTAACGGAAGAAATTCCCGGCGCAGCTCGTGATCAGGGTGCGGCTCGATGGGTCTGCTCAGCTCAGCTGAGACGAGCCGTGACTCCGTGAGTGTGGGTGGACCCACCGGTTTGGTGCGATGGGCGGACGCAGGACGGCCAGGAGGCTCGGTCGGCGCGGGATTGGGACCGGCTGCAGAATGATTATTCTGTGGCCGGCTACAAAGAAGTGATTATATATATATATATATATATAGAGTTCTGAGATTAATATGACATTGAATTTTATATGAATTTATAAACTGTTTATCACTCCAAATCATGTGTTTTTCTTTCTTTCTTTCTGTTCAGACCTTTTAGTTCTTTAGCTAGGGGGGACAGAGGCGAGAAAGTTTCTCCAACGCAGAAACATCGTCACGCTTAACCTCTGAATCAAGCAAAATTATTAATTAACATAATATTCCCTTAGACATAGCACCAATTAATAATAGAAAACAAAACTTACATGACATAATTAAAATTTATCCTAGAGCAAGATACTCCTAATACATATCCAAAACAATAACTAATATCATAACACAAAGCTTTGTATGATATAACTAAAATTTATTCTAAACCTAGGTACTCTTAACGACGCTCACGTACGACAACTCTACAGATCCGAGATATATTTTGCCGTCTTGTCTTTCCACCGCCTCGGTTGGCCTAACATCCTTGGGACCTCTCATTACTTGTAGTCTTTCACCTTCAAGGCCGATCCTAATGGCAACTAAATGGCTATCCGAACCAAATGGTAACTCATACTTCTCACGATGTAGCGCCACCCAGTAGCCTCCTTTGCCGTCAGGCCTAACATTGTCGGGGTATCCCGGTAGGTCAGTAAATAGTTCCGATGTACCGACATTGGGCCCTCGGATCCAATATCTCATCAGTTTGCATGGTCCAGTAAGGGCCACAATAAGGTGGCTCCTGTCGGCGCTGATGGCGATGCCGTTGGGGTACGTCACGCCGGACTGGAGCACGGTGACCTTGTTAGTGCGTCGGTTGTATTTCATGATGCGCCCCGTCGAGTCTCCGGTCTTGGTAACCATCTCATGTTGTGCCCGCGTGTACGTCGCGCTACTATCGGTGAAATAGACATCGCCCGTAACTTGGTCGACATCCACCCCGTTCGTGAAGAGCAGCGGCGCGCCGCCGGCCTCGGTTGCAAGAACGGTCGCTTCTCCGCCGTTCGGGCCCACACGCATCAGCCCCATGTATGCATCGGCAATGTACAGATTGCCGGAGTTGTTGTGGAAGCGCAGCCCGAGCGGCCGGCCGCAGGAGCGCTCTGTGGCGACAGCCGGGAGCTCAGACGACGCGGCGCAGTTGTTCTTCGTGTAGCTCGGGCTGTACGCGAACGTCGTCCACCCGACGCCCTTGCCGCCATACTTGAGGATGCGGCCGTCGGAGATGCTAACGTAGGGCCCGGCACCATTGCGGTCGAAGGCGACGCTCTCGGGGCCGACGAGCCCATCGGGCAGCTCCATGTGCTGGGTGTTGCTGGCATCGATGGCCTTGGCTATGGCGGCCGAGGGCAGGAGCAGCAGGACGGCGAGCAAAGTCGCGAGCAGAGGCAGCGTCGACACCGTCCGCCCCATTGTTGTTTTTGCTTGCTATTGTCCGCTGGTGAACGCTGATTTTGTTGTTTGGCTTTGATGGAGGGGAACGTACCCTGCCTCCCTTTTTATTCGTAGCTTGGTGTCGAGATCGATCCGAATCGGTTTCAGCACTCCAGCTCTGAATCGGACTCGCTCGGAGTTTTTCCCGGGCAATGGAACGGAAAACAGAGTCGGAGAACTAGTACCGTGTTACCGTACAATTTTAAGAAGCAGTAATCAGAGTTTTCCCCTGACTCCCTATGCATATTATTATATTTTATAAATCATAGAGAATGTTCACACATGCATTCGATCAGGAACACTGATTTATGAAGAAATGAGGACTCATCTTTAAAAAATAACGCAAAAAACTCTTAAGATCAGAGCAATACCCCGGATCGAAATTATCGATTGCACTGTTCACTATTGAAGTGTTGATCAAAGACTTCAAAATATTAAGAAATAGATTTCGGAATTGTATCAAACTGACTGAAATCGTAGATCTCTATATACATCCAGCCATCAAAGTGATGCCCAGCATTTATTGATAGTTCTCCATTTCAAAATATAATATGTTTTATGTAGTTTGGTCCTAGGTCAAACTATTCTAGCTTTGACCACTGACTTTATAGAAAATATAGAATTTAAATCGACATTTAACTACTTAATCTATAAAAAGCTCCGCAGCAATTCTTCCCCATTTTCATCCCCAATTGTAGCTTATTAGGAGTGGTTTTGACAGGTCAGTTGCCGCTTTTAATGTTGAAAATTAAAAAACAATGACTTTTGTGATATTTTTGAATGTCAAAATATAAACCTTAAACGTTATAGAATTTTTTAAATTATCTTTTGACATAACATAATTTTCTTTTGTTAATTTATTCTACAAGTGAGATTTACTCCATCTGTTTGAAATTATAAGGCATATTTTATTTTATTAGCACAGTTTTGCGAACTGACCATATATAGTTGAACTCACGAGGCTGAGTACTCAACTGAACATATATGCTTGTGTTTTCTTGGATTTATTTTACAAATTACAAGCTCAATTCTTTTAGTCATTGGCGACATGCCCAACAACAACCACGCGGGTGTTTCTGCGCAGCACGAGCGCATGGGTGTTTGGCACGGCGCATTTTAGCGTCAACATATACCACTGTACACATGTGAAAAAAAACTCTCCAGAGCAAATACCAGATTAAAATAACGGATGCTGTGAGCAATATTAATAGACAATTCCAACTCAGGCGATGGGCTGCATTTCCACCACAATTGCCTCCACTTTATCATAAAGTTGATGTTTTGACTTAATATAGTTTGACGACTTGGGACAGCTCCACAAGATTTTTTTTATGGACAGAGTATTTTTCACTATAATTCACGTTTGTTTCTCTCAACAACTATGCCAGAATATCCCCAAGAACCATGAAAGCCTGACTATGGTCAAAACACAATGGTGTGCCTAAATCTGTACTAAGTGTTGAAATATGTTCCTAGTTAGTCTCTACTTATCAAAAGATAAGACCAGTTATATGTGTTACTCTGAGACACAAAGAACATTTCACTCTTAGTAGCTGATTAATTGCGGGGACTGAATCCAAAAGCTGATGCACTTATTGAAAAGGTCATGCTGTTCATTGGTTACCACAGCAGCTTCAGCATAAGGAATTGAACAACCAAGAAAACAAGAAGAAAATCGTAACTGATATAACAGTATCATAGAACTTAATCTTACATGACCAGATTCAGCAAACTAAAACCTAGCTAGGAAGCTACATTTTTCTACCATATATTACTACCTAATCATTTGACAGATAGTTGTAGTTTTTGACACAAACTGTAAGGCGAGGCTTCTCGACACAAAGGCAGGAATTTGGGTAGCTCCATTCGCAATATAGTTATTGTCTCTCACCGCGGATCCTAGTAGCCAGATGAACATCTTTCGGCATGATGGTCACCCGCTTGGCATGGATGGCACAAAGGTTGGTGTCCTCGAAGAGCCCTACAAGATATGCCTCTGCCGCCTCCTGCAGTGCAAGAAATGCATGGCTCTGGAAATGCAAGTCACTCTGCAGGCATAGACGACATGAAGTGATGGTATATAAGAATTCTTGGAAAAAATTGTTATTAGTATTTAGATCCTAAAATTGTTTTAAATAACAAGGAAAACATGTAGTGATTAAAGCACCATACCTTGTGAAACTGATCAGCAATCTCCCTCACCAACCTCTGGAAGGGCATCTTCCTAATGAGCAATTCAGCGCCCTTTTGATATTTGCGAATTTCGCTGGAGAAGTCGAGAAGAAAGTGGTTCATTTGCAAATGAAATAAAATGAATATGAAGTTGAAAGTGGTTACTTTATTGAAATATAATCGTACAAACGATAATCACCACTAGTGAAATGAAGTTTGTTTTGCTGCACATACCGTAGAGCAACGGTTCCAGGGCGGTAACAGCGAGGCTTCTTGACTCCTCCGGTTACTCGAGCTGTCTTACGGGCAGCAGCCTGTGTGAAACACAAAACCACAATATAAAACAATTGTTAACATGCAAATAAGCTATTATTAAGGATAAGAAACATGCAAAATTTACATGCACATACAAACATCTTTGCAACGCGTTGTTTCCTAGGATTCTTTCCTCCAGTTGACTGACGAGCTGTAGCCTTAGTGCGAGCCATCTTGCAAAAACAAAAAGGACGTACATCATGGATGTTATATATATATATCAAGAGTTTATAGTACATTATTTTGACATTGAAATGCTTCTGAGAAACACAAAACAAATATCTATATATACCATAGTAACCAACCTCTGCATCTAATTGAAATGTGCACCTGTCTAACTAAATTGTGTAATATAAAATTTGAGAACACGTAAAAAGTACAAATTGAGATGTAGGCGCATGTGGCTTTTTTGTTTACAGATAATGACTATGACGCAAACATAAAGCGAATCAGTGGTGCTTAACGAGGACTAGGGCATATGGCCGCACCAGACGGGTACACAGGATTTCAGAGGGTGAATATGCTAGAATCCCATGAGACAGATATAAGTTAAGAAAATGAGCTGTGATAATAATATTCTATTTTACAATGTCTAGGCATAGGCGCATAGCAGAGAAGAATAGAGATAATGCCGCAGCAGACAGGTAACACAACGGATTTCAGAGGGAGAATAAGCTAGAATTCATGAGAGAGATATAAATTAAGAAAAATGGGCTGGCATAATCTTCTATTTTACGGTATCCAGGCATAGCAGAGAAGGATAGAGATAATGTCCTATGAACAAAAGTACAGTGCATATAATGGTGCCCGTACACGACTGAACATAACTCAAAACAAGTATCATGTTATTGAAATTACCAACTTGTGCCAAAAAAATACACATGAATGAATCCAATGCAAGAGAGTGGGGACTATTGTCTAGCTTAATCATATTAGGATTTTTCCAAACTTCAATTTCACAACATCAAAACCCTAAAATCATGTACACTTAAAAAAGCAAGAACCAAGGTACCACACTGCTGATGAACTTGCAAAAAACAAAGCACGACAATGTCCAGCGTGCAGAGATCACGTACCTGATCTATTAGTAGTAATATAGTAAGGAGAATCAATAAACATGAAGGAGATGGGTCTAATTAAATTACCTCTCTAGCAACTGTTGCTGTACTCTGATGCCTTTCACTTGATGCCTCTAGTTGGTCAGCCTTCATCTCTGCCGTGTGGTGTGCAATTTACCGGAGGGAGGGGGCCTATTTATACGCAGGTACGCCGAGGCGCAACGGATTTAGGTTGGTTCCTGTTTGATCGAACGGCTGTGATTAGGTTGTGCTGCGGATCAGCGTAGGCAAACGCAGGATTCTTATTGGCTGGTGCCCCTATGACGGGGATCGTTAAGAATTATATCCAGAGCGTAAGCAAAAGGTTCCCTAGGATCGACAGCTTTGTGGATGTTGGATCAAAATCTAACGGACACACAGCGATTATATATTTACTGTTAAATTAGGCATCTGTGGATTAATATTTGGTCCATCTCAAATATTTCATATTTTATACGATCACATATACGTTGGAACATATTGTGAATTTACATGAAAAACAACACAAAACAGAAGGTTCTATACAAACCATGAAGAGGGATGCACCATGGTCGATGCACGGAAGCTAAACAAAGAAGAAGGCCGCCAAGGCCACTAATTAAACACCATAAGGATCTATATTGGTCCATGCGAATCTGCATGGGCCTTGTTGGGCTCAATTTTTCTTGCCTTTGTTGTACAGTGAAGACCACATGAGGCATAGAGTTTACATCGACCATTCGTCCGATCCAGAACCAACTTGGAGCCATAGTTATTGGGACCGGACCGGACATCGAACCGGTAGACTCCTCGGTTCACGGTTTAATTGGTTCAATTGGTCGGACCGCCGGTTCAAAACGGTTCAAATAGATTAAGTTTCAGTCCTAAATCACCAACGAATTCCTAGCTCAGTGGTGGAGACGCCTCCTTCGGAGGCTGAGGTCGCGAACAGATTCCCTCCTGCGCCTTTTACCCACAATTTTGCCTCCCACGACCACAGCCACGTGCATTTGACGCGCGTCCAGCGCGAGCGAGCGGCTCGTTACCGGCTTTGAGGACCGGTTTTTCAAAAAAACCGGGCGGTTGAATCCGGTTCGAGCGGTCTAACAACGGTTTGATTGCTTACCGATCTTTTACGCGGACCGAACCGGCACAGCCTCCGGTTCACGGTCGAACTGGTCCGGTCCTAATAACTATGATTGGAGCATTATAAATACGTCCTGGACGGTGGTCTTGGAAAAGGTTGGACACATTTTAAATATTTGGAAACCCAAAATTACAAGCGTAAGGATCACAGCCAAGTACACATCATATCTTAGTTTGGCGTGCAGTACGTCGAAAAGCCATACTACTTTATGCTAGTTCATCAAACTGTACTAAAGTATGCTGTACCGTAGCTATATAGCTCACACGGAATTCACGTACATCGAAGTTATAGCGTCTTTGAGGCTTAGCGGCAGAGTGTACGCATCATCACGCTTGTAAAAGAAATCCATTGTTCGCGCAACATCGACCGACTTCTCAAGAAGCTCCATGGGATGCTTCTGATTGAGGTAGTCCTGGACGATGTCCATCCATGCTTCTTCAATTGTAACTCTAAGCTTTTCTTTGGCTTGCTCTGCTGTTACCCCATATTGCTTCATGCAAGTTTGCACCGTGGACACCACATGCACCGAAGCTTGTTCCCGCTGAAAGCACACAAAAATTGGGAATAATTAAAAATAAACATGAAGATTCTATGATATTTGAGAAGTTTATATACTGGGAGATTCTGTATACCTCATATGACACGATGTCATTGGCAATGCGCCCCACAATAGAAACACCTCTGATAATTTTTGGAAAGTTGAAAACCCAAACAACATCATCCTCCCTATCAGTAGCCACATCTCTTAGTGAAATGAGCACAAGGCTTATTATTTGCATACAAACACTGCTACGCATGGATGTTTGGAGGTGCTCATCAACACTGGTTGGTACATAATACTCATCGCGCCATTTCACCTCAGCATTGTAGAATTTGGCAGTGCATATTACCTAAACAGATAGATGTAGAAGACGTTAGAATTAAATTAAGAAAACATACCATGTTTCCTTAGTCTGGTATTTTGGAGCAACTTACTAGTTTTTTGACCAATTCAGCATGCCTATTTTTCTGAAGTTTTAGCTCCTCCTCGATCTTATTTGTAGTGTTAAGTATGTTGACAAGGAGTGCCTTCATGTGTGCTGGGAACTTCTCTGTGGTTTGTTCATCCCACCTATATATCATCATTTTTTCAAGCACTGTTAATTTTTTCCTGTTATGCATAAGTTTTGTTAATCCTCCTGTGATATTATCTCAAGAAGTAAGCTATACGAACCTTTCTATGGCTTTAGTGAAGATAGTACTCTCCTCTGTGGTGCTATGGTTGTCATAAAAATCATCAAGCAATGACGCTAATAGAGTGAATTTTGTCAGCATTATCCGTGCATATGAGTAATAGGGTTCATAAAGTGCTCCAAGAATCCAAAAATGCATCTCCACCATTCTGTCCCGTGCGAAGCTCAGTTCTGTCCGTGAATGGAGATCCTTCCACCATCTATAAATTATATTGATTAAATGCCAATTATTGTTAATTTAGCGTAGTGCAAAAACAATTGTTGGTAAGTTTAGTAACAAGCAATCACATTAAGTAAGTTGCTGCCAACTTATTATGTCTGTGTGTCTCCTTACATTGTAAGCTCTTTCAACTCATCACAGTAGATAGCTTGCAGGATGTTGTAGTCCAGCTTTGCAAAATCCAATATAGTCTCATATTGCTCAGCTTTCTTCTCGTATACTGATATGTAGTGCCTTGCCTCCACTCTCTCCACCCGCCTGAACCGAGGTGTCTCCAAGGTGCATCGCACTTCCTCTGCCAGCTCTGGTTCCAAATTTTTCATCATCAAATGTTGGAGACGGTTCTTGCTGAAAATGATCATGTCGCTGAGTATCTCCTCCCCATGAGTTCGCATATGCGCAGCATCATACAACATCAGCAAGCAACTGACATCATCACTTGAAATCCTCCCTTTCTCATCCCTGAACTTCTCAAACACACCTGAATATGTACTTGAGCATTTATTCATGTTAACACACCTCAAAATTACATGCTTCACATAGCCAAAGCATATTTAGCATCGACATCAACAGAGGTTAAAAATAGTAGCCCAATAAAAAGAATATTTTTAATTTGGCATCTTACTTGCAGAAACATTGTATCCATGCTTCCTAAGCAAATAGAACCTTAGTGAGGTGATATAGAGGTCATCAGAGCCTCCATCTTTGTCATTGTAGATGGAACGAAGTAAGTCATCAATCTCCTTCTTGTAGTGGTAGCCCACCCCGATTCGTAGCAGCGTGTCAACGAGCTCTAGCTTCTGAGCCAGGTTGGAGGAGGCAACGATTTCCAGTATGATCTTCCTCACCTCCTCCTCTTTTATGTGTGCCCTCTCCTTCATTGACATGAACTGCTGTAGAAAAACTTATTAGCGCTATCATGAGAGATGCATGTTATGCAAAATTTTAGTTGCCTTTTGTGTATATGTTACATATGCATGCATTTATGTTTTTTATTATTACTACGATGTATTCAACATTTTTTGAAGTATTTTCCTTGATAAGTGACCAAGGCTTTTGAAGGTGACCAAGGCTTGATAGTTCTTCTTCACATTTTCTTTCATAAGTGACCAAGGCTTTTGTAGTCTTACATGTATACTAGAAAAATGACCTTTCATCCTTAACATTAGTACCAGACAGATCTAGATGTGGTACTAATGATAGCACTAGGGATGGAAAGTGGTACGTGGTTAACTGAATTATCCAAATTCATGTCCGATTGTTAATATGGATACTAAAATGGATGTATCCGAATTCGTTTTTTACTATTTCTCTCTATCCAAATCCATATCCGTATTCGAAATAAATGTGGATATCTGACAATTATCCATATCCGTGAAGAATAACGTAAAATTAGCTTATGACTAATGACTATTAATATTAATTTAAATATTACAAATGATATAAAAAATTAAGTTTAATAAATTTTAATATAATATAATTTACAAATAAATATATTATTTTGATGTAGTTTGAACATGATATATTTGTTGAAGTAAATTATTTTTAAATACTTTATTTTATTTATTCATTGATGTAAATTATTTTATATACTTCAATTTTATTTATTTCTTGCGAAATATCAAAATATTTATTTAAAATATTATTTATTTCTAATTTATTTATTATTTGTATATTTATTTATTAAAATAATTATGGATAAATACGTTATTTTTGACCCGCTATCTTTGTATGCATGGTCATACTTTAATCCCTACCCTTTTAATGATTTTATTCTTCTAAAACCATTCATAAACAAATGGAGAATTGCTATCGTGCAAATTGAGTAGATATCCGAATGCGAATTCGAATTCGAACTATCCGTTTTGCATTCGCATTCGAGTATGTTCGAATTCGTATTCGTCTAAAAATGTGGATATCCGACTAAAAATATCCGAATTCTATCCGTATCCGCGCCATTTCCATCCCTAGATAGCACGAACCAGGACATTTGGGAGCCCCAGAAGGCCTTTTAGTACGGATGGTAATATCAACCGCTACTAAAAAAGTAAGCATTAGTATCAGTTGGTTACCCCATACTAGCTTTAGGGCATGTTTGGTTTCTGGCTCTCCCTCGCTTTAAATTGCCTTGCCTAGATGGCACAGGCAACGAGGAGCTCGCCTGAACGAGGAGCTCACCCGGGCAGGCGAGCCGATTCAGCTCACTCGCACAAGCAAGCCAAATCTTGCTGGCACATGCCCCAATGTATCAAGGCGAAGAAAACAAATGATCACGCTCACTGTGCAGCCTCACCAGGCATGGCAACATAGTGCGGAGCGAAGAAACCAAACTGGCCCTTAGTATCTGATGGTAACAACAACCTATACTAAAGGGTTGTCCATAGGTTACTTCAAAAGAAAAGTATCTCTTATAATGAATTACTATGTAGATGAGATGGTAAGTAAGGTACGCATGAGACTAGAGGTCTCGGGTTCGAATCCCACACACAAGCACGCTTGATGAATAATATTTTCTCGACTCTCCGATATGGTATAGTAGTGTTATATGGACACTCTCCGAGTGGGAAAACAATATACCAACCAAAATAACTATTGGCTACTTGATAAATAACTCTAGGAAAAATATCTCAATTAGACTAAAATAATCTCGGCTATTTGAGAAAATTCTAAAGAGGACCACTGTCGGCCACATAAGCACACGGAAAATGGGAAAATCTAGGAGCGTATGACAAATCATTGGATTAAGTGGGAAGATAACTTCTTTAGTGGTTATTATAGAAAGGCAAAGCGAAACAATTTGACTTGTTTATATGGGGTTAAGTGACACAAATGCAGTTTTCCGAAAGTATGGGACCTTTTATATGGGGTAAAATAAAATGCAATTGACTCAAAAAAAATTCTATCTGTAGTAACTGTTGCCACATACCATAAATTGCATACCATCCCTCACAGTTTGAAGTCTAATGCTTTTATTTTAACATTATTTTGTTGATTAGAACATTGTTCATCGACAATTCTGTCTTTTACCTGTGATGGAGTGCATGTAAAATGGCTGAGGAAGAAGTCACCCCAGGGGCTGGGGCAGTAATTCCGGAGTTTGCGCTGCGACTGATGGGGGACGAGGGTGATCGGTCCGCCAGTGGTCGCCATGTCGACGGGACGTACGGCGGCTGGTACGGTGTTGCCGCCTCCGACGACGATCGTCGGATCTGTGTGTGATATGGCTGAGTAGCTCTGGCTGGCTGCAGGTCCGTGATGTATCCTGCTGGGACGTATTTATATATATAGATTGACGCATCACACGGAACTGATATATATAGGCCTTGTTTAGTTGGGGGTGAAAACTTGCAGAAAATGTCACATCAAGTTTGAAGATGCTAATCAGAAGGATTAAACATGATCTAATTATAAAAGTAATTACACGGCAAATCACGAGATGAATCTATTAAACCTAATAGAGATTGTTTACTGTAGCAATACATTGTCTAATCATTGCTTAGGCTTAATAGATTCTTCTCGTGAGTTTACCTAGAGATTATGAAATGAGTTTTGTCATTAATCTATATTTAGTACTCCTAATTAGTATCCAAACATTTGATGTAACAAATGAATAGGGGAAACTTTGCTCATGCCATAGTCAGTGGCGTGAATGAAAACACGTTCCTGGGAACCATGCCACACATATCATGTGGTTCTGACAGGACCAGAGGTCGGCATCAACTTCTTTCGGCTACACGACGGCTAGTGTCAACTGCCATCAACTTCATTTGTCCATGTCACGTTTTCTATTTTTAGCTTATTTTATTGCAACGTTTTCAGATTTGATAGTGAAATTATATAAAAAAATGCGCACACCCCAGGAACTGTCGATGTCATGTATACGGATCATCGTTTTTATGAATCTATGCATTTGGATAATCGG
>CM014275.1:67289607-67304530 GCA_004135705.1 Alloteropsis semialata
TGGCAAGCGACCTCTGTGGCTGGAATTTTTTTTATTTTTTAATCTTTTTTAAATTAATATTTTAAAATTAATCCGCACCAAACTGAATTTTTAAGAAATAACCCTTTTGATCACGCCAAGCCTCGTGGCGTGACTTATAACTGAGTCGCGCCACATTCAATGGCGTGACTAAATTGCCACGGTGGAGAGTGAACTGACGTGTGAAAGTTTGGTCACGCCACATGCATTGGCGTGACTCAGTCGCGCCGTGCGTGTTGGCGTGACCGTGGAGAGAGAGGGCATACGGGTGTTGTTTTGTGCAGCTTTGGGAAGGAGGGAGAGGGTGTTCTGCACGTTCTTGGAAAGGGTGATGTGCAGCTTTTGCACGGAGAGAGTAATTGCAGTTTTTTCGGAGAGAGAAGAACAGTACATTTGATTGACCGATGGATGGACTAGACAATAGTTTGTATAAAATGTCCACACCTTGTAATCAAGATTTTGCATTGCAAGATAAATCTATGGATTGAGTACAATATTTATCTGGACCCAAACATACTTAATAGTTCAGATGCAGCGTTAGAATCTTTTTTTGTTTCGTTAACTTTAAGCTAAATCTTAAATTTTAGTTATCTAATTAATTGATAGTTATGTATTTTCGATCTGTAGGATAGGATAAAATAAAAACATACTAGTTGAAGGCTTCCTACCATTTTGTCTGGATCGATATATCATAATGCAGTATTGATAATCTTGTCAACAATATAATGTCCAATCTTGCTACGTATTGATGTATTAGAAATCATAATACGTATCGAATGTTTGATACTAAGAGTATTAAATGTGGATAATTGATAAAATTTATTTCATAATCCTCGGTGAAATTACGAGACGAATCTAATGAGCCTAATTAGACCATAATTAGACAGTGTCGTGCTACAGTAAACAATCTCTAATGACTGATTAATTAGATTTAATAGATTCGTCTCGCGATTTCGCGTTCATGCGTGTAATTAGTTTTATAATTAAATTATATTTAGTCCTTCTAGTCTTTGATTTATAATTACTACAGTACATTTGGTAAAGTTTTTCACAACTAAACAGGCTCTACTCAGGAAACAAGAGCAGGCCATGCTTGCTACTACTAACTCCGTAGCTCTGTCAAAAGCAGCAGCCGGATAGCTCTGTAAAAAATGTAGGAGCCAATGATGACGCCAAAACATGCAACTCCCTTTGTTTAAAAAACTAGGGGTCTGTTTAGTTTGGAAAGAAAGTTTGTGAAAAAAGTTTACAATTCTAAATCGAAGATTAGGAGGACTAAACATGATTTAATTATAGAACTAAATACACGGATGGACGGGAAATCGCGAGACGAATCTATTAAGCCTAATTAATCCGTCATTAGAGATTGTTTACTGTAGCACGACATTGTCTAATCATGGCCTAATTAGGATCATTAGATTCGTCTCGCAAAGTTACCAGGGGTTATAGAATGGGTTTTGTCATTAACACACGTTTAATACTCCATACATGTAAGATTCCCTTTGATTAATAGTGAAGTTTCAAAATTTCAAAAGTTTCATGGTGATTTAAAGAGGCCCTAGGTTCACTGTGACTCAAACAATTGACAAGACAAGGCCTATCTCTCAGCAAAAAAATCATCTGACACCGCCACGTCTCTCCCTCCAACGTACTGACGTGAACAAGGCCACAACCACCGCACGAGCTTACGGAGCTCTGTCACGCCAACTGACACGTCACGCCAACACATCACCCTCTTTCTGAAAAAGCTGCACAAGAGTGCTATTTCTCCTTGCAAAAGCTACATATCACCCTCTCTAAGAACGTGCAGAGCACCCTCTATCTCCTTCCCAAAGCTGCACAAAACAACACTCATATGCCCTCTGTCTCCACGGTCACGCCAACACGCACGGCGCGACTGAGTCACGCCAGTGCATGTGGCGTGACTAAACTTTCACACGTCAGCTCACTCTCTACCGTGGCAATTTAGTCACGCCATTGAATGTGGCGCGACTCAGTTATGAGTCACGCCACGAGGCTTGGCGTGACCAAAAGGGTTATTTCTTAAAAATTCAGCTTGGTGCGGGTTAATTTTAAAATATTATTTTAAAAAGGATTAAAAAATAAAAAATTCCCTGTGGCTGTGTCCTAATCACACATTAATTTATGTGGCAAACCTTCCATATTTTGATGCTCTTTGCTTGTGTAGATGAGAAGAACATTGAACATATCGTCGCAGCCCTTCCATACTCGATCATTGTATATTTTAGTTATTTCCAACTGTCAGGTAGTAGCTAAACCTGTTCTGAGACCTGGTGGTGTGTTTGTGGGCGCAGCTTTTTTATCCTCTACCAGGGAGGTAATAAGAACCCATTCATTCATTGTTGGCCACCCAGCTACAAAGAAGATGTGCAGAGATCCTGTGGCCTTTTTAATTGCATTAGTAAGATATTCCTTGTAAAATCCATTTACTTATATTTGCGTATGTCAATAAAGAGAAATATGCATAGATGCATGTTACTAAATGTCTGTGTCTACATTCTCAGTTCTTCGCTTGGGTACAAGCGAGAATTAACTGGCTTCATGTCGATCTGCACATGTGAATGAAATAGTATATATATGAACTCTGTTAGTCCTCAAAATTGTACGGCCAAAAAGTACAGCTCTCCAAGGGTGAAACGCTCCGAGTCCGATTCGGATCCTTTGCCGAAGAAAACTCCGATCGAATCCGATTATTGTGCTGGAGTGCTCAAGCCGATTCGGAGTTGAGACATAAAGAAACCGCCCAATAAAACGAGAGGCAGGGGTTACGACCTTCCCATCAAGCCACAAACACCACGAGCAGAGCAACAAAGCCAGAACCACCGCGTACTCGTTCCCACGCAACAGCAACAACCATGGGGCGGAGGACGTCGACGCTGCCTCATCTGCTCGCGACTTTGCTCGCCGTGCTCTTGCTCCTGCCCTCGGCCGCCGTAGCCAAGGCCATCGATGCCAGCACCAGCCAGCACATGGAGCTGCCCGATGGGCTGGTCGGCCCCGAGAGCGTCGCCTTCGACCGCAGTGGTGCCGGGCCCTACGTTAGCATATCGGACGGCCGCATCCTCAAGTATGGTGGCAAGGGCGTCGGGTGGACGACGTTCGCGTACAGCCCGAGCTACACGAAGAACAACTGCGCCGCGCCGTCTGAACTCCCAGCCGTCGCCACGGAGAGCTCCTGTGGCCGACCGCTGGGCCTGCGGTTCCACAACAACTCCGGCAATTTGTACATTGCTGATGCATACATGGGGCTGATGCGTGTCGGGCCGAACGGTGGAGAAGCGACCGTGCTTGCAACCGAGGCCGGCGGCGCGCCGCTGCTCTTCACGAATGGGGTGGATGTCGACCAAGTTACGGGCGATGTTTACTTCACCGATAGTAGCGCGACGTACACACGGGCACAGCATGAGATGGTGACCAAGACTGGAGACTCGACGGGACGCATCATGAAATACAACCGACGCACCAACAAAGTCACTGTGCTCCAGTCCGGCGTGACGTACCCCAACGGCATTGCCATCAGTTCCGATAGGAGCTACTTAATTGTCGCTCTCACTGGACCATGCAAACTAATGAGGTATTGGATCCGAGGGCCCAATGCCGGTACGTCGGAGTTGTTCACTGACTTGCCAGGATACCCCGACAATGTGAGGCCCGATGGCAAGGGAGGCTACTGGGTGGCATTGCACCGAGAGAAGTATGAGTTACCGTTTGGTTCGGACAGCCACTTAGTTGCCATTAGGATCGGCACTGAAGGTGAAAGGCTGCAAGTGATGAGAGGTCCCAAGGATGTTAGGCCAACTGAGGCGGTGGAAAGACCAGACGGCAAAATATATCTTGGATCCGTAGAGTTGTCGTATGTCAGCATTGTTAGAAGTAGCTAGGTCTAGAGTAAATTTCAGTTATATATCATATAGGCTTTTTCTTCTATTAATTAATGATGTTTTATTGTAAGGGTGAAAGCTCTTCTGAAATAAGTTAATTGTACATGGTTGTTACTTGTCTACCTACGTAAAGCTTTATTGCTTGGCATAACATGTTTCTACAGTTGGGCAACTTGCTTGCAGTCCTCACTCGACATGGTTAGGTGAGCTGTTTCCACTCGAGATGGTTTTCAAAAATCATAGAACATTTTAAATTGGTGCGATAAATCAATAGCGGTCTATTTTTCTTCCATTTCACATCATAGTTATTGTAGATTTTAAATAAAAATTGTTTTAAAAAACTATTTATTTAAAAACTTTTATTACAGCCGGCAGCAGCACAAAAAGGAAACAAGAATGCCAACCACAAGTGAAAAAAGGATGAAAACTACGCAGCATTGTTGGAACACACATCTATTTTAGCATTCATTAAATTCACGTAGTCATAGCGGACAAAAGAGCCTAGGAACGGCGCTAGGACACCCAGGAACAAAATAGAAGCACTTGCTAAACAATTGAGACAAGTAGATACAAAGAACTCTGGAAACATCGGTCCAGCTGATTTCATAAGAGGGATTAGAATTGGGATCTCTGGTTTATTCCCAACAGCCTGCAGTGATTTGGTGCAAAATAGAAAAATTAGAGAAAACGACCTACAGAAATCCAAAAGTTTAACCATTGGTTTCCACCGTCTATTCACTTGAGATCAGCTCAAAATTTGGAAGTTGAGGAAAACCAAACTGGCTAGTTTCTCTGAGCAAAGGAAAAAAAAGGTGAAGGACCGGAATGGCGACCAGAGGGGGGGGGTGAATGGGAGCCTCACAAAATTCTCGCAAATAAGAACGGGCCTATGTCCCAAAACACAACCCAACAAGTCACACACAAACAAAACGGAAGCAAACACAAGAAATCCTCGATGAAACAAACTCAAAATAGCACTGGACAGCGATGACCGACTCATACGGTGGCTACTGAGAACAGCCACCGCAACAATCGGTGAGAAACTAGCTACACAGCTGAAACACCGCCACCACCGACTGTTGCGGTGCCCGGATGGAAGACCCACCGCAATAGTCGGTCAGAGAAGCACAGGAAACACAGCTACCACCAACTGTTGCGGTGCACAGACAGAAACACCACCGCAACAATCGGTGAAACCAGAGCCGAAACTGAGCCGAACTGAAATGAGTAGAGCCGACCACCGACTGTTGCGGTGCGCGTGGGCGTGAACCACCGCAATAATCGGTGAGGGCAACGAAGAACTCGAACCAGCCACCGACTGTTGCGGTGCGCGTGGGCGTGAGCCACCGCAAGAGTCGGTGGGGGCAAAGAAGAACTCCCCGACGAACTCGACCAACTGGACGCTGCCACGTGTCCACCGACTGTTGCGGTGCGCCCTGCACGACACCACCGCAATAGTCGGTGTAACACAGAAAAACCCGCGTCCAAAAGCAAAATCAAGGGAACTCTCAACTCACGCAACGGATTGAAGTGAGATTTTGAAGACAGAAGATTTGCCTCATGGGCAAGCTATATCTAGAAGATCAGGTCCTCATCCACACTCAATCATGCGCAATCCAGAACAAAGCCTCTTCAAAGAAAACCCTAACTTGACTCAAAGAACTTCGAATCTGCGTCGATTCAAGGAGTAGGAAAGGGAAATATCACCAAGAAAAAGGTCTCTAGGAACCCATGCGTGAATCCCTTCACAAGAACTCCACCAAATCGCAGCCAAATCGAAGCACACGAAAATCAAGCAAAAAGAGCTCTAAAAAAACTAAAGAGGAAAAATGAGGGAGACAAGCCATGAATCCACCATGAATGATTATGGATTGAAATCTTAACAAGATTCGTGGCTAGGAAACCACCCTCATCCTCCCACTTTTGGATTGGAGCACTAAACCTAGAGCAATCACCCTCTAAGCCTAATTCTCTCTCATTGAAACAAACCCTAGTCTTGAAGAAGAAAATAAACTAAGGGAATGGGAAGAGATGGCTGAAAATTCAGACCCTTCACTACATATAGTCCTTTGGCCAGAAGACCAAACTACCCCTAAGTGATACATACCCCGCAGGGGCAAAGTTGTCCAGTTTTTCGTAGACTCATCGGACGGACACGGGACCTTCACGACTTCGCTTCGTCTTGACGCAAGCTTCGCGATGGCGCCACGTGCCCTCCATTCCGCCATCTGGCCGCACCGGACGCGCCCCCGATTTTGAGGCCCAAACCGGCAAACCTGCCTGCCTGGTGGTTTTGAGGCCCAAACCACCCAAACCATCCATCTCCGCTTGGCCACCACGCGACCTCCTCGGTGTCGACGCGTGTCCGGCCTCCGCCAAGCCTTTGACTCCTCCGTCCCGCTTGACTCGACCGACGCCGTCTTCATCACGCCGTGTACTCTTGCTCTTCCATGCACCATGCGGATCGCACGTGACTCCGCTCGGACTCTTCGGGTCCCTCGGTCCAAGCCTACTCGTTCATCCTTCACCGCCCTTGGTTCATCGGCATGAACCTTTCGCGCTTGACCTTCACCGCGCGCCGTCAGCCGCCATGTCGCATCCTGCACCTGCACATCACGAGCCAAGAGACACATCAAACCACTCGACGGTTGTCAATCACTCATCATCCAAGGGTGACCACCATTGGTCCTCAATCTCCCCCTTGATGAGTGCATTGACAACACCCAACACAAATGACTTGAAGATAAGTAAAGAACAAGAACAGAAAAGAAAAAGAAAGAACTCAACCAAGTGATCAAAAACCAATCAAAGGAAAAGAACAGATCACTTGAGATGAGAGGTCTCAGTCCCCAAAGACAAGGGCAACGGCTCGACACAACTGAGACAAGAACACATGATCCCTCAAGAAGAGGCAGAAAGGGCTCAATACCAATCATGTGACAAGCGAAAGCTCAAACAACCGCCGGCTCCTCAAGAAGCGGTAAAAGCTCAACGCGACCGGCAAAAGAGCAAACTGAGCAAACTCCCCCTGAACATAAGTATGAAAGCAATGTACTCCCCCTGGCTAAATGCATCCTATCTCACAAAATGCATGCAATTCCATGAACATCTCGCCTAAAGCATCCAACTCTCCCCCTTGAGCAAATGCAGCATAAACTTCTCCCCCTTGTTGGCAATGCAAACATCAAGGATGACATGAGAGAATACAATGCATGCTATGAAGTGCAAGAACTATTAAGCTTCTCAGATATATCACAAAGCATTAACAAATGCTACAAATGAACTAAAGCATCAAGAAGTAGTTCATGAGCAAGCACAAATAGCCGACATGAGGATATTATGATAGAATCAGGAGGCTTAAGTAGAATTTTAGATTATAATATTTTATAAAAGATATCACCACATGAGCAAAAGTCTAGCCATGATAACTCGAGCAAGGTCAAACTAGATCACAAAAGCTCATATAAGGATGACACATTCTCAACATAAGATCATTGCTAACACTTGCAAGACATTCCTACTTGTTGACGATCGTTAAGTACCACTTTTGACCGTCAACTCCTGCAGAGAATATGTCAAATATAATCACCAAACATAGTGATAGGGTTTATATCTAATCAATTCCACAAGTTTTGGTGAATATGTGAATGCAGGGACTAATTGGCAAAAGAGGAGGAGATTTGGGCTCAGGGCCAGGTCGCCCGACCCCCCTAGGTCGGCCGACTTGGGCCCAAGCCCAATGGAGCCCATATTTGGCCACAGGAAAGAAGCACACTTCAGGACCATCATAGCCGTTGAATCCATGACGGTTGAATCGAAGAGAGGGGAATGGTCCAAGAGGAGTTCACATGGATTGAGGGGCCCACCAACATATCTAAACGTACTCAAATTGAGCGAACCCACCTGGAACCGTCATTAGGACCCACTCAGCAGTCACCCAGACGAAGATGGGCCCGAGGGGAGCCGGTGGCCGGTCGCCCGACCGGCACGGTCGCCCGATCTGGGATTCGCGCCAAACTCGGTCATCTTTGACGTGGTGCTTCCCACCGCCTCTAGGAGTCCATCCCGGCCGTGCATCGCTCAAGTCGGTGCATCCTAGGGTCGGCCGACCTATGGGGATCGGCCGACCTGGTCCCAGGGCCAAACGGCCTCAACCGCCTCGAGGTGCCTCTCCACCGTCCTACCAAGCTATAAATAGATGGTCATGGCTTCAGTTCAACACACACAAAGAAGGAAGAGCTCTCTTTGCCACACATTCTAGTCTTAGTTAGTAGTGAAGTGGTTCTAGGAGTTGAGCTTCTACGAGTTTCCGACGGAGTCTTGGTAAGCCTAGAGCTCAGTTATCTTGTATCTTTTGTTTACTTATAAGACTTAGAGCTATTAATGGAATTACTCTCTTGCTTATGTTATTTGACTTATAGTCTTGTGTGTTCATCATATAAGATGTATGTCTTACACCTTAGTATAGTGGATGCATGTTATGGCAATGGCCCAATGCGCCGCAAGGTTGCTCTGTTTATCTGGACAATAAATAGAGTAGTTATTTCATATTACAAACGTGGTGTTTGGGTTATGAAATACCATTGGGGATACCCTACTCCACGTATTCAGAGGTAGGCGGCAGGTGGTGACAGCCCTGTCCGTCCCTTGTAATCCTCGCCGTTCGGGTTTGGGCGTTTGCAGGCCGTAGTGATAAACATCGTGACAGTACCCTTGGATGAGGGGATCTCACGACTCCTCGATTTGTCCTCTATCATGTATCCCTTACTAAGCTTGTATAGTATACTCTTGTAGGAATGTAACCCATATGCAAGAAGTACATAGAACCCCTAGTTCTCTTTTAGGACCTTCATATTAACTAGACTTATATAATGAGCAATGAAACCTTCTGTGTGTCACACTACCCGTCTATCAATGTTTACCCCTTGCTAGACTTTGGTGTATTAATAATGTTATGATTGAATACAATGGATAACTACTCTAGTCAACCACTGCCTTCCCTGTGGATTCGATACCCTGAATACTTCCGAGTGAAAGCTACAACGGTATCCGTGCGCTTGCGGATTTATCTGCGACGTAAAAAATACCAACAAGCTTTCTGGCGCCGTTGCCGGGGAACGGTAATGGTTGAATAGTGTTGTTAACCCATGTACTCAATTAATAGCATGATTAATTACCACTGCTCCGGCAGGGTTACCTTGGCTCTGTTTCTCTTTGATGTGGAACAGGGTAGTGTATGACTGGTCTTGATCTGCCAATGGACTTCATCGACAACCCAAGATTATCGGGAAATATGATCTTGCATCGTATCTTCCTAGGTAGTCTGATCGGCAGCAACTCCAGTCAATCCTACATCACCAATATCGATGAATTCTACTGCCGAAAGAACGATTCGCGAGTTCTCGATTTACTCTGGTTCGCGAACCGGCCCAGAGGTGAACACGAGAGACACCGCGTTCGATCTTAGGCTAGCATCTGTCAAATTGGTACATGCCAGCCCATTACATGGGAAGACCAACGCGAACGGACCCAAGGCCAAGGCTCAACACCAAGGCCTGCATGATCCCGTCCGAAGAAGACAAACAGGTATGGCAATACATCTCCAAATGCTACATAAAGTTGAAATTCATGATGGAGACGTCCTCACTCGACGGACGTAAATCGACGAGTCCTCACCGACAGGTAAATAGGTATGTATCCCATATTTATTTCACATTGCATTTTTCTGAATTCCAATATCTGCATGTTTAAATTCCAATCCTTGCATGTTTGAATTCCAAATCAATTTCGTGCATTAAAATTTAAACTTGGAGCTTTTCTCTTGAAATCCCTTTGGATCCCCTGCTCCTGCATACACATATATAATCTCAATGAGCCGGGACCACATAGGACAGCCGAGCCAGCTGGGCTTGAGAGGTGCCAACAGGCCGTCGCCCGACCTAGCCCTGGCCCTTCTGCAGCAAATTCAGTCACAATCAGTTCACACCAGCGAATCCAGTGCAATTCTTGAAAGCTTAGCTGAAACGGAGTCGTGCTAGGGTCGGCCGACCCAGGCCGTCGGTCGACCCCAAGCCTCCTCTGTTCAACGAAAGTCGGTGCCCTCCACCGTCAATTCTTGCCCCCAGCTAAGCTGCCAAGTGCCCTCGGCCTTTCTCCTATCCCTCCTTAGGATTTTCAAGTGATGGGCTCCCAAGTTTTTTTCTTTTAAAAAAAAGCAAGAATATGTTTTTAGGATAAGTTCCCTTCGGGTATTTTTGGTCACTAACCATTACAGGTTGCAACTGAAAAGCACGAAGGGTGCAATGCTTAAGAACATGAGAGCTACAACAGCTACAACACCTTGGTAAGTTCTGGTGATGGAACAAATTCAAAGGAGGCCTAGACACTTGATTTTTGGGTGTCCCGCGATACACAAAAATCCAAGTGTGGGGGAGGTCGGTAAGTGTTACACGACAAGTTCCATTGGTACAAAATTTATCTTGGTTTTCAGGTGATGCTAGTTCTTGCATTTCTTGCTTAACAAATTAAAAAAGAGAGAGAGAGAGAGATATATAGACGGTGAGTCTTAGCGGGATTAAGACAACCGGGTGTACATGCCATTGTGCGTTTCACCTCGGTAGTCCCCATATGGCTCCTAGCTCCACCTTGCCCTACATCCTTGGTTCTTGTGCTTGCTTTCATGAGAAAAGACGTCTGCTCGTGTTCTGCCGCTTTGCCAACTACTTGTTGGGGGAAATCCCAATATTTAGTGTGCACTTGCAATCCACGTGCAACCAAGTCACCGTCAATGACATCACCAAGAGCCAAGGAACTACCGTGATGGAAATTCTAAACTAATCATCCATAGCCAACGGTAAGTATGCTAAGGTAAGTATCTTGTCTTGCTTTTGACTTTAAACAAAGCTCTTCCAGGAGGTAACCCGAAGTTCACCACTCATATACTCATGATATCTCCATTTGAAAAAAATGCTTGGTCAGATTATCATGCTTCCTTTATCTATTCTCATATGCTCTGGTTTGAATGTATTATCGAGGTACCACGAGGTACATTCAAAGACCTTTTAAATTAAGCATGGTGCTTAGGTTAAAATGGTCTTCTTTAATCAAATTAAACATGGTGTTAAGTTTGATTAATGAACCTTTGAGTAAATGCATATATAGATATCAGTTGTATGCATGGACTAACCCCTGCAGGAAAGATTTCAAATTTGAGCGGGTAAGTCCTCGAGCTTGATTCGAATTGGAGATAGACCAAGGCATTGGATGCGCTGCAACACATTGTGCACAACATACGACGAGGTACATAACCTTTCGATGGTTCACTGTGAGTATATTGCAAAAACCCTTGTGATCATGTTGATGTGATTTAAATCCAGCCTTGTTTGAGTTATGCTTAAAAGGAAAGTGGTGAAAATAAAATTTGAAAAGAAAAGGAGAACATTTGAAAAAATAAATATAAAAAAATTGGCAAACTGGATCTACGCTTGACATGTGAAGGACCAATCTTGTTTTGGAGCGTGGATGTGAACAACTGACCCGATGGCAACATTGATTTATTCTTTATAGTCCTTCGGGTATTCGTTGTCCACTAACTTTTTGCAGGGATGAAGTAACGACTAAAAGATGGTGAGCATAACTTCAACATTTAACATCTTTAGTCACATGGAAGAAATTTGCACAATGAAGCAAGATGAACAGTGGACAAATCTTTTGGCACTCTTAAACTCAAATCTTGCATTCGCTTGCAAGATCAGAGTTTGGGAGAATTCGTCGGGGAAGTATCCAAAATACTCTGTGCACTTACTTTCCTTTGATCTCCTGCTAAGTTACCTTGAAAGATTTGTTTGCCATGAAAAAAACCATAAAAATTTGCATAACTTAAAAATGCCAAAAATATTTGAATTCCAATAAAGGCTCATGGTTCTTAAAACCATGGAGCCGTTGTTTTGTTTCCACTGTGTGAAAATAAATGCAGGCAAAAGCTCAAGTGTGGGGGTCTCTCGAGTTTCCTGACGTGCACATGATTGAGACCACCTACAGATAGGCTGTACAACATCGCACCGGTCAGGTCAAGAAAGATCATGGTGACCGAGGCCTAGAAGATGTCGGCCGATCCCCTAGGTCGGCCGAAGGCCCTCTGGTACCTCTCGCCTACATTCTCGTCCAGAGCGATCGTTTGCACATCCTATCCTTCATCCTCTTTGATTCATGAGTTTAAAATAATCTTGAGATGATCACTAAAATTAAACTTAATGAATCCTGGTGCTCTTTCGATATACATGATTATCCTTGATTGACTTGCATATTCTTTATTCCTTGTACATACACCTGTTGCTTGTGAACATATCTCTTAGGAAAACATGTTTATCTAAGTGGTTTATTAATGTGATATGGTATGATAAGAGGAATCTTTCTCTTTCTGTATAAAGTACTTGGGAAGTTTTTATTGCAAAAAGTTAAAATCAATAGCCTTGCAAAGCTCCTCAATGATATTCCATTCCTACCAAAGCCATATGTTGCTCACATTGAAAACCTTATACATATGCTGCTTGCTATTTCATTGAGCTTTGTCAAATTGTTGTGACCCTTGTAAGATGCTCTTCATACTTTCATGATCAAGATCATGTACACTCCACATACACATGCTAAACTTCTACACTGGAAGTTAGCCACATACTTTTCATCCATCCACCAAATAAATGCTCCATATGTCTTACGAATCCCTCTCAAGCTATCCTTTGCAAAAGAGGCATGGGCTATAAAAAAATATTTGGACACATGAAGGTCCAAGAAAAAAAAAAGAGATGCTCATAAAAGCATAGAGCATGAAAAAGAAAAAAAAAAGAAAAAAAATGATATAGCCATGTTCTCAAAATAAATAGGAGAGGGATCATACAAAAAGGAGCTATCATACTTTCCATATACATTTTCCATTTTTCCACACACGTGCACATTTTGATCAGATTGTATGAATAGTTTTCTTCTTAGATCCGGTTTTTGACTTTGCAATATATGTTATGCAAGTATGCCTTATCTTTACTCCTACCTTGAGCTACACATAAGCCTTTTAGAAGTAGGGTGAAAGAAGGCAAAGAAATGCCTTGGTGAGGAATCATACACATTGAGAGATTTGAGAGAATCATTTGAGGAGCTAGGTAAGGTTATGTTTTTGAAAATTTTTCGAAAACCCAAGTTACTTAACAGAAGAGTTGAGATGACTTGAATCAGGGCCGTTCCATTTCTCAACCATCCAAGATTACAAGATAGACACTTCAAAATTCACAAGTGCAGGTATGTTTTGGAATAACTTATATGCTTGCATCATATCAATTGGAGACATGTTTTCCACCTTAGTCTTTAAGCTTCACTCGAGGACGAGTAAAGGCTAAGTGTGGGGCAGCTTGTTGACGATCGTTAAGTACCACTTTTGACCGTCAACTCCTGCAGAGAATATGTCAAATATAATCACCAAACATAGTGATAGGGTTTATATCTAATCAATTCCATAAGTTTTGGTGAATATGTGAATGCAGGGACTAATTGGCAAAAGAGGAGGAGATTTGGGCTCAGGGCCAGGTCGCCCGACCCCCCTAGGTCGGCCGACTTGGGCCCAAGCCCAATGGAGCCCATATTTGGCCACAGGAAAGAAGCACACTTCAGGACCATCATAGCCGTTGAATCCATGACGGTTGAATCGAAGAGAGGGGAATGGTCCAAGAAGAGTTCACATGGATTGAGGGGCCCACCAACATATCTAAACGTACTCAAATTGGGCGAACCCACCTGGAACCGTCATTAGGACCCACTCAGCAGTCACCCAGACGAAGATGGGCCCGAGGGGAGCCGGTGGCCGGTCGCCCGACCTGGCACGGTCGCCCGATCTGGGATTCGCGCCAAACTCGGTCATCTTTGACGTGGTGCTTCCCACAGCCTCTAGGAGTCCATCCCGGCCGTGCATCGCTCAAGTCGGTGCATCCTAGGGTCGGCCGACCTATGGGGATCGGCCGACCTGGTCCCAGGGCCAAACGGCCTCAACCGCCTCGAGGTGCCTCTCCACCGTCCTACCAAGCTATAAATAGATGGTCATGGCTTCAGTTCAACACACACAAAGAAGGAAGAGCTCTCTTTGCCACACATTCTAGTCTTAGTTAGTAGTGAAGTAGTTCTAGGAGTTGAGCTTCTACGAGTTTCCGACGGAGTCTTGGTAAGCCTAGAGCTCAGTTATCTTGTATCTTTTGTTTACTTATAAGACTTAGAGCTATTAATGGAATTACTCTCTTGCTTATGTTATTTGACTTATAGTCTTGTGTGTTCATCATATAAGATGTATGTCTTACACCTTAGTATAGTGGATGCATGTTATGGCAATGGCCCAATGCGCCGCAAGGTTGCTCTGTTTATCTGGACAATAAATAGAGTAGTTATTTCATATTACAAACGTGGTGTTTGGGGTATGAAATACCATTGGGGATACCCTACTCCACGTATTCAGAGGTAGGCGGCAGGTGGTGACAGCCCTGTCCGTCCCTTGTAATCCTCGCCGTTCGGGTTTGGGCGTTTGCAGGCCGTAGTGATAAACATCGTGACAGTACCCTTGGATGAGGGGATCTCACGACTCCTCGATTTGTCCTCTATCATGTATCCCTTACTAAGCTTGTATAGTATACTCTTGTAGGAATGTAACCCATATGCAAGAAGTACATAGAACCCCTAGTTCTCTTTTAGGACCTTCATATTAACTAGACTTATATAATGAGCAATGAAACCTTCTGTGTGTCACACTACCCGTCTATCAATGTTTACCCCTTGCTAGACTTTGGTGTATTAATAATGTTATGATTGAATACAATGGATAACTACTCTAGTCAACCACTGCCTTCCCTGTGGATTCGATACCCTGAATACTTCCGGGTGAAAGCTACAACGGTATCCGTGCGCTTGCGGATTTATCTGCGACGTAAGAAATACCAACACTACTCATTTTAAAACTCACTGAGACCATG
>CM014275.1:67305530-67323102 GCA_004135705.1 Alloteropsis semialata
CCGAACTGAAATGAGCCGAGCCGACTACCGACTGTTGCGGTGCGCGTGGGCGTGAACCACCGCAATAATCGGTGAGGGCAACGAAGAACTCGAACCAGCCACCGACTGTTGCGGTGCGCATGGGCGTGAGCCACCGCAAGAGTCGGTGGGGACAAAGAAGAACTCCCCGACGAACTCGACCAACTGGACGCTGCCACGTGTCCACCGACTGTTGCGGTGCGCCCTGCACGACACCACCGCAATAGTCGGTGCAACACAGAAAAACCCGCGTCCAAAAGCAAAATCAAGGGAACTCTCAACTCACGCAACGGATTGAAGTGAGATTTTGAAGACAGAAGATTTGCCTCATGGGCAAGCCATATCTAGAAGATCAGGTCCTCATCCACACTCAATCATGCGCAATCGAGAACAAAGCCTCTTCAAAGAAAACCCTAACTTGACTCAAAGAACTTCGAATCTGCGTCGATTCAAGGAGTAGGAAAGGGAAAGATCACCAAGAAAAAGGTCTCTAGGAACCCATGCGTGAATCCCTTCACAAGAACTCCACCAAATCGCAGCCAAATCGAAGCACACGAAAATCAAGCAAAAAGAGCTCTGAAAAAACTAAAGAGGAAAAATGAGGGAGACAAGCCATGAATCCACCATGAATGATTATGGATTGAAATCTTAACAAGATTCGTGGCTAGGAAACCACCCTCATCCTCCCACTTTTGGATTGGAGCACTAAACCTAGAGCAATCACTCTCTAAGCCTAATTCTCTCTCATTGAAGCAAACCCTAGTCTTGAAGAAGAAAATAAACTAAGGGAATGGGAAGAGATGGCTGAAATTTCAGCCCCTTCACTACATATAGTCCTTTGGCCAGAAGACCAAACTACCCCTAAGTGATACATACCCCGCAGGGGCAAAGTTGTCCAGTTTTTCGTAGACTCATCGGACGGACACGGGACCTTCACGACTTCGCTTCGTCTCGACGCAAGCTTCGCGATGGCGCCACGTGCCCTCCATTCCGCCATCCGGCCGCACCGGACGCGCCCCCGGTTTTGAGGCCCAAACCGGCAAACCTGCCTGCCTGGTGGTTTTGAGGCCCAAACCACCCAAACCATCCATCTCCGCTTGGCCACCACGCGACCTCCTCGGTGTCGACGCGTGTCCGGCCTCCGCCAAGCCTTTGACTCCTCCGTCCCGCTTGACTCGACCGACGCCGTCTTCATCACGCCGTGTACTCTTGCTCTTCCATGCACCATGCGGATCGCACGTGACTCCGCTCGGACTCTTCGGGTCCCTCGGTCCAAGCCTACTCGTTCATCCTTCACCGCCCTTGGTTCATCGGCATGAACCTTTCGCGCTTGACCTTCACCGCGCGCCGTCAGCCGCCATGTCGCATCCTGCACCTGCACATCACGAGCCAAGAGACACATCAAACCACTCGACGGTTGTCAATCACTCATCATCCAAGGGTGACCACCATTGGTCCTCAATCTCCCCCTTGATGAGTGCATTGACAACACCCAACACAAATGACTTGAAGATAAGTAAAGAACAAGAACAGAAAAGAAAAAGAAAGAACTCAACCAAGTGATCAAAAACCAATCAAAGGAAAAGAACAGATCACTTGAGATGAGAGGTCTCAGTCCCCAAAGACAAGGGCAACGGCTCGACACAACTGAGACAAGAACACATGATCCCTCAAGAAGAGGCAGAAAGGGCTCAACACCAATCATGTGACAAGCGAAAGCTCAAACAACCGCCGGCTCCTCAAGAAGCGGTAAAAGCTCAACGCGACCGGCAAAAGAGCAAACTGAGCAAACTCCCCCTGAACATAAGTATGAAAGCAATGTACTCCCCCTGGCTAAATGCATCCTATCTCACAAAATGCATGCAATTCCATGAACATCTCGCCTAAAGCATCCAACTCTCCCCCTTGAGCAAATGCAGCATAAACTTCTCCCCCTTGTTGGCAATGCAAACATCAAGGATGACATGAGAGAATACAATGCATGCTATGAAGTGCAAGAACTATTAAGCTTCTCAGATATATCACAAAGCATTAACAAATGCTACAAATGAACTAAAGCATCAAGAAGCAGTTCATGAGCAAGCACAAATAGCCGACATGAGGATATTATGATAGAATCAGGAGGCTTAAGTAGAATTTTAGATTATAATATTTTATAAAAGATATCACCACATGAGCAAAAGTCTAGCCATGATAACTCGAGCAAGGTCAAACTAGATCACAAAAGCTCATATAAGGATGACACATTCTCAACATAAGATCATTGCTAACACTTGCAAGACATTCCTACTTGTTGACGATCGTTAAGTACCACTTTTGACCGTCAACTCCTGCTGAGAATATGTCAAATATAATCACTAAACATAGTGATAGGGTTTATATCTAATCAATTCCATAAGTTTTGGTGAATATGTGAATGCAGGGACTAATTGGCAAAAGAGGAGGAGATTTGGGCTCAGGGCCAGGTCGCCCGACCCCCCTAGGTCGGCCGACTTGGGCCCAAGCCCAATGGAGCCCATATTTGGCCACAGGAAAGAAGCACACTTCAGGACCATCATAGCCGTTGAATCCATGACGGTTGAATCGAAGAGAGGGGAATGGTCCAAGAGGAGTTCACATGGATTGAGGGGCCCACCAACATATCTAAACGTACTCAAATTGAGCGAACCCACCTGGAACCGTCATTAGGACCCACTCAGCAGTCACCCAGACGAAGATGGGCCCGAGGGGAGCCGGTGGCCGGTCGCCCGACCGGCACGGTCGCCCGATCTGGGATTCGCGCCAAACTCGGTCATCTTTGACGTGGTGCTTCCCACCGCCTCTAGGAGTCCATCCCGGCCGTGCATCACTCAAGTCGGTGCATCCTAGGGTCGGCCGACCTATGGGGATCGGCCGACCTGGTCCCAGGGCCAAACGGCCTCAACCGCCTCGAGGTGCCTCTCCACCGTCCTACCAAGCTATAAATAGATGGTCATGGCTTCAGTTCAACACACACAAAGAAGGAAGAGCTCTCTTTGCCACACATTCTAGTCTTAGTTAGTAGTGAAGTAGTTCTAGGAGTTGAGCTTCTACGAGTTTCCGACGGAGTGTTGGTAAGCCTAGAGCTCAGTTATCTTGTATCTTTTGTTTACTTATAAGACTTAGAGCTATTAATGGAATTACTCTCTTGCTTATGTTATTGACTTATAGTCTTGTGTGTTCATCATATAAGATATATGTCTTACACCTTAGTATAGTGGATGCATGTTATGGCAATGGCCCAATGCGCCGCAAGGTTGCTCGGTTTATCTGGACAATAAATAGAGTAGTTATTTCATATTACAAACGTGGTGTTTGGGGTATGAAATACCATTGGGGATACCCTACTCCACGTATTCAGAGGTAGGCGGCAGGTGGTGACAGCCCTGTCCGTCCCTTGTAATCCTCGCCGTTCGGGTTTGGGCGTTTGCAGGCCGTAGTGATAAACATCGTGACAGTACCCTTGGATGAGGGAATCTCATGACTCCTCGATTTGTCCTCTATCATGTATCCCTTACTAAGCTTGTATAGTATACTCTTGTAGGAATGTAACCCATATGCAAGAAGTACATAGAACCCCTAGTTCTCTTTTAGGACCTTCATATTAACTAGACTTATATAATGAGCAATGAAACCTTCTGTGTGTCACACTACCCATCTATCAATGTTTACCCCTTGCTAGACTTTGGTGTATTAATAATGTTATGATTGAATACAATGGATAACTACTCTAATCAACCACTGCCTTCCCTGTGGATTCGATACCCTGAATACTTCCGGGTGAAAGCTACAACGGTATCCGTGCGCTTGCGGATTTATCTGCGACGTAAGAAATACCAACAAGCTTTCTGGCGCCGTTGCCGGGGAACGGCAATGGTTGAATAGTGTTGTTAACCCATGTACTCAATTAATAGCATGATTAATTACCACTGCTCCGGCAGGGTTACCTTGGCTCTGTTTCTCTTTGATGTGGAACAGGGTAGTGTATGACTGGTCTTGATCTGCCAATGGACTTCTTCGACAACCCAAGATTATCGGGAAATATGATCTTGCATCGTATCTTCCTAGGTAGTCTGATCGGCAGCAACTCCAGTCAATCCTACATCACCAATATCGATGAATTCTACTGCCGAAAGAACGATTCGCGAGTTCTCGATTTACTCTGGTTCGCGAACCTGCCCAGAGGTGAACACGAGAGACACCGCGTTCGATCTTAGGCTAGCATCTGTCAAATTGGTACATGCCAGCCCATTACATGGGAAGACCAACGCGAACGGACCCAAGGCCAAGGCTCAACACCAAGGCCTGCATGATCCCGTCCGAAGAAGACAAACAGGTATGGCAATACATCTCCAAATGCTACATAAAGTTGAAATTCATGATGGAGACGTCCTCACTCGACGGACGTAAATCGACGAGTCCTCACCGACAGGTAAATCGGTATGTATCCCATATTTATTTCACATTGCATTTTTCTGAATTCCAATATCTGCATGTTTAAATTCCAATCCTTGCATTTTTGAATTCCAAATCAATTTCGTGCATTAAAATTTAAACTTGGAGCTTTTCTCTTGAAATCCCTTTGGATCCCCTGCTCCTGCATACACATATATAATCTCAATGAGCCGGGACCACATAGGACAGCCGAGCCAGCTGGGCTTGAGAGGTGCCAACAGGCCGTCGCCCGACCCCATGGGTCGGCCGACCTAGCCCTGGCCCTTCTGCAGCAAATTCAGTCACAATCAGTTCACACCAGCGAATCCAGTGCAATTCTTGAAAGCTTAGCTGAAACGGAGTCGTGCTAGGGTCGGCCGACCCAGGCCGTCGGTCGACCCCAAGCCTCCTCTGTTCAACGAAAGTCGGTGCCCTCCACCGTCAATTCTTGCCCCCAGCTAAGCTGCCAAGTGCCCTCGGCCTTTCTCCTATCCCTCCTTAGGATTTTCAAGTGATGGGCTCCCAAGTTTTTTTCTTTTAAAAAAAAGCAAGAATATGTTTTTAGGATAAGTTCCCTTCGGGTATTTTTGGTCACTAACCATTACAGGTTGCAACTGAAAAGCACGAAGGGTGCAATGCTTAAGAACATGAGAGTTGCAACAGCTACAACACCTTGGTAAGTTCTGGTGATGGAACAAATTCAAAGGAGGCCTAGACACTTGATTTTTGGGTGTCCCGCGATACACAAAAATCCAAGTGTGGGGGAGGTCGGTAAGTGTTACACGACAAGTTCCATTGGTACAAAATTTATCTTGGTTTTCAGGTGATGCTAGTTCTTGCATTTCTTGCTTAACAAATTAAAAAAGAGAGAGAGAGAGAGAGAGATATAGACGGTGAGTCTTAGCGGGATTAAGACAACCGGGTGTACATGCCATTGTGGCGTTTCACCTCGGTAGTCCCCATATGGCTCCTAGCTCCACCTTGCCCTACATCCTTGGTTCTTGTGCTTGCTTTCATGAGAAAAGACGTCTGCTCGTGTTCTGCCGCTTTGCCAACTACTTGTTGGGGGAAATCCCAACATTTAGTGTGCACTTGCAATCCACGTGCAACCGCGTCACCGTCAATGACATCACCAAGAGCCAAGGAACTACCGTGATGGAAATTCTAAACTAATCATCCATAGCCAACGGTAAGTATGCTAAGGTAAGTATCTTGTCTTGCTTTTGACTTTAAACAAAGCTCTTCCGGGAGGTAACCCGAAGTTCACCACTCATATACTCATGATATCTCCATTTGAAAAAAATGCTTGGTTAGATTATCATGCTTCCTTTATCTATTCTCATATGCTCTGGTTTGAATGTATTATCGAGGTACAACGAGGTACATTCAAAGACCTTTTAAATTAAGCATGGTGCTTAGGTTAAAATGGTCTTCTTTAATCAAATTAAACATGGTGTTAAGTTTGATTAATGAACCTTTGAGTAAATGCATATATAGATATCAGTTGTATGCATGGACTAACCCCTGCAGGAAAGATTTCAAATTTGAGCGGGTAAGTCCTCGAGCTTGATTCGAATTGGAGACAGACCAAGGCATTGGATGCGCTGCAACACATTGTGCACAACATACGACGAGGTACATAACCTTTCGATGGTTCACTGTGAGTATATTGCAAAAACCCTTGTGATCATGTTGATGTGATTTAAATCCAGCCTTGTTTGAGTTATGCTTAAAAGGAAAGTGGTGAAAATAAAATTTGAAAAGAAAAGGAGAACATTTGAAAAAATAAATATAAAAAAATTGGCAAACTGGATCTACGCTTGACATGTGAAGGACCAATCTTGTTTTGGAGCGTGGATGTGAACAACTGACCCGATGGCAACATTGATTTATTCTTTATAGTCCTTCGGGTATTCGTTGTCCACTAACTTTTTGCAGGGATGAAGTAACGACTAAAAGATGGTGAGCATAACTTCAACATTTAACATCTTTAGTCACATGGAAGAAATTTGCACAATGAAGCAAGATGAACAGTGGACAAATCTTTTGGCACTCTTAAACTCAAATCTTGCATTCGCTTGCAAGATCAGAGTTTGGGAGAATTCGTCGGGGAAGTATCCAAAATACTCTGTGCACTTACTTTCCTTTGATCTCCTGCTAAGTTACTTTGAAAGATTTGTTTGCCATGAAAAAAAACCATAAAAATTCGCATAACTTAAAAATGCCAAAAATATTTGAATTCCAATAAAGGCTCATGGTTCTTAAAACCATGGAGCCGTTGTTTTGTTTCCACTGTGTGAAAATAAATGCAGGCAAAAGCTCAAGTGTGGGGGTCTCTCGAGTTTCCTGACGTGCACATGATTGAGACCACCTACAGATAGGCTGTACAACATCGCACCGGTCAGGTCAAGAAAGATCATGGTGACCGAGGCCTAGAAGATGTCGGCCGATCCCCTAGGTCGGCCGAAGGCCCTCTGGTACCTCTCGCCTACATTCTCGTCCAGAGCGATCGTTTGCACATCCTATCCTTCATCCTCTTTGATTCATGAGTTTAAAATAATCTTGAGATGATCACTAAAATTAAACTTAATGAATCCTGGTGCTCTTTCGATATACATGATTATCCTTGATTGACTTGCATATTCTTTATTCCTTGTACATACACCTGTTGCTTGTGAACATATCTCTTAGAAAACATGTTTATCTAAGTGGTTGATTAATGTGATATGGTATGATAAGAGGAATCTTTCTCTTTCTGTATAAAGTACTTGGGAAGTTTTTATTGCAAAAGTTTAAAATCAATAGCCTTGCAAAGCTCCTCAATGATATTCCATTCCTACCAAAGCCATATGTTGCTCACATTGAAAACCTTATACATATGCTGCTTGCTATTTCATTGAGCTTTGTCAAATTGTTGTGACCCTTGTAAGATGCTCTTCATACTTTCATGATCAAGATCACGTACACTCCACATACACATGCTAAACTTCTACACTGGAAGTTAGCCACATACTTTTCATCCATCCACCAAATAAATGCTCCATATGTCTTACGAATCCCTCTCAAGCTATCCTTTGCAAAAGAGGCATGGGCTATAGAAAAAAAATATTTTGGACACATGAAGGTCCAAGAAAAAAAAGAGATGCTCATAAAAGCATAGAGCATGAAAAAGAAAAAAAAGAAAAAGAAAAAAAATGATATAGCCATGTTCTCAAAATAAATAGGAGAGGGATCATACAAAAAGGAGCTATCATACTTTCCATATACATTTTCCATTTTTCCACACACGTGCACATTTTGATCAGATTGTATGAATAGTTTTCTTTTTGGATCCGGTTTTTGACTTTGCAATATATGTTATGCAAGTATGCCTTATCTTTACTCCTACCTTGAGCTACACATAAGCCTTTTAGAAGTAGGGTGAAAGAAGGCAAAGAAATGCCTTGGTGAGGAATCATACACATTGAGAGATTTGAGAGAATCATTTGAGGAGCTAGGTAAGGTTATGTTTTTGAAAATTTTTCGAAAACCCAAGTTACTTAACAGAAGAGTTGAGATGACTTGAATCAGGGCCGTTCCATTTTTCAACCATCCAAGATTACATGATAGACACTTCAAAATTCACAAGTGCAGGTATGTTTTGGAATAACTTATATGCTTGCATCATATCAATTGGAGACATGTTTTCCACCTTAGTCTTTAAGCTTCACTCGAGGACGAGTAAAGGCTAAGTGTGGGGCAGCTTGTTGACGATCGTTAAGTACCACTTTTGACCGTCAACTCCTGCAGAGAATATGTCAAATATAATCACCAAACATAGTGATAGGGTTTATATCTAATCAATTCCATAAGTTTTGGTGAATATGTGAATGCAGAGACTAATTGGCAAAAGAGGAGGAGATTTGGGCTCAGGGCCAGGTCGCCCGACCCCCCTAGGTCGGCCGACTTGGGCCCAAGCCCAATGGAGCCCATATTTGGCCACAGGAAAGAAGCACACTTCAGGACCATCATAGCCGTTGAATCCATGACGGTTGAATCGAAGAGAGGGGAATGGTCCAAAAAGAGTTCACATGGATTGAGGGGCCCACCAACATATCTAAACGTACTCAAATTGAGCGAACCCACCCGGAACCGTCATTAGGACCCACTCAGCAGTCACCCAGACGAAGATGGGCCCGAGGGGAGCCGGTGGCCGGTCGCCCGACCTGGCACGGTCGCCCGATCTGGGATTCGCGCCAAACTCGGTCATCTTTGACGTGGTGCTTCCCACCGCCTCTAGGAGTCCATCCCGGCCGTGCATCGCTCAAGTCGGTGCATCCTAGGGTCGGCCGACCTATGGGGATCGGCCGACCTGGTCCCAGGGCCAAACGGCCTCAACCGCCTCGAGGTGCCTCTCCACCGTCCTACCAAGTTATAAATAGATGGTCATGGCTTCAGTTCAACACACACAAAGAAGGAAGAGCTCTCTTTGCCACACATTCTAGTCTTATTAGTTGTGAAGTAGTTCTAGGAGTTGAGCTTCTACGAGTTTCCGACGGAGTCTTGGTAAGCCTAGAGCTCAGTTATCTTGTATCTTTTGTTTACTTATAAGACTTAGAGCTATTAATAGAATTACTCTCTTGCTTATGTTATTTGACTTATAGTCTTGTGTGTTCATCATATAAGATGTATGTCTTACACCTTAGTATAATGGATGCATGTTATGGCAATGGCCCAATGCGCCGCAAGGTTGCTCTGTTTATCTGGACAATAAATAGAGTAGTTATTTCATATTACAAACGTGGTGTTTGGGGTATGAAATACCATTGGGGATACCCTACTCCACGTATTCAGAAGTAGGCGGCAGGTGGTGACAGCCCTGTCCGTCCCTTGTAATCCTCGCCGTTCGGGTTTGGGCGTTTGCAGGCCGTAGTGATAAACATCGTGACAGTACCCTTGGATGAGGGGATCTCACGACTCCTCGATTTGTCCTCTATCATGTATCCCTTACTAAGCTTGTATAGTATACTCTTGTAGGAATGTAACCCATATGCAAGAAGTACATAGAACCCCTAGTTCTCTTTTAGGACCTTCATATTAACTAGACTTATATAATGAGCAATGAAACCTTCTGTGTGTCACACTACCCGTCTATCAATGTTTACCCCTTGCTAGACTTTGGTGTATTAATAATGTTATGATTGAATACAATGGATAACTACTCTAGTCAACCACTGCCTTCCCTGTAGATTCGATACCCTGAATACTTCCGGGTGAAAGCTACAACGGTATCCGTGCGCTTGCGGATTTATCTGCGACGTAAGAAATACCAACACTACTCATTTTAAAAACTCACTGAGACCATGAGCCTACTTCTATGGCAAGCACATGTAACAGTAGAGCAACCTGGTGATGATTTTAAGTGAGCAACATAGATAAAAGCATTTTCATGCATACTATTTGCTTTCTTCTATTACTTGCATTTTTCATTAAGCACATATAAAACCAAGGTTTATGAGGTGTCCCTTGACACAAGTGAAGCACAGAAATCATGCTCCCCCTAGGTAATGTAAAGCAAGCACATTGATAAGCCATGTGCAAAGAATAAGTCGCCCGAGTACAAGCTAGCACAACCTAGCATCTCAAGCAAGAGCAGCGCATGACCAAAGACTACTCATGGGTGATAAGCATTTCAAGATTCATTTTTCATAAGAACAAGCTTGCCTCACAAGATTTCTTTTGACAATATCATCAAGAGCATAAGCAGCACATTGCAAAATCACCACAAACCTATGCACTAGTTCTTAAGAGCATAAGCAAATACTCAGGATATATAAGAGAAGCTCATCTAGTGCAAGATATGATACAAATGCATTATGAACCATGATATGCAAATGTATGAAACATATGATACAATATGATACAAGCGAAAGACCCCCCCAGAAACCAACTCAGAAAGGGAAACAAACTCCTAGCTCTCCACGCAGGCGAGCAAAGGTGGCTTGATCTAGTGGCTTGGTGAAGATGTCTACTAGTTGGTTCTGGGTGCCAATGTAGCAAAGATCTATGTCTCCTTTCTCGTAGTGATCTCTCAGGAAGTAATAGCGCACATCTTTATGTTTGGTTCGGGAATGTAGCACTGGATTTTTGGCTACACTGATGGCGCTTGTGCTGTCGCACAAGAGAGGAACTCTCGAGTAGGATAGACCAAAATCTCTCAAAGTGGAAAGCATCCAAAGCAATTGGGAGCAGCAGCTAGCAGCGGCAACATACTCGGCTTCTATGGTGGATTGGGCTACACTAGATTGCTTGCGGGAAGACCAAGAGACCAAAGAAGAACCGAGAAATTGACAAGTTCCAGACGTGGACTTGCGGTCCAACCGACACCCCGCAAAATCCGCATCGGAGTATCCGCGGAGTGTGAGTGTCGAGGAGGCAGAGTACCACAAACCAAAGTCAGGAGTGAAGTGTAAGTACCTCATGATCCTTTTCACCGCTTGGCGATGAGAAGTTCTTGGTGAAGCTTGAAAACGAGCGAACAGACACACGGCGAAGTGTATGTCCGGCCTCGTAGCCGTCAGGTACAAGAGGGAGCCGATCATGCTCCTGTACTCCTTCTGGTCCACCGGTTCTCCATCTTCATCCACATCCAAAGCCATCATTGTCGCCATGGGAGTTGACATTGGCTTGGCATCAGCCATGTCGAACTTCCTCAACACGTCCTTCGTGTACTTGCTTTGGTGAACATGGGTGCCTTCTCTGCTTTGCTTGATTTGCAGCCCGAGAAAGAAGGTCAGCTCACCCATCATGGACATCTCAAATTCCCTGCTCATAGTATCTGCAAACTTGGCAGCAAGAGCATGAGAAGAACCACCAAAGATGATATCATTCACGTAAATCTGAACGATCAAAGTGTCATTGCCTTACCTGAGGAGAAAAAGAGTTTTATCAGCTGAGCCCATCTCAAACCCATTTTGAAGCAAAAAGGTTTTCAACCTAGCATACCAGGCTCTAGGTTCATGTTTTAGCCCATAAAGAGCTTTTTGGAGTTTGAAGACACGGTCAGGGTGTTTAGGATTCTCAAAACCCGGGGGTTGCCTCACATACACCTCTTCCTCAATGAAACCATTTAGGAAGGCACTCTTAACATCCATTTGGAAGAGCTTAAAACCTTTAGCCACCAAAAAGGCTAGAAGAATTCTAATCACTTCCAAACGGGCAACTGGAGCAAAGGTTTCCTCATAATCTATCCCTTCTTTCTATCTGAAACCCTGGGCAACCAACCTCACTTTGTTTCTCACAACCAACCCATCCTCTCCTTGTTTGTTTTTGAAAACCCATTTGGTTCCTATAGGATGGCAATTTGGTGGAGGTTCAACTAACACCCAAACCCGATTTCGCTCAAAGTTCTCTAACTCCTCATGCATGGCATTGACCCAGTTTGGATCAGACAGAGCGTGTCCAACATCTCGGGGTTCAAAAGAGGCAACAAATGCAGAATGTGCAAAGTGTGAAATGTGCCTAGACCTGTGCCTTGTGGTGCGATCATGTAAGTTACCAATCATCTGCTGAGGTGGATGGCGACGCTGAATGTGCCGTGGAGCTTCACGGTCTGAAGTAGCCTCCCCCTCAATAGCAACTGTGTCATCCTGATCTTCTTCATCTTAATCATGTAGTGGTACATCTTGATGGCCTGGTGTAGTGGAAGTAGGATCTGGACCATCAAGTGATGTAGTCGAAGTAGAAGGTACAGGTGCAACAGCTGGAGGATGATTGATCACATCCTCATCTTCATCACCACCATCTGCAAGTTCAACCTCTTCCTCAAAGATGCTTTGCCCCATTTCATGATCACCTGCAATCTCAAAGACAGGGGTTGTGCAAGGCATAGTTTCATCGAAGGTAATTTCACATGTCTTCATGATCCGGTTAGTTTCAAGGTTAAGTACACGATAAGTACGACTATGAGAAGCATAACCAAGAAAGATACCATCAGATGATCGAGACTCAAATTTATCCAAATTACCTTGTTTCATGATGAAGCACCTGCAACCAAATACTCTTAGGTGACTCACCTTGGGGGTTCGACGATGCATCAGCTCATATGAGGTCTTCTTCATGAATGCTCGCAAGAAAATTCGGTTAGCAATATAGCAAGCAGTGTTCACGGCCTCGGCCCAATATTTTCTAGGAGTCCTATGCTCATCAAGCATCGTCCTAGCCATCTCAACAAGGGTCCGATTCTTCCGCTCAACAACACCATTCTGAGGAGGGACATAAGGCGAAGAAAACTGGTGTTCGAGACCATGATCACGACAAAAGGTATCAAAATGAGCATTCTTGAATTCCGTGCCATTGTCACTGCGAATAGCTCTCATGGCATCATTTGGTCGCTCATTTTTCAACCTCAAGATCAGATCTCGAACAAAAGGGAAAGCCTCCTCCTTAGACTCCATGAAGAAAACCCAAGAACGAGCTGGACCAACAGTATCCATATGCAACAGCTCCCCTGGATGGTCAGTCATCACCTGGTTTACACGTGGGTGAGAAGCAGCAACCATTTTGCCATGCCGACAGGGAGAACAAACAAGATCTCTCTCAAACTTGAGTTTGGGCAATCCTCGGACAAGGTCAAGAGCGCTCAAGCGAGTGAGCAAGTCAAAGCTCAAATGACCCAATCTCCTATGCCACTTCCAAAGCTCAGAAGAAGAACCAGCAACAAGGCAACAAGAGAGACCGAAAGACTTAGAGAAGTCAACACGAAAAACTTGACCCTCGGGCACGATCATACACACAAGTTCGCCTCGAGAGTTCAATATCCGAGAGGCTCCTTTCTTGAAGCACACCTCAAAGCCATCATCAAGAAGTTGTAAGACAGAAAGCAAATTGAAACCAAGTGAATCAACAAGAGCTACTTGCTTCAGCATTAAGTTATCGCTTACCTTGATGGCACCGACAGACAACACCTTACCTTTGCTGTTATCCCCGAAAGTGATGTACTCCTTGGTCATCACCGGGGTGAGGCTGGAGAACCATCTATGATCACCAGTCATGTGACGAGAACAACCGGAGTCGATGAGCCATGTGTTCTCCAGGCCTCCGACCTGCTCAGTAAGAAAGGTAAGAGTAAGGATGAGCAAATGTCTCGACACTGGGGTTAGTATAACCAGTATAGTACCAGTGTCGAGCCATCTGCTCAAAAGTAGGGTCAGCACAATCCACAAACTCACGTCTCATCGAAGGAGGACGTTCCCCGAAAGGAGGGTAACGAGGTCCGTGAAACCTCCGAGACGAGTAACCAAGGCCGTGTTGTCCAAAGTCAAACAGAGGAGGCCTTGGATCACGCCTGGTAAACTCACGCCTACCACCACGAGGCAAAGGAGCTGGCCTAGGCTCATGTACACCATGGGAAGGGTGGTACATGTCCTGGTTACTCCACTCACGCTCACGCCTCAAAGCTTTCTTCCTGCGAAAGCAGAACTTCTCAAGGTGTTCATCCCTGTGACAGAACTCACAGTGGAACCTCACACGCTCCTTAGGCTGTTGGTTTGCTCTCGGCCGTGGGTTCACTCTCTGTTGGGAATTCACTCTTGGTTGAGGGTTCACTCTGGGTTGTGGATTCATTCTTGGTTGGGGTTTTGCTTTTGGTTTTGGTGGAGGACGCTCCCTAGCAATATCTGGAAGAGTGTCTAGCTTGTTCTAATGGAAGTTTGATTTCTCTACCCAGATAGCTTTCTTAGGTGGGTGTCTTGGTGGCTTAGTGAACACTCCATCCTTGGGATTTTCCTCACTCATGGGACTAGTTTGTTTCTCACTTGGAATGGGTGGCTTAGAGGTGCTGGCTTCTGTTGGTTTCTTGTTTAGAATCACCCCTCGACACTTATCAAGTTTTTCATACAACCAGTTCCATTTCTTGTCATAAGGCACACTCCCAACCCCAAAACCATCAGCTCTCTTGAACTGCTGAATCATCATATCCAACTGAGGTTCCCTACTAGAGACCCAACTCAGAATAACACGCAAGTAGATATTCTCATCCTCAGCAAGACCCAAAGCAAACTTGGCATCATTCAATTCAACAAGTTGTGCAGGACATACATCGCATTCAGGAATTTTAGACTTAGCTAAAATAGCAGATTTTTCAAGCTCTAAAATCCTAGCACATGCATCATCAAGTTTACTTTGCAAAGCAAGACAAGACTTGCAAGCACCAAGCAACATAGGTCTAGTCTTAACTTCATCTAGAGCAGCCCTAGCCAGATCTAGTTCCTCAACCAAAGAGGCATACTTAGATTGCAAAGAAGCTAGACTAACCATATGAACTGAGCATTCATCACATTCAGGAACTTCAGAAACAGTAGGAGCAGCCCTAAGCAGTTCTAGTTCCAACAAAGCATTCTCAAGCTTGGCTTTCAGCTCGGATCGTTCACGAGCGGCCCTTTTCAACAGCTTGTCTTGATTGACCAAGCAATCATTCAGTTCATCATTCTCAAGAAGAAGTTGTTTGTGGGTTCGAGGTACCTCAGTGTTTGACTCGGAGTCGCTGTCCATGTCGTCCTTCTTGTCATCGGCGTTGAGAGCCATGACGTAGTACCCGCCACGCTTCTTCTCGGAGTAGAAGCAGAGACCGGTGACGTTCTTGGCGTCCTTCTTCTTCTCCTTGCGGTCGTCCTCACTTGAGCTTGAATCAGCTTGATCTTCAGTGTCGGAGTCGACGTCGCTGAGGGAGGCGATGAAGGCTCGTGCTTTGGCCTTCTTGCGGTCACCGTGCTTCTTCTTCTTCTTGTCCCTCGACCTGGGCTTGCTGTAGTCGTTCTCTTCCTTGAACTTGTGCTTGGAGTAGTTGTACCCACCCTTGGACTTGTCTTTGCTAGGGCAGTCGGCGATGAAGTGGCCGGGCTTCCCACACTCGAAGCAGTTGTTGTGACCCTTCCGCCGGTACTTGCGGTTGTCGTTGAAGCGCATGAACTGCCTGGTGATCAAGGCAAGTTCCTCGTCCTCCAGCTCATCCAACTGCTCCTCTGAAACTGTCAACAAGGAAGATAAGGCAAACGACTTGGTAGAAGAGTTAGCGTTAGCCAAGGAAGAGGACTGTCCAGATCCTGACATGAGAGCCACACTATGAGGATCAGTAGGGTTCACATGCTTGGATCTAAGCTGTTTGTCAATCTCCGTCGACTTCAGCTTCGAGAAGAGCTCATCAAGAGTAAGAGTTGTATAGCCAGTGGACTCAATGATAGCATCGACCTTCGTTCCCCATACACCTCGATCCAAAGCATGTAAGAGCTTCAAAGCACTATCATGATTGGTATAGGGAAGAACAGCGACATTCGCTTTCATCTTGTTCATAATAGCTCGAAAACGCTGGAAGAGGGAGTCGGTAAACTCACCGGGAAGATGAGAGAATTCTCATACTCACGCCGGTAGGTCTCAAACAGACGTGCCTTGACTTGGCTGTTCCCCTCATGAGCCTCCTTGAGGCGAGTCCAGATTTCGTGAGCGACATCCAGGTCATCAACACGGTCAAACTCAGCATGACTCAAACTCGAAAGCAGGATATCGACCGTCTTGCTGTTGGCGTGAAATCTGTCTTTATCTGCTTGAGAAACACGAACATCAGGAATAGCATAAGTAGTATCCACAGTGATCTCCCAGACTGATGCTCCTTTACTATAGAGATGGGCTCTCATGCGAATCGACCAATATCGATAATCAGTCCCATCAAAGTAAGGAGGCGCAGTCGAGGAAGAGCGTTCAGCGGTCGCCATCTTGGATCACAGAGCCGGTTAAGGTGGAGTGATCCTAACCAAAGCTCTGATACCAATTGAAGGACCAGAATGGCGACCAGAGGAGGGGGTGAATGGGAGCCTCACAAAATTCTCGCAAACGAGAACGGGCCTATGTCCCAAAACACAACCCAACAAGTCACACACAAACGAAACGGAAGCAAACACAAGAAATCCTCGACGAAACAAACTCAAAACAGCAGTGGACAGCGATCACCGACTCATACGGTGGCTACTGAGAACAGCCACCGCAACAATCGGTGAGAAACTAGCTACACAGCGGAAACACCGCCACCACCGACTGTTGCGGTGCCCGGATGGAAGACCCACCGCAATAGTCGGTCAGAGAAGCACAGGAAATATAGCTACCACCAACTGTTGCGGTGCACAGACAGAAACACCACCGCAACAATCGGTGAAACCAGAGCCGAAACTAAGCCGAACTGAAATGAGCCGAGCCGACTACCGACTGTTGCGGTGCGCGTGGGCGTGAACCACCGCAATAATCGGTGAGGGCAACGAAGAACTCGAACCAGCCACCGACTGTTGCGGTGCGCATGGGCGTGAGCCACCGCAAGAGTCGGTGGGGACAAAGAAGAACTCCCCGACGAACTCGACCAACTGGACGCTGCCACGTGTCCACCGACTGTTGCGGTGCGCCCTGCGCGACACCACCGCAATAGTCGATGCAACACAGAAAAACCCGCGTCCAAAAGCAAAATCAAGGGAACTCTCAACTCACGCAACGGATTGAAGTGAGATTTTGAGGACAGAAGATTTGCCTCATGGGCAAGCCATATCTAGAAGATCAGGTCCTCATCCACACTCAATCATGCGCAATCGAGAACAAAGCCTCTTCAAAGAAAACCCTAACTTGACTCAAAGAACTTCGAATCTGCGTCGATTCAAGGAGTAGGAAGGGGAAAGATCACCAAGAAAAAGGTCTCTACGAACCCATGCGTGAATCCCTTCACAAGAACTCCACCAAATCGCAGCCAAATCGAAGCACACGAAAATCAAGCAAAAAGAGCTCTGAAAAAACTAAAGAGGAAAAATGAGGGAGACAAGCCATGAATCCACCATGAATGATTATGGATTGAAATCTTAACAAGATTCGTGGCTAGGAAACCACCCTCATCCTCCCACTTTTGGATTGGAGCACTAAACCTAGAGCAATCATTCTCTAAGCCTAATCCTTTCTCATTGAAGCAAACCCTAGCCTTGAAGAAGAAAATAAACTAAGGGAATGGGAAGAGATGGCTGAAATTTCAGCCCCTCCACTACATATAGTCCTTTGGCCAGAAGACCAAACTACCCCTAAGTGATACATACCCCGC
>CM014275.1:67330312-67349821 GCA_004135705.1 Alloteropsis semialata
TATAGCTTAAAATACGCAACTCCATCAAGCCATTTGGCAGGAGTTAAATTGGATATCCACAGATATCTTATGGCACCAATAATCTTGGTTCATTCAATCAAGATATAACCATAGTGATTCTGAGTTACTAGCTAAATAATCCCCATATTGCTAGAACACATACTGATATCATGATGGTACAGTTCTCATGAGAGTCATCAAATTGGACTCTAACTGCTACTCCCATCTATCATTCTAAAACACCACCTATGTGTGTGTGACTATATTGAACGATTAAACTTGATTCTATTGAATCATGAACAATTATCTATAAAGATAATGTTGCTTGTGTTGCATAAATATAACAGGTTACATAGAGAAATATTGACAAGCATATTGCTATGTTTATTCTCATCTATCACACATTGGAGAATAAACACCTTACAAATCAAATTTGTGAGAACCTCACATATTTGTTCACAAAGTCCTTACCATATTCACATATAAACATATGTTCATGGAATTGGTATACATTGACTTTGAGATGTAAGGTTCAGGGGGAGTCTCTTCTGAACAACAACCTGTGTTAAAACATTATATTGCACTCTTTTCCTTTATGAGTTTTTTCTCGCCAGGGGTTTCTCATGAAAGGTTTTTAACGAGGCAATACTAACACAAGAGTACATGTAATATCACCCATTTTCCCCATCGGGGTTTTTAAGGGGATATTCAAAACATATTATATGTCATATCTTCTATTTTCCCCACAGGAGTTTTTAAAGGAGATATTCAAGACATAATGATCAAATGATCATACACATTGTTCTCTAAACTTAACTTATGAGTTTTTCCTTTATAAAGGTTTTCTCATATAAGTTTAAAGGAACAATATCATCTTTATATGCTGTATCATTTTCTCCTTAATTTCCCACTGGGTTTTATAGGAGTTTTAACAGCATATCATCAAAATATTCCTCTTATTTTTTCCAAGAGGTTTTTAGAGGAATATATCAATATTGCATTCCATGCAATCTCATATGTCATATAACATTTTCTCCTACATTTCCCTAAGGGATTTTAAAGGAGTTTTTCCTATGACATATCCACATTTCTCCTTCTATTTTTCCACAGGGTTTTGAAGGAGTTATTCATATATTGTTTACAAAATCACAAGAAGAAATTGATCAAGGGGGAGTGTTGTGAAACACTTATTTAGTGATCAATTCTTTCATTAATTAATTAATGATTAATGACATCACTAGGTAGTTACTAGTGTGTGAAAGGGCCACTCTCCCCAAGGGGTATGTCCCTTGGGAAGAGGCACCTCCATGCCCCTTCGGATTGTATAAATATGTAAACAACCCCATCAATGAGAATCAATCTTTCCACTCTTTCATTCTGAGTTTTCACTCTCCAACAGAATTCATGTGTTTGTTTGTTTGTTTCTCATAAAACGCACCATTTACTTCTATTGTTAGCATATATTTACTTTAATTTACGTCTCAAGTGGAGAATAATGTGACTCTGTCAACATTCCCTGTGATTATATACGTATATAGTATATGATAATGTGCCTGGAATTGGCGTGCCGCATGCATGTCTGCATATATATATAGGCGAAACTCATGAATTCTATTGCTTCTGAAAACTGAAAGGTACTAACAGAGTACTAGATCTCTCCTTCGCTGAAAATCCGAGTCCGTTTCTGTAACTTTGCCGAGGGAGGGAACGAATCCGATTCTGCGCTGGACTGCTGAAGCCGATTCGGATCAGACTTGACATCAAGCCACCAATAAAACGGAGGCAGAGTACGCCCCCTCTCCATCAAAACCAAACACAATCAGCGCTCATCAGCCGACAACATCAACCCAGAACGTACCGACACCGCATGCAACAGCAACCATGGGGCGGAGGACGTCGACGCTGCCTCTGCTCGCGACTTTGCTCGCCGTGCTCTTGCTCCTGCCCTCGGCCGCCGTAGCCAAGGCCATCGATGCCAGCAACACCCAGCACATGGAGCTGCCCGATGGGCTGGTCGGCCCCGAGAGCGTCGCCTTCGACCGCAGTGGTGCCGGGCCCTACGTTAGCATCTCCGACGGCCGCGTCCTCAAGTATGGTGGCAAGGGCGCCGGGTGGACGACGTTCGCGTACAGCCCGAGCTACACCAAGAACAACTGCGCCGCGCCGTCTGAGCTCCCGGCCGTCGCAACAGAGAGCTCCTGCGGCCGACCGCTGGGCCTTCGATTCCACAACAACTCCGGCAACTTGTACATTGCAGATGCATACATGGGGCTGATGCGTGTCGGGCCGAACGGTGGAGAAGCGACCGTTCTTGCAACCGAGGCCGGCGGCGCGCCGCTGCTCTTCACGAACGGGGTGGATGTCGACCAAGTCACGGGGGATGTCTACTTCACCGATAGTAGCGCGACGTACACGCGGGCACAGCATGAGATGGTCACCAAGACCGGAGACTCGACGGGACGCATCATGAGATACAACCGACGCACAAACAAGATCACTGTGCTACAGTCCGGCGTGACCTACCCCAACGGCATCGCCATCAGCGCCGATAGGACCCACCTTATCGTCGCCCTCACTGGACCATGCAAGCTAATGAGGTATTGGATCCGAGGACCCAATGCCGGTACATCGGAGTTGTTCACTGATTTGCCAGGATACCCTGACAACGTGAGGCCCGACGGCAAGGGAGGCTATTGGGTAGCATTGCATCGAGAGAAGTATGAGTTACCATTTGGTACGGACAGCCACTTAGTTGCTATTAGGATCGGCAGTGAAGGTGAAAAACTACAAGTGATGAGAGGTCCCAAAGACGTTAGGCCAACTGAAGCGGTGGAAAGACAAGACGGCAAAATCTATCTTGGATCCGTAGAGTTGTGGTATGTTAGCATTGTTAAGAGTAACTAGGTCTAGAGTAAATTTCAGTTATATCAGTTAGGTTTTTTTCTTCTATTAATCGTCTTTTGTAAGAATTAAAGCGCTTCCAATATACTTAAGTGAATGATCATATGGTTTTTATTAATCTGTATTCGTAAATATATTTGCTTGATTCAGAGATTAAGTACTTAACATAAACCGTGCTTTTACATTCGAGCAACTTCGAATTCTTTTGACTGATGGGTTAAGGCCTGCTTGCCTTAGCTTGTGGCCTTGTGCTATGTGCTGGCCCTTTGGGCCTCAGAAATACGCCTTGCGTCGAGAACAAGTTGACTGGATCACCTATGTTTCTGTGATCGAAAAAACAAGTGTGGTTGTCGCTTTGCTGCCTGCGTGCAGCGTGTTTTTAATATGCTTCCTTGTTAAAAAAGACTTATAATAAACCTGTCAGTTCTGTTGAATAGCCATGCATGGTGTTAGCCCATGTTGTGTTGAATAGCCATGCATGGTGTTAGCCCATGTTGCTATATATATTGGCCTGTTTGTTTCCACTCAAGATTATATAATTCAGTTTAAAATTTTAAAAAATAATCTCTCAAGAAAACAAACACTCTAGCTTATTAATTAGATTATATAATTTATACCCTCTAGATTATAATAATCCATAAGCCACTGAAGATATGCTTATTTCAGATTATATAATCCATCTCCTAATACAACATTAAAAAACGGTGAAAGTAGGTGGCAGGTAGCAGCGGGGAACCGATATCAGTGCAAGACATAAAGCACGTAGACTTTTGGTGCACAGGAGACGCGGCCATGCAACTTCAGTTCACATGGTGTAGCTGGACCAGGACCAGTCAGCAATGTTGAAAAACCATGGAAGCCAAGATTAGTCAGGTAGGCAGGAATGACCCATGGGGCGATGCGAGCAGAGAAGCCGGTCCATTCCATCACAAAGCATCAAAAACTGAGTAAGACTAGCCAAATAAATACAAGTTCTAGGTGGTGTTGCTGGGTAGTGCAAAAGCGCAAGTGGTCAGTGGGTCAATGATATAATGTGAAAATGTTATAAATATATCGAATGTTTATTTGTACTAAAGAGGTTATATATATGGACTTTTCTGTTGTATTAGTAGTAGAGGGTTAAGATAGCAATAAACCTATACCCATCTTTTTGTATAAATAGAGGATCACTCTTGTAACACGGAGTGACAAGCTGGCATGGGCGCCGGCCAAATCAGCCATTGCCTAGGGTGGCCGGTGTCGTTGTGGTTGAGGAGGAGCACCCCATAATAGCATCATCTAGGTTGATCCAAGAAATCGCTTTGCATTAGCATCGGTATAACAACATATTTAGTTACTCTATGAGAAGGTCTCGAAAAATTATTACCGAGATTTGACATTCAGGATAACTACTCAATTCAAAAATAAACTATGTATGACGGTTCAGCGGTGTGAATGCGGATGGAGCTGATTGATGCCCGCATAAATGAATTGAACAATTTCCATTATTTGATCGATTCTATATTTATTTGAGTTCCTCATCTGATCATAAATATAAGTCTATGTAAGTTTGAAGTTTACAATTTTGACTTAACACAAATCTTGACTTGTATCTGTGATCTGATAATGTACTTGCAACAGTATTTACCATAGTTACCGAGTCCAGTGAACGTACCAGTGTGTGATCGCCGCCCAAGTCAACGTGGTAGTCGAAACACGAGTTCCGTAGTATTCATGAGAGACCAAGTCCGTGTCCTCTGTTTCATTTCTTGCAAATCATAGACGCCACCTGCTGCGAATTAATTTGACTAAGTTTATACTACTGTACTACTTATTAGTTAATTAATGACCGAGATCGAGTCGACCACGCGTTTAATCGTGCAAAAACTAAGCTAATAGACCATGTCATACATGCACAATACACTCCATCACTACTTATATATCCACCTCCATGCACAATTACTCGACCATCAACTCCATCGATTTCGTCTCAACTAGCTAATCATCACCATCATCCTCTCTTTACTGAATCTTCTAAGATCCGTGTAGCCGCCTAGAAAATGGTGGCGAGGCTCCAAGCGTCTCTGCTCGCCGCTGCGGTCGCCGTCGCGGCGGCGGTGTTCGCGACGGCGGCGTCCGGCGCCAGCTACACCGTCGGCGCGCCCGGTGGGTCCTGGGACCAGCGGACCAACCTCACCGCCTGGGCGTCCTCCATCGACTTCCACCCCGGCGACCAGCTCGTGTTCAGGTACGACGCGTCGGCGCACGACGTGGTGGAGGTGAGCCGGGACGGGTACCGCTCCTGCTCGGCGGCGAGCCCCGTCTCGGCCGCGCTCCGGACCGGCAGCGACGCCGTCCAGCTCGACGGCACCGGGACGCGCTACTTCATCTGCGGCGTGCCGGGGCACTGCGCAGCCGGGATGAAGGTGGAGGTCAGGGTCAGCGACACCAGGTGCACCACGTCGTTGCCGCCGCCGGCCCCTCCCGGCACGCCGTCTGGTGGCATCAACCTCTGCCCGGGCGGCCCGCCGACGGTCATCATGACCCCTGGCGTTGTCTCCTACGGCTCCGGCGCGGCGGCACGGTCTTCTGCCAGCCTCATCTCTGTACTTGTCACCATGGTGTCGCTGCTGCTTGTTGGCCTCGTCGTTGTCTAGCTGATTGTTTCACATTCTTTCTGCAACAGCTCAGCAATTCTCATAGCACTTTTGAACATATTATGTAGGGAACATATCAGGTGCAAACCAACCCTTCCGTGGAAACTATGGAAACTTCAATACGACTTTGCAAATCACCCCTCCCACCTTCCCTGAGTTTTGCAAATCACCCCTCCCACCTCCCATGAGTGCACCCTTGGATCAATATCGTGTGGTCCAGATTGAAGTTTCCATAGTTTGCACGGAAGGGTTGGTTTGCATCTGATATGTTCCCTATTATGTATGCCACAGTTCCAAAGATTCATGCCAGATAGCAAACTTGTATCACAAAAATGACTGGATTTACGACAAATGTTAAATTAAATACATATGTGACACATAAGTAATATGACATTGTTGCTATGGAGAACAAGAACGAACATTCTTCTTTTCTCCATAAAAAATTGTACAGCCATTGAAGGGGAGGAGGAGTAGTAGTAGCCTCTATAGGGCGCCACAAATGTCAGCTTACTCGGTCACCAACGAACTACCACATAAGAACAATAGTTATACCCAATCAATGGATCGATAACTAGGGGCTTCAGTTGCAATTAATTCACATATGGTGTGAGCTCGACCAGTCGATCGAAGCGATTATGCGACAGGAGGGCACGCTTCACTGTCCTTCGAGGTGTCGACTTCAGAAGGTGGCATGAACTGCCACATCGGGTATCCTGGGTAGCCGACAAAAGGCATCATCAGCTTCTGCCCAACAGCTTGCCCCTGGGGATGGAACGGTGCTAACGGCGCCTGCGGGAAGGGCGCCGGCATCAAAGTCGGGTGAGGCATGTAGGCTGGAGTTGATGTCATAAGCTTCATCTGGTGCTCTAAACTCTCCTTCTCTAATTTCAGCTTCTGCTTCTCATCACGAAGCTCATCCTTTTCTGCCTGAAATTTAGAGAAACAACCACCATTTCATAATCATTGCAGAGCACAAGATAAAAATCAATCGAAAAGGAGTAAAGTTTATGCCCCCAAGAAAACTTTTCCATAACCATTGTTGCACGACAACTTGCATTGGTAGCGCACAATAAGAGAGCCATATTATACAGTACAACATAATTGATAATCTAATTAAATTCCTGATGGGTCCTACAATAAAGCTGTAGGCCCCAGAACTACAAATGGTTGAAAAGCCTGATAGTTAATTGCATTTATCACAAGTAAATGGAAGGCTTTATGTGATCAATAGATGTCATATGCTCCATTGTGATACACAGCATCACCATATAGGTAACCAGTTATGCAGTTGGTGGTCAGCCAATGCTTGTTTTCGTGCTTGTGCACAATTCACATTCAAAAGACCAAGCTTCTGGCCACAATTCTAGATGGTACCCAGAAATGTTTTGGATGCACTACGCAAGAGCTGTTAGCAGGGTGTTCAACTGTTCATGTATAGCATAGACAATCATACAGGATTGCCAGCCTTAGATAAGATCTTATTGTGGAGATGAACATAAAAATACTACTGTACGGCGGTTAGGAATATCAATCGAATTGTAGTCCCCTACTAGCAAGAAAAAAAAATCCTCCTGAAAGCATGTGATGGGTTCCCAAATAGTGTAGAAAGTAGGATGTAATATATGCAAGTGTTAACAAGAATAGGTGCAGGTGTTAACAAGAATAGGTGCGCAACCTTTAGTTCTTTAATCTTTTCTTCAAGACTATCGTTAGTATCCTTCAGCTGCTGTGTTTCAGAACGAAGCTGAATAACCATGCGAGTAGCATCACTTAGAATAGCAGCTTTGTCAGCTTTTACAGGCTTCCCTGGTTCCAAAGTAGAGCCCAATTCAAGAAACCTAGGAATCATAAGAAACATTTGAAAAGTCAACAACATGGCAATCCATGCACTCTTGCGTCAGCAAAACTGTGTTTATCATTTACCTGTCATTGAGCTTGTCCCTTCTCATTTTTTCTCTACAAGCTTTGGATGTTGGCCTACCGGAAGATTCTGACCTTAAACTGCAATTTGCAACAGACTAACAATTACAGAACTGATGACTGGATACAGTGAGGTAATATGCATCTAAGTTGTGGGGTGAAATAACAGGCTGACCGTTTATTACTGCCAGGCCCCTTGAAGACATCATTGGTGTTCACATAGCTGCCCACTTCCACACTGTCAAAAGAAGGGGAAATTGATTAGCAATGCTAGGTCTTCATACAAAATTTTCCCAGTTGATACCCTGTTTCTAGTTCAACCCAACAACAAAAAAATCATTCATCATTCATCAACGAAAATTGATCCGAGTTTATATACATGTAATGTAAGGCATCTGTAGCTGTCCCATGCAGTAAACTGCTTTTAGCAAAACAGAGAAACGAGTATCACTGCAAATAACCCCTAGTGCACATAGATGACTGATTAGTCTAATCTGGTACAGTATCACAGTTCCTGCCATGACCTAGCAGCACATCCCGCTGCATGCTTACCATTAAGGCTGGAACCTAATCCCCAACAATTAACCAATAAATCGTCAACACACGTGAATTTATCCATTTTACAGTCATACACACGGCCACTGCAACACTAACAAATCTACCAAAAGGAATCATCTTGCCGCACACAAAAAGCCACCAATCCTAAGTTTTGGGGCACTTTCGTTTTCATTTATCCTGTTTTTGAGGGAACTCCAACCTACGACAAAAGCAACCATGGCAAGTTTACAGATAGCAGATCTGCTGAATATAGCAACACCTTTATTGATCAGGTAGCAGATCACCCGGCGCATGCATCAGCTACAAAACCAGCCGCTCTCAAATCCCTAAAACAATCCATCCACACGTTCCTAGTCCAGAATCAAACGCCTGCCCAGAACTCTGCAATTATCTGCAATCACCATCGCGCAGACACGGAACGCCATGTCGACGGAATCCATCGCCAGAATCCAGCCAAAACCGAAGACAACTCCTAGGCTACATCTGGAGCAAGCAGGAATCGATGGATCAAGCGGCGGACCTGGGGTTGGAAGTCGACGGGGACGCGTCCCACGGGAAGGCCCCGCAGGCCGCGGCCGGGAGGTCGTCGAGGATGCCACAGTCGAGGAACCAGTCGTCGCCGGCGGCACCGCCGCCGCTGCCGCCGTCCGCCGGAGGGAGAGACATCGCCGCCGCCGAGCAAAAGGCGAGACCTTTTCCTGTCCCCTTGTTATTTTTTTTTCCCAATTCGTCGATCTTTCGGTCGCGGATTGGAGAATGGAGAATAGAATGGCGGGCCGATCTGTCGATGACAGGTGGGCCCGGGCGTGTTTCGCGTGTGTGGGTGCCCTGGTGCTGGGTGGCAAATTTGTTTTTGTTTTGGGGTTTTTGGTTTTTCTGTGTGGCTGCGGGAGGAGATAGGAGTAGGTGAGGATGTGGCGTGTGCGGGGGTGACGTGGAGCCGCGTGGTTGGACGAGATCGATCAGGATGAAGGCCAGGTACGATCCCTCTTCCTTGCCCATGTTGGTGGCCCGTTATCGATGAACAAGAGAATTTGGAACGGATGATAGCGATCCTGTGACAATAAAGCAATTCTTTCTTTTTGTCCCTTCTTAACTTTAGTCCACCGTGTTATTGTGATTTTAACATGTCATGGCTGATTGGTTGCCCTTAGCTGTTCAATACTCACTTTTCATTGGTGCTGCTATCTAAGTACTACCTCCGTTCTTAAATACTCCGTACGTACATGATATCATTAATTTTTTTTCCTTCATTTGACTATTCGTCTTTTCTACAAATATTTATGTAAATAGATATGTCTACTAGTTAAAATCCAAATATTATTGATAATAGATGTGGTGGCACCCATTTTACTTTATTTAATAATCTAACTAATTAAATATTGTTGATCAAAGTAGAAGTTAAAAGTCAACGGTAACCGAGGATGTACCGTAGCCCATAGGACAATAGGAGTCTGCTTTTACAACCTTGCTAGCACAGGCATTCCTTATCTATCCCCAGTTTCAAACATTGTCAGTGGAGCACTGTCTATTTGAGCCGGTTCGAGGCTTGGCATCCTTTTCTCAAGATTAAGGACAGGGCTTATAACCCATTATTAACTAAGATAATACATCTGGTTTGACCTTTGTGATTCTGTTCTGAGTATTAATAGCTTTCATCGTGCTTGCAGGTGATGTGTACCGTTTACACTTGTGATCAGTATTCAGATCTCCAGTAAATGGCCTTGTTTAGTTCGCGCGAATTCGATCGAATGCACTGTAGAAAAATGCATTGGGAATCGAAAAAGCAGAGAGGGGGCACGTTGTTCAATGCGTAAAACAGAGCGCGAGTTCGATCGAATCGAGCGAACTAAACAGGGCCAAAGTTTTGGGGCTTTCAGATAGTGCATGTCAAAGTGGAGACAGATATTGCTGGTAGTGTCCTAAGGCAAACCTGGGCTCATAAATTTTGTCATCCTGTAATGTATGAGTATGCTTTTTCGAAATTTTCATGTAGAACATGTTAGATTAGTGTTGACGATCAAAATTGGCACGACAGAGGTTTTCCTGCAAACTGGACAAACAGGTTAAACCGGTTTTAGAAACCGGTAGGACCGGATTTTATAACATTATCAAATTAGCATTTTTATTGCACCATTGCGTAGCTTGCGTCGATATGATCGAAATGCATATATAGAAAGTCCGATTTGGAGTTCGGACGAGAGAGTTATGGCTCCGAGAACGTCTTCACCTGGACGAAACCGGTGAAACCGGTTTTGGAAATAGGTAAAACCGGTTTTGGTCACTATATCTGATATGGCGACGCAAACCGGTGGAACCGGTTTGTCAAACCGGTGGAACCGGTTTTGGACAGAGTCCTAGTAGATTTGGAGATCCGTGTGGAATATGACTTGTAAAAGGATTTCCTTGCGGGGCAAGACCTCCCCACCCTATAAATATAAAGGGCCACGGCCGATTGAGGGTTATCCAATCGATCAAATACAAATTACCTTTACTTTTTATCCCTTTCAAACCCTAACTTTTCCAACCTCTCCTGTTGTTCGTGCTTCGTCTCTACGGCGTTTGACGACGTTCTGAGTGGCCTGCCGATCTCAGAACAACCCTAGGCGCGTCAGCCCTGACGGGGTCCCTCCCGGGCCGGCGTTCGTAGGTCAACGCAGCAAACCCTAGGAAACCGGTTTCACCGGTTTCCCAAACCGGTTTTACCGGTTTTGGCTGGGTGTGCTGCAGGTGATCGATCCGTTGCGGGTCCGCGCGTTCTAGCGCATATCTCGGTGTGTTGACCAGAAAAAGCGTCAACACATTTTTGGCGACTCCGCTGGGGAAAGAGATCTTGGTTTTTATAACCGGTCTACCTAACCCTAGCCAGATGGGCTCTATTTCAGAACTAAACAAAGACAACATCGTCGTGCCCTCCATGGAAGAGCTCGATGAAGAGGAGCGTCAGAAGTTTGAAGTAGCCCAAGAATTTTTCAAGAATCAATTTCTGATGGGGCTGAAGAAAGATCGTCAGGGCACAGTATCAAGAACACAAGACTTCGTGATGCCCGCGTTCAAGATTGATAATCGGAAGGTTGAGGTAATACCTACTGTAAGCAATTCACCGTCTACTCCGATTGATCAACTTGCGATTACTTTTGATTCTGTACATAAAAAAAGATTGGATCTTTTATCTGCATTATCAAAACGAATAGATCAATTAGAAAAGGGGAATTGTGTTAGTAATATTATTCCTTATGATATTCCTCATATTGAGCAACATGAGAAAGTTCAGACTAGTTCATCGGCTGTACTAGAGGAATTTCCTGAAAATTTACCGTATAATATGTCGATAAACTTTTCTCCAGAGCAAACGGTGCCAAAATCAGTTCAATTGCCGGATACAGCAAAACCAGTACCACCGGTTCTTGAAACCGGTACCACCGGTTTTTGGATGGCATCTCCTGGACAGTCTGAATTAATGCATTGTGTCCCATTAAATTATATGCCTCATGTTACTCAGTCAGTACCACATGTTGCTACAATGCATCCAGAATTAAAATTGACAGATTTAACATCGGTTAGACAACAAGAGAATGAATCTGTTTCTGAATATATTAGGAGATTCAAAGAAATAAAAAATCGTTGTTATGATCTGTCAATTTCTGATAAAGATCTTGCTCGTATTGCTGTTGATGGTTTGAGATCTATTATTAAAGGAAAACTTGAAGGCTTTGATTTTTATTCAGTTAACCAAGTTTTAGTAAGGGCATATGGTATAGAATTACAAATCAATAAAGATGCCTATAGAACTCATCAGTCTTATTTACATGTGAAAAACAATAGTTTGGACGATGAGAGAAAAGGTGATTATGTTGCTGAATTAGTTTGGCCTTCAGAAGATAAAGCATATACATGTCCATCTCTTAAGCTGATTTCTAAGGATCGGCAAGAACAAATGAGATTTAGCTTTGATGTTTCTAAATGTGATCGTATATTTGATGAATTGTTAAAACATGAAAACATCAAGATGTCTCACATTATACCTCCACCTGAAGAATTGAAAGGGCGTGCATATTGTAAACTTCATAATTCTTTTTTGCATGCCACTGTTGATTGCAATATTTTCCGTCGGCAAGTACAATCGGCCATAAATCAAGGACGATTGGATTATCATGAAATGCCAGCGGATAATGTTTCTCTTTCTGTCAACACCATTGATATACAGCAACCCAAGGTTTTGGTTCGGCCACATCAAGCTAAATCAACCAAGGGGAAAAATGTCGTCATCGGTGAGGAGAAGTCTAAAAATTTGAAAGAGAAACAGGTGATCAGAGATGTAGTGTCTGAAAAGACTCCTAATGGTAGAGAAATTTTCAAGATCACTGCAAGTACTTCTGAACTAGGGGGGCAAGCATCCTCGCAAAAACCGTTTGAGTCTGCTGTGCAGACAAAACTGGTTTCACCGGTTCTTGAAACCGGTATTACCGGTTTTGGACAGCACTATTCCAAAGCGGTTAAACCAAGGCGCCCCGAGATTGAAATTTCAAAAATAGACTTGGAAAAAGGTCAAGAGAGATGCGGAAAGAAAAAATTAACCTTTGATGAGTTATTATCCAAGTATGAAAATCAAAAGGCCGTTACTAGTGATCGGCCGGGAAAAAAAGGAACATGGTCACCTATACGTCATGAGAGACATGCTTTATTTCAGAAGGGAGCTACAAGGCAGCAGGGTGATTTTGTCAAATTGCATCCTCTTCATAACTCACATCAAAACATGTCATGGATTCCTCCGATTTCTTCTAATTTTTCATATCCGGCATGTGATTTTAATAATATGTGGTGGCCATATTATCCTATGTTGTATTCGCATTATACAGGATGTGGTGCATCTGCTGAGCCAGTTTATGATGAGATGTTGCATTCTAAACAGGACCGTTTGACATCTAGTCAATCAGGTTGGAATCAGCAGAATAAATCCGGTGCAACCGGATTTCCAAACCGGTTTAACCGGTTTTCACAGGGAAAGCAGGCAGCTCCTTCAAAACAGGTTTATCGTATCAAGAAGAAGAAGGGAGAGCTGCAGAACATGGATGATGGCTTAAAAATGACTACTGAGAAAGATGTCACACAGGTTGAGGACATTAACATAATTTCGAAGGACGACGCCAAAATACCGATTGTAGTTGATGGTAAAATTGAAACGTCAGTCCAAGAGAAGGTTGCCGCTATCCATGGTGAGAATAATAAAGTTGATAATGATATTTTAAGTGTTTCTTGCCAAGATGGTGTCCTCCAGGTTTAACTCGCACGCAAAAGAGGAAATTGCAGCGGCTTCGGTTTCAGGAGAATAAGGAGAAGGAATTGGAGAAACAGAAGAATGAAAGCTTTAACAAAGATAGACCAATGATTTCTCAGAAGGAGTGGAAGATCAAGCCTGGTGTTTGTTCAGCAGCAAAACCGGTGGAACCGCTTTCATATCCGGTAGAACCGGTTTCCACGACGGCACAAGGAGATTTGGTTGATACAATGCAGGTTCCTCTGATTCCTAATATTTTTGCTCCTGATTCAATTCATTATGATAAGAAGTTGTCATCGGGTTCCCAGAATAAGGACGATGAACAATTTTTGGATTATGAGCTATCCTCTGAGCATATGGATATTAATCTTGATGTGGTGCACTTGCCTTCGGAGGAGGGGATGGCTTATTTCAATTTTGGGCCACAAGAAGCTATTTTTCAGAAGCCCAAAGATAATGATGATCATCTGAAAGTTCTATACATGAAAGGTTATATCAAAGGGAGACCGATTTCTCGCATGCCGGTTGATAGTGGAGCGGTTGTTAATTTAATGCCTTATACTTTGTTCAAGAAATTGGGATGTTCAGATGATGAGTTGATCCAAACTGATATGGCTTTAAGTGGTGTGGGAGGAGATGATCCTATAAGTGCTAAAGGAATCGTTTCTATGGATCTCACTATTGGAAGCAAGACATTGGTTGCTGCGTTCTTCGTTGTTGAGACCCAAGGTAAATTCAGTTTGATTTTGGGGCGTGATTGGATACATGCGAACCAATGTGTACCTTCTAGCTTGCATCAATTCTTGATACAATGGATAGGTGATAAGCTAGAGATTGTGCATGGTGATACATCGGCTTATATTACAGCTGATGGTTCTATTAAAGGTGTGCATGGTGATTTTAAGTGCTTGACAGGTGTAGACGTTTCGCATTGTGGGTTTATAAGGTCTACACGAGATGGTTTTATTCTTTGTCATAATAAAGGCAATTAAAGATTTTGCAAAAGATGGCTGATATTTTGTGATATCGCCCTTAGAATAAAAAGGCCGATGGATATGTGTTAAACATCGCCCTTAGTGTTGTCTTTGTGCTTTTATGTTTTCTGCTACGCAAGCTTTACCAGAAAACAGGGGGGCATATGTTGACGATCAAAATTGGCACGACAGAGGTTTTCCTACAAACTGGACAAACAGGTTAAACCGATTTTAGAAACCGGTAGGACCGGATTTTATAACATTATCAAATTAGCATTTTTATTGGACCATTGCGTAGCTTGCGTCGAGATGATCGAAATGCATATATAGAAAGTCCGATTTGGAGTTCGGACGAGAGAGTTATGGCTCCGAGAAGGTCTTCACCTGGACGAAACCGGTGAAACCGGTTTTGGAAATAGGTAAAACCGGTTTTGGTCACTATATCTGATATGGCGACGCAAACCGGTTCAAACATGTAATTCAAACCGGTGGAACCGGTTTTGGACAGAGTCCTAGTAGACTTGGAGATCCGTGTGGAATATGACTTGTAAAAGGATTTCCTTGCGGGGCAAGACCTCCCCACCCTATAAATATAAAGGGCCACAGCCGATTGAGGGTTATCCAATCGATCAAATACAAATTACCTTTACTTTTTATCCCTTCCAAACCCTAACATTTCCAACCTCTCCTGCTGTTCGTGCTTCGTCTCTACGGCGTTTGACGACGTTCTGAGTGGCCTGCCGATCTCAGAACAACCCTAGGCGCGCCAGCCCTGACGGGGTCCCTCTCGGGCCGGCGTTCGTAGGTCGACGCAGCAAACCCTAGGAAACCGGTTTCACCGGTTTCCAAAACCGGTTGGCTGGGTGTGCTGCAGGTGATCGATCCGTTGCGGATCCGCGCGTTCTAGCGTATATCTCGGTGTGTTGACCAGAAAAAGCGTCAACAATTAGATGACCAATGATATAGTATGGTCCATGGAGCACTTGTGCTGAATGCATGAATCAAAATGTTTGGGTTGTGGAGAGTTTCATTGTGGATTAATTTTTCTGGGCCGTTGATCGCGAGCAATTGCTTCAACGGTTTGGTGCTACTGTGTTGTTTAAAGAACCTGATTTTAAAAAGTGAAATTGTTCGTGATGAATTTGAATTGAAGATAGGCCATGTCTGTTCGGTTGACATACTGGGTGCGCTGCTATTTGAACGAACCTGAGGGAGGGTACTGCAGGGCAGGGTATTGACCTGTTTGCAGAAATTATAACGTGTATTGAGAATAGCTTGTAGAATTACATGTAATTCTAAGGCCAGTCTCAGTGTATAGTTTCATGGCACAATTATCTAGTCTGAGAACTAGGTAACACTACTGGAAAACTCGCTATCAGTACCGGGTCATAACCCTCATAGGTACCGGTTCTGGAACCGGTACCGCGACACCGTGACTAAAGGGGTCGGCCTTTGGTACCGGTTGGTAACACCAACCCGTACCAAAGGCCCCCTCCCGCGTAGGCTAGGGGGGACGGCCTACCAACCGGTACCAAAGGCTGTTTTGGTTATTTTTTTAAATGTTTGATATTTGGGTTAGTTATATACAATTCTACGCGTCTACGTGTCTGCAAGTCATATGCCGTATGTCGTACGCGATCTTTCACACAATAAGATTGAAGTCGTCACAATTGTCAATTGATTGTGACCCGACTTTGATTGCATTTTTCTCACACATTCACATATAAACATTTGAGATCAGCCAATACAAAAGTTAGAGCATTTAAAAGTTATTTACAATTAACGAGCAGAACTGGAAGAAGGAGCGGAAAGGGAGTCCAATTGAGCGATAGCGCGTCCGTCATGGTGGTACTCTCCCAGTGGATTTATAACTTCGTCCATAATGAATCCAAAAAGTTGGTCCGCAATAGCTTTTGCTTTTTGTGACATTGGGAGCTCTTCATGGTAAAACATCCTCTGCATTAATCACAAATGACAACATTAATTCATATAATAAATAAATTTTGCATGTAATCATTTCTAAACAAGTAACTAATAATCATTCATTCATATAATAAATAAATTTTGCATATAATTATAAAATTTCCTAACACATTCATTTCTAAACAATAACTAATAATTATTTCTAAACAATAACTAATAATCATTTCTAAACAATAATCAATAACTAATAATCATTTCTAAACAAGTAACAAAGTTTACATGAAATAACAAAGTTTACATGAATTAACAAAGTATACATGAAATAACAAAGTATAATAAATATATTCGTAATAAATATACACTAATAATCATATTTCCATATACACTAATAATCTAATTTCCATATACATTAATAATCTAATTTCCATAAACACTAATAATCTAATTTCCATATACACTAATAATCTAATTTCCATATACACTAATAATCTAATTTCCATATACACTAATAATCTAATTTCCATATACACTAATAATCTAATTTCCATATACACTAATATTTCCATACTAATAATCTAATTTCCATATACACTAATAATCTAATTTCCATATACACTAATAATCTAATTTCTATATACACTAATAATCTCATTTTCCATTGGATAACACTAGATCATACACATTACAGAACAAGTCATATGCAAGTATAAATTGTTTTAATTCATACCATGAGTTCTTCGTGAGTCGCTTTTTTGGGAGAAATAAAGGTATGGATCCACTGGCAGACGTAGTATCCGCATAGATTCGTCCCTTCTTCCTGTCTGGCACACTGAAAGTGGAGAAGAATAAAGTTAGACGTAACAACTATATATTAGTGTGATTTTACGAGATATGCGGGTACCCCAGCCACGTACCGGAAAGTCCGTCTTCACATCCAATTTTTGTTTGAAATTTCCTTTTTGTTTCACACGGAAACGTGTCCATGCCATGTCAATCATGTCTAAAACTGCTTGGTAATCGTCTTTTTCTTTCCGCATTGAGTCCATGACAATAATTTGACCGGTGTTTATGATTATCACAAGCAGTATCCAGTGGAAGCTGTAGATATATATATATATATATATATATATATATATATATAAATACATGCACAAGTATTGAGAACAAAGTCTTAAAGTTATACATACATAGAGAGAAGTACTCACTTGAAATTGTATGGCAAAAGAATGTAAGTCTTGCTTCTTTGTCTCTCCAGGTACAAGTATATGTTGTCCACCGTGTCTAGTGGATTACTGGCTACAACTACGGCATTTACCATCAATGGATCCATGAAGCCGACATCATGATACGATTTTTGGCGGCAGGTATGGATCTCCATCCTACATGGCAAGAATAGATTATTGTTATTGTTGCAAATTCTAATTAAGGAAGCAAGTATTGCGAGAATAGATCAGTGAAACAAACTTACACAACCCAGCAGCTCATGATCGAGAGGTCTATGGCATCTTGATGGTACAACATATACACATCCTTGAAATCCAAAATTAAGAGACTATGCCCACGGAAGTAATCATAGTCTTGTATCAAAACATTGAGCATCAGTCTACCCTTTTTGGACACCTTCATGTACCACTCATGAAATCGGAATGCTTGAGTGGTTAGGTACTTCACAGACATTGGGGGCACCATTGCTTCGCCATATCGAAATTCTCAAATTTTCACTAGTGTTGCCTTAGGAATTTCGCCCTCTAAAATTGTTTTCGGTGAGAGGCCCGTTTGCGCGCACAACTTCGCAAGTTCTTCGTCGTCATATTCCTGTTGCCCTTGTGTCCTCCTAGCAGAGCTCTGACCGAGTTGTTTCTTCTTAGGAGTGGTCGCCTTCTTCCCCGATGATCCACTGCTGGCTTGTTTCTGCTTCTCATAAGACTTTGCAAGCTGGCGGTCATAGTCAGAGGGCATGAATCTCTTCTGATTCGCTGCAGTCATTGTTTTGAAAAAGGTCTTCACTGTCGGATCTATGGGTACCGGCTTCTCTGGCTCTTTGGGTTTGAAATGCTCTTTGACTTGGGCTGCGACCACCAAAGCGGTTTCCTCGTCAGTTTGGTCATAAGGTAACTTTTTCTTTATGGCGGCCAACTTTTCTTCTTCGGTCGTAGGCTCTTTCTCCACTGTTTGGCGCTTCTGGCGAGTAGTCCGCCGTGGGGGCGGAGCTTGGCGCTTTGGGGGATGCCGTGCTGGTGGAGGAGGAGACCTATGTGAGCCGGCATCATCCCGACCTGGAGGTGGCAGCTCTGGGTCATCCTGGTCCCTTCTTGAAGGTGACGGTGGCTGCGGGGGATCCCTGGGTGGAGTAGATGATGGCCCTTGACTGCCAAATTTGACGTAACGCTTCTTCCATAGAATGATACTGCCGTGGGCAGCATCCGCTAACGTCTTTTCTCCGTCGCCACCTGGGATGTCGAGCTCCAAGTCATCATATCCTTCACAAATTTGCTCGACCCCCACCTTGCAGTAGCCACTTGGAATCTGTGCCCCATGAATGGTCTGCCCTTGCTCTACCAGATAAGCCATACCATAAGCCACCTTAGTGGATAAGTTCCGGCTTGGTATATGAAGCTCACATGGTGTACGCAGAGTGATTTCGTCCACTGGATAGCGAGCACTCTCGTCCCCGGCATCGGCCGTTGGCAGCTCCGTGGAAGCAACACTGCTGCGACGTTGGGAGGGCGGGCTAACACCATCACCTGATCCAACAGCTGGTACAAGTACTGCTCCCGGCACCGACTGCCCTTGGCTCAGCAATGTCTGTATCTGTCTAGACACTTCATCTGCGATGCCGGCCTTTGTCTCCCGAAGCTCTCTTTCCAAGTTCTCTACTCTTTTCTCTTGTGTGGCCTTAGAGCGGCTTCGACTCCTGTATGTGTCACTGTCCGCAGGGAATGCAACCTTCCACGGGACGACGCCGACACCTCTAGCTCGTCCGGGATGTTCGGGGTTCCCCAGAGCCCTTGTTACACTACTACAGCAGGAGCATCACAGGCGGTTCGGTTGCCCACATCACAGGCGGTTTTCAAAAGTGGCGCTGGTTAAGTGGCGCTGATAATCTCATTTTCACAGTCGGTTTTTAACCGGCTGTGAAAACTGATTTTCACAGCCGGTTTACGTCATGAACCGGCTGTGAAAATAGTTTCACAGCCGGTTTTGAACCTTGGAAACCTGCTGCGTCAAGCGCTATCACAGCCGGTTTTTTGTCAAAAAACCGGCTGTGAAAGTGCATTTTCACAGCCGGTTTTCTTCCAACCAAAACCGGCTGTGAAAG
>CM014275.1:67350821-67390925 GCA_004135705.1 Alloteropsis semialata
GAATGAGTGTTTGAGAGATTGTTTATTGCTTGGTAAATCATATGAATGTGCTAAAAATGCAAAACTACTTTTAATGGTTCTGTTATGATTAGTAGAGTTGAGTTGAGCATCTGTTGGCCAAAGTTGATTCATGATTTTGGTAGGTTTGGAATTAGTTAAGTTAATGGAGTAGAAAAAGTAATAAATATATAAACTACTCAATAAAATTTGGCAAATTTTGTTAGAGCTTCTTTGGAGTATAGGAACCCTCACAAAAAGAAATAGCTCTAGAAAATGTATACTTTTTAAGTTATGCATTAAGTTTGTTTCTAGCTAATTAAGTATAGGTAAATCACTAAATATTCTGTATATGTTAGAAAAATGTGAACAATTCACATAAAGTTTTTCTGATAGAATAGTAGTTTCAGTAAAAATTTCATCAGCAGAAAGTTTTTGTAGAATTTATTATGATTTTCTAACTAGTGGTAAGTGTTGGCTATTAAAAGAAATAGAAAACAAATAGGTAAAATATTGAAAAATTTCTGAAAAATAGGTTTAGCTGTTGAGAACATAGAAACATATTTGCCTTAATTTGTTTTATAAAAATATATTTTCTAGGCTTTATTTGGTAAGAACTAGCTAGGAAATGCTTAATTAATAAATAGTTTTCTTGTTGTAAAATTAATTCTACAAATATGTATAGCACCCAGGAGTGCTGAATGTTAGATTTAGCAATTGAAACTCCATTGTATTACTAGCGGTTAATTATAGATGTTTTACTTGATTTATGTGGTAGTGTAAGTTGTTTTAACATATTTAAAAGGTTTAATAAAACTTCTTTATACATTAACTCAGATCTCAACTAGGCATAATCAGCAACTAAAAGCAACCCACCCAGCTTTCTTTGTGAGCTTCTGAGTTATTTATATTCCGTAAATGATTGTCCAGTGATGTATTAGTGAGTTGTTGCAGTAATTCTGTGATTGATTTGTTGTGCACTGCTGCATCTCATGCATCCGCATTTCGTGTAGATCATGCGATAGATGTTGGCGTGTACGAGGTGATCCACAAGCCGTCCGTGCTGAGTCTAACTGAAGCCGCAGAAGACCCGGGCCAAGTCCGGAAGGGCCTAAGGCCGCTGGTGATCAAGAAGGCAAGCCCCGGAGCATGAACCCAGTTCAAACTAACTCTTTACTTTGTGCCTTACTTTGTGCATTTAAGTTTTGAGGAGTTGGATGAAACCCTAGTTGCATGATCTCTAGGTACCTATGTCCTAATACTAGTATGTGTACGTCGTATAGAATGCCATGCTTAATTAGGACCGGTAGAAGTCGAGTGATTGCCTTGTCACTCGCGAGATATAGGTTTTTATTTTATATCAGTTTATGATGTTCGGCAAGCGGGGCTTGTGCGATATTCTTGTTTGGTTGAACGTCCTACTTGCACAGATGGTGTTGGCTAAGGCATTGATTGTATGGCGATGTTGGTCAAGCTTTTGAAGGTACTAATCATATGCCGGGAAATATGGTAAACTGGTAAATCTAGTACTTGATTCAAACTGACGTCTAACGGGTCTTTCCTACTCCATTGGGCGAGGGGGATGATGGCGAGTGTAGCAGTGGCTGCGGCACAGGTTTGCCTGGGGCACCTGGGGTCCGTTGGGGCGTGCACTCGGATGGAGTGGGCCCTGATGGCAGATGGCAGGGAGAGATGGGAACGGTTGCCTTGTGAGGTCCTGGGTGTCTCTCACAGGTCGTACGATTAGGTTGTCCCATGCATGGTTAAAATCAACTCGAGTTGTCCGTCCTTCGCGGTTACATGAAGCTGCTTGATCTCTTTTCACACATCAGTGTGCTTGGGCCAATGGGTAGAAATGTTGTTAGCTGAGTAATATGCATAAATGGCTAATCAATTGTTTTCCCACACTGATTGTTGTTGAATAGTTTGGCAAATATAGTAATGGTTAGTCTCACTTTAAACTTGGCTAAAATATTGAAAATAGGGTCAACTTGTAGATGCTTTTTGACAAAATAATTTCCCTTCACCATAAAGCCTTGTATGTCTAGAATTTAACCTTGTCGGGTAAGTCTTGCTGAGTATTAGTATACTCAGCCTTGCTTGTGGCTTGTTTTTCAGATAATGCTGCTGGCCTTGACCCTGTTGCTGCTTTGGCGTGGCCTTGTGTGATTTCCTGATGGCTGGATTGTGGAGCGGGTGCCGCCTGAATCCGATTCGGGCCGCGGTGATCAGATATCATGTGCGGGCTCCTCATGATATCTCGTGTATCGACGTTTAGACTTCCGCTGTATTATACTCTGTCTTGTAATAATTAAAAATATTCACTGTGTTTGTATAATTATCCATGTGAATCCTGTGCTTTAAAATTGGTGATGAGTTGTACCATCTGAGCTCACCTTCGAGTGGGACTTGCTGCTATTTTGTTTCGGTCAAGAATCGGTGGTTTCATCGGGACGTTACCCGACAGACTGCACGATTAATTCGGTTTAAGTGTGTGGGACACCGCTTTGAAAGTGGCCCCATGTATTTAAGCCGGATTATTTGGGGCGAGCTGCCACAGCTAGTATCAGAGCCGAAAAATAGGCAGTGGGTGGTATGACAAGTCTTAAACAGGTTTTCTTGATTTGCAAAACTTAATCTGGACTTTTGAAAACATCGTTGGTTGCGCTAGGGTTTGAAAAGAATAGAACATGAGCCCTAGGGATGCTTATGGGTATGTTTAGGTGGCTTATATAATATATATATCTGACTGACTTCCAGCACAATTATTTTCTGCAACTTAAATTCTGTAACAACGCAAACAGAAGTCAAGTGAGTGAATGGTCGCCCATCGCCAGAGGGTGTGATCACTGGACGCTGTTCCCCAAGCAGTGGCCTACTTGGGGTGCAGTCAATATAACATCTTTGGTGTTATAATGACTGTAGTGCTTTTACTTTACTGGTTGAACTGCTGCTTCTATAGTAAGCAACAGGGTGTGGTCATCATATGTGGGTAACCGCATATGCGTCACCCATGTGGCGTGAGGTACATGAGAGCTGTTTGTGAGTGCTGGCACAAATGGTTCAGTGATGAATGTTTTCTGCAGGTACACTAACCACGAAATGCTAGGATGTTTGATCGATAGAATTCCGATTAGATATTATAAGGAGAGACGTATTTATGTGCCACCGTGAATAACCGCGTAAGTCCAAGGTTACTTGGCAATTGTTCTTTTGTGAGGACGACTAGGTCGATCATTCATGCATCATGTTAATGAACAAATGCATAAATTGAGGGTTATGGGATGAGGATAAGGTTTGGTTACCAACAAGTAAATGGTGCACTCACATAGGATTGTTCTAGATTTTCTGTGATCTGTCTGCTGGTATGAAATTTTTCGACCAGCTAGATTACCTCTTCTGCAGATGACCAAATAATAAAAGTTATTCCAAAATTGTTTAACTAGCTGATGCCAAAATTTTGCAATTTTTGGCCCAACCAATTAGGAGTTATGACAGTTTTACCATTGTGCTGAAATCTGTCAACTTTGTGCAGATCTGATTGTAGCAAGGATTCACCCATTTTAATGATGTTTCTTTTGAAACTCATAATCATCAAAGTTGTTACCGACTTGATCATCTATTCACTACCAAAATTTCAGGTCATTGGGCCCAGCAGATAGTGAGATATAGTCTTTTTACTAGCTCTCCGTTCTGCTGAAAATTCTGCTTGTACCAGTTACAAAACTCTAAAGTTTTGGACACCTTACTGCTGTATTTAGCTATGTCCTAGAATACCAAAGTTGTATATAACTTATCTAGGAACACTCTGGTAAAATTTGAGAATTTTTGGCTCAATAAATTCTGAGTTATGAATTTTTCTAGCTCAGCACAGAATCTGTCCTGTTGAATTGTTCCTTATGTATAGATAACACTTGACTATACCAAAATGGATCAATGGCCATAACAGTTGACATCACACGATCATCACTGCAATGTCATGCATAGCATCGTGTTGCATCTTTGCATGTCGCATGTTTAACCAGTGTTATTAGGAATATATGCATCTTGGGGAAAAAATGATCGAGTAACTAACAGGGTATCTTATTCGTAAATCTCACTTGTGCTGTTTCCCTCGTTTGTGTTTCTCCCTTTCTTGTCGCCACTTGTACTCTAAGATGGTTATTTATTGATTTATCTAGAGGTGACATTTGCCACACAACCATGGTGCCGTGTCGGAACCTAGGGCCTTATGTGGACTGCAGCCACATGAGTCAACCACTAGGGGCGCACTGGTGCCTGGAGATGTGTGGGTGCGATTTCACTATGGTTTTGTGCCACCCTTACCAATGTTTTATGTCTTCTTGACTTCTTCGACACAATGTGGAAACAACGGGGAAACTTGGTATGAGCATATGCAAGTCACACAAATGCTAACATGCATTGCATGGTATGCATCATAACATACTATGCATATGCATCCATATGCACCATTTCATTTACTACATGGGTCATTTCATCGGTGCATTGCATCATTGCAACTATGCATCTCCTGAGTGCACCATATAATCGCAGTCGAGCATTTGCACCATAGCTGATGCATGGCATTGTCATTTTCATATCACTATGGCATTTCTCACAATTTGCTTAATTAAGAAATTAGTTTAAAAGTTTGATAAGCTTGTCACCGACAAAAATTCAGCTCTATTGGAGCAATGGAACAACAGTTATGATCAAAATGCCATAACTCAGTTTTCTAAAATTCCAGGATGCAGACAGATAAGATTAATAAAAATTTCACATCCTTCCTATTAGAACCAGCCTTTCCACTGAATACAAAAGCTGTAGAAAATTATATATAAGCTCTCTGCTGGCAAAGGATGAGAATTTTTGGGTTAACAGAACTCAAGATATGACTTTATCATTTCACTGCTGAAATTGCTAGCACACCAGATTTCACTCCATTGGTGAACTCAGTCTTTGGTAGCTCCTTAAGCATTGTTCAGCAAGTTAGGAATTTGGCTCTCAATGCCATGGATAATGTTTTAAACTAACCAACAAGGCCAAAAGCAAGTGGCTCTTGTTCGACAAGGAAGAGTCAATTTGTAACAATGGATCAACTTCCACGAGGCGCACCAGTTATGACGAGTGTAGTTTTCTCTCCAAATGCCAACTGTGATTTTATTTGACCACCAGTTATCTAAGTCTCGAAAATTAAGTCTAAGTATCTAGTGTCGGTTTTTTATACCGGCTAGCCTACTATGGGGGGTCCCTAAGTAGTCGAGTTGTTCGTGGGGGCCTCGCCGGAACCAGAAGCACGATGGTGAACACGAGACGATTTAGACAGGTTTAGGCCGCCTCGAGTGGAGAGCGTAATACCTTACGTCCTGTATGGTGGATCTTCTCGTATTGATGGGTATGATTTTACAAGGGGTCCCTGCCTCACCTTATATACTCGGGAGACAGGGTCTACAAGGCAAGAAATACAAACTCCTAGTCGGATACAATACACAGAGTCCTAACATGAGTAGGCCGGGTTGTTTCCCAGTACCCGACTAGTTTCCTTAAGCTGTACAGTCCTTCCTTGTATCAGTCAGGGTTGCCGGCCCAATTTCCTAACGGGACTGTGGCCCATGAGGACTCCCATGGATCCTGGACCGTCAAGCCCCCGAGCGTCTTCATGTCTTCACGCCTGCCGGGTTGTTTCTCAACGATTTCAGCATCAGCCGAGTTGTTTCCTCGTCGTCTTGCATGTTGAAAACCTTCAGAAGTGAACATGATGTGCTCCTTTGCTGACTTCTTTTGCAGCCAGCCCCCGGGTCTTGGTTCATGAACCAAGATTGATGCAAAAACTTCCCCATTTACTATAATGGTGTCCAGCTTTTGAAAAAAGATGGACCCATTATGGGTCTAGCCCCCGAGCCTAGAAATATTTTCAAGGATTAAAAACAATTTCAGGGTCTTTATTGAAAAAACTTTCCAAAAGAAATATACTATTCCCCCCAGCCCCCAAGCTTAAAGCAGATGACAATAAGCTTAAAGACTTCTGTTGAAATATGTATATTCTTTGATGTGGAAATAAATCCTATTAAGCATCAGCCCCCGAGAATGAAAATTCATCGGAAAATGACCTAGCTCGTTAGGAAATGGCCGCACAAATATGCATCTGGTTTGTCACCGCGAATACATAAGTGTTGGCGTATTTTTGGAAAACGGGTTACGAAGAATACGCTTAGGGTTACCGCTTCAATCTTATAAGACAGAAGGTGAACTGTTCGTATTCTTCTCCCCATCGCCGTCGCTTTCAGTACTGAAAACCTCAAACTCCTTTTGCCTCCACGCGCAATCTGCAATCCACTCAAGCCCCGTTCGAGAATCAATCAAGAATCTCGTCTGGCAAGATGGGTCGGAAACCTGCTTCCAGCAAGTCTACTGAGAGCAAATCCGCCACAAGCAAAAAGAAATCCAAGATCCCAATCACCGATATGCCAGTGTTCAAAAACTCCCCTGCGCCGGCTCTCACCTGGAAGCCATCCAAGGCTACAGACGAGATGGTGCAGGGTCTTGTGGAGCAAGGCTATCTGCTGGATAAATCAATCTCTTGTTGGCGCACTGACGCAGGTAAGGCCTGGCCTTTTGAAGAAATCCACGAAATCGTGGTTTTTGTAGCCTTTAATGAACGCGGATTCGCCCTCCCCGCTCATGATTTTCTCCGAGGGCTTCTTTCTTACTATAAATTGGAATTGGTCCATCTCAATCCCAATTCTATTCTTCAAATTTCCCTCTTCATTCATCTCTGCGAAACCTTCTTGGGGATCGATCCCCACTTCAATCTGTTCCGCTGCCTCTTCCGTGTGAAGGCCACCCCAGACAAAGTAGTCGGCGGGGCCGGATTTCAGTTGCGTCAGGGGATGAAGAACGTCTACTTCGACTTCAAGATGAATGACTCCATTAAAGACTGGAATGACAAGTGGTTTTATGTGGAGAATCAGCCCCCGAGGCTATCCAAGCACTCCGGTCATCGCCCTCGGCCGCAAGATTCATGGAATGAATCCCTCGATAGGGATAAGGTCGACGGAATCTCCAGGCTCATCAAGATGATCGCTGCTCTGAAAGATCAAGGCTTAACCGCCATCGGGATCGCCAGCTCGTTCTTGCGCCGGCGCGTACAACCCTGCCAGAAGCTGGTGCACGCTGGCTATGAGTATACTGGCCCCGAAGACCCGACCAGGATTTTGACCAGCGATTTATCGTCAGATGAAGTCGCCGTCCGCGTCCAGGCACTTTTCATGGATGCCTAGGATCTGCCATGCCGGGTACCCGAGTACTCTGCAAGTCGTCCATCATCATTGGTAAGCTTGAAAACAACCCGAATATCAATTATGACATACACCTTCTTGCTTCTTGATAACTGATCAATTGCTGCACTATCCAATGCCAGGAATTGCGGACCAGACTAGCTTCCTCACCTCCAGACATAGCAGAGAACCAATCCGGGTTGCCTGGATCTCCCCCGCCCCAGCAAACTGCTGAAAGTTCGGGGAAAGGGAAGAAAAAGGCGTCGCCAGATATGGACCAGGTAATTCTGGAAGAAGTATTCGACTCTGATGATGACACACCCCAACTTCCTCTTGGAAAAATACTCGGGCAAGGAGGATCAGGCTTGAAGAGGCCTTGTGCTAACGATGCCCCAAGTCCAACCATCCCCAAGAAGAAACGGGCTATGCGGAAGAGAGTGTCTCCTTCGGTGAAGGAATCATCAGATGCCATTCTTGATGAAGCAGAGGCACTTGAAGCAGAGCCTGAAACCAATATGGAGATCCCAGTGGGGATCCCACTACAGCCTCCTCCACCCAAGGTACCCCTATTATCTTGTTTGCCAAAAAATCTTGGTTTTTATCCTCTTGCCGAGTTGTTTTCTGAATTGAATGTATAATTGTAGAATCCTCAACAAGAAGAACCCGCTCAGTCGGAAGAGCCTCAAGGACCTCAAAACAACCCTACTGGCGGTTTTGACTTCGTTGTGGAAGAGCCTGAATTTGCCAGGTAGATGATCCAACTTCATGGAGCAAAATTCTGAAACGCGAATATTGCTAATCTTCAATTGTTTATGCAGCCGTCCACCTACTCCTGCTCCTACAGACGTACCAAAGACTCCAATCACGGAGACAGGAGGAGGAGAAGGGCCAAGCCCCCAAGCATCTTCACCGCCCCAACCTCAAGCAGCAAGCAGCAACGTCGCGCCACCACCTCCTGTAAGAGAGCAAGCCGCTCCGGGTACTTCTGCTCCTGGGTCTTGGCCCAAAGCAACAGAAAGTATCCGGATGGCTGGCCTCCGCTCTGAAGGATTGGACACCACCACTGGCCTGATGAAGGAAGCTGTTGTTGAAGAAATCATCTGGGAGCAAAAGAAACCCCGCGAGCCTTCACCAGAGCCATTCCAGATCTTCACCGGCACACCTGGCGTCAACGCAAATGAGGATGAAGACGCCTTCTTATTCAACTCTGAAGTTGACCACGAAGATCTGGAGAAGGCCGCCGAGCTGTACAAACAACTCTCCAAGCTCACAGAGGTTAGTAAAATAGTGTAGTATTGTAAATACTTATCTCCTTCGTACTGTAATCAACCCTGCTTCCTTTAATCTGGATGTAGAGTATACTTGTACGATCTCAGCAGAAATCTGAGATGCTTCGGAGAGCAAGCACGTCCATTGCCCGCGCTGAGAAAGCCACAGCCGATCTGGCCAAGGGACAAGCAGCTTGGGACCAAGAACGCGCCCAATTGCGCCGAGAGCTGGATGAGGCGTACAAGAAGATCAATTTGTACCAGGACCAGCGCGATGACATGGTTGAGAAGAATAAGTCTTTGCGACAAAAACTCTCAGGTGTGTACGCCGAGTACTTTTTCTCTGCCTGCAGTGATCATATAATGAATAGGATCTGATGTGCTGTCTGCAGAGAATGAAAGGCGCGTTGAAGCTCTAAAAGGCGAGTTCATCGATATGAAGAACCGCTTTTATCGGGAGCAGGAGCGCGCAAACCAAGCGGAGCGGAGGGAGACGGAATGCATGGCAGATCTTGCAGAAGAGCAGAAAATGCGCCAGCATGCCGATGCCCAACTCATCGAAGACCTGACCAAGATCCGCAATCAAGAGGCTGAAATCTAGGCGCTTCGCGTGGAGGTCAATCACCGTGGTGCGGAAATTGAGTCTTGGAAGGAAGCCGCCCTGCCTTTGGTTGATGTATATGCCAAAGTACCCGCCGGAAGTGTTGCTCCTCCTCTCCTTGATCGTCTTCGAGCAACTCCTGGGCAAGTGAAGCTGTATTGCCAACGGATCGCCCATTCGTGTACTAAACAAGTACTCGGGGTTGTCCGGTCATGGTTTCCTTCACAGCCATTAGGTGTTACTGAAGGAAGAATCAACCCGGCTTGTACCCGGGCCATGTATGATACTTACATGGAGGAGGAGAAGGACACTGTAGAGAAGATTGTATCTCGTCTTAAGTTCTAGAGTCTCTTTTGTAAGAAAACCCTTTGTAAAGAACTTGGTTTCAGATGTAAATACTTAATGTTTTTAGTAACAACAAGTATCTGTGTATCTGATTGTGTGTGCCCGATCTCTTTGTTTTGAACAAAAAGTAGATGGCATTTGAATGTAGTCTTTCTGGATTGTTTTTAAACAACCCGACTAGATTCAGATAAATAAGCACGCCCGATCTTTCTGTGTGAAACAGAAAGTAGATGGCTTTTGAAACAACCCTTTCTAGATTGTTTTTAAACAACCCAGGATGAGTCAAAAAAGATGCGCCCGATCCTTCTGTGTAAAACAGAAAGTAGATGGCATTTGAAACAACCCTTTCTAGATTGTTTTTAAACAACCCAGGATGATTCAAATTTGTAAGACTGTATCTGATTTCCAAGCTTGAAGACAATGGAATATTGATACTTTATTATTATTAGGCTAAGAAGCCGATATCAGTACATAAAGAAGGCTGACTATTTATTGACTCTTAAAAAACTCTAATAACTTCTTCAGGGGTAAAAACGCCGCAAGTGCTCAATGTTCCATGCATTGGGCACCTCTGTTCCGTCTTCCCGTTGTAGCTGATAAGTACCCGGACCGATGACCCTTGATACTATAAACGGACCTTCCCAAGGAGAAGATAGCTTGTGCTGATCTTTTGTACTCTGAATTCTTCGAAGGACCAAATCACCAATGTTAAACGATCGCATTTGGATGTTTCGGTTATGATACCTCCTTAGTCCTTGCTGGTACGTGGTTGTCCTGATCAACGCAGCTAGCCTCGCCTCTTCTAGCATGTCCACATCTTCTGCCCTACTTTGCTCTGCTGCTTCCTCCGAGTAGTTTTGAATTCTTGGAGCATTGTACTCGATGTCCACCGGGAGTACTGCTTCTGAGCCGTAGACCAGAAAGAAGGGTGATTGCCCCGTCGCGCGGCTGGGCTGGGTTCTGAGCCCCCATACCACGGCTGGCAATTCTTGCACCCACTTGCCGCCGTACTTTTTGAGTGGTTCATAGAGCCTTGGCTTGAGACCTTGAAGTATGAGGCCGTTAGCTCTTTCAACTTGTCCATTGGTTCGTGGATGCGCCACTGATGCGTAGCGGACTTCAATTCCCAGGTTATCGCAGAAATCAAAGAACTCGCTCCCTGTGAATTCTGAGCCAAGGTCGGTGATAATGCGATTTGGGACGCCGAAACGATGAGCAATGTCTTGGATGAACTCGGCCGCCTTCGCTGCTGTAGCGTTGACTAGCGGCTTGACTTCAATCCACTTGGTAAACTTGTCGATCGCCACGTAGAGATACTTGAAACCTCCTGGTGCAGTCTTGAGTGGTCCAACCATATCGAGCCCCCAGCATGCGAAGGGCCAGGAGGGCGGTATGGTGTTGAGGACCGTTGCAGGGACATGAGCTTGCCGGGCAAAGTATTGGCAGCCCTGACAGGTCTTCACGATTTCTTCGGCATCGGCCACAGCGGATGGCCAATAGTACCCAGACCGAAAAGCCTTGCCTACGATTGTGCGGTGAGCAGCATGGTTCCCGCAGATTCCACCATGGATTTCTTCAAGGATTTCCCATCCGACTTCTGGAGTGACACACTTCATCAAGACTCTAGATGAGGCGCCGCGTCGAAAAAGGGTTTAGCCAACTACTATGTAGTGCTTGCTTCGTCTGATAACTTGCTCAGCCTCCACCTTATCTTCGGGCTCCCTCTGGTGCAGTATGTACTCGATGAAGGGCTTTGTCCACTCGGGTGTAATCACCATGACTTGCTGATGGGGTGGTGTTGTAGTCGGCTGTACTTCCTGCTCCTTGATGGATGGTTGTAACAGCTCATGGACGAAAACGCCGCCTGGTACTTGCGCTCGGTGGGAACCCAACTTTGAAAGTGCATCAGCAGCCATGTTGTTGTCTCTGATGACGTGATGAAATTCGAGCCCATGAAAGTGCTTCTCGAGTTTGCGCACCTCCATGCAGTATGCATCCATGTTCTCCTTGGTGCAGTCCCAATCTTTATTAACTTGATTGATCACCACAGAGGAGTCGTCGTACACCACCATGTGCTTGATGCCAAGGGAAGCTGCCAAGCGTAACTCGTGCAGTAGAGTTTCGTACTCGACTTCATTGTTGGTGGCTTTCCACAGGATTTGGAGCACATATTTAAGCTGATCGCCTTTTGGGGATATGAGTAGTACTCCTGTACCTGCCCCTTCAAGCTTCAGTGATCCGTCGAAGTACATGATCCAATGCTTGAGGGGTTCTTCTGGTACTGCGTGTTGTATTTCTGTCCACTCAGCGACGAAGTCCACCAGGGCTTGAGATTTGATGGCAGCTCATGGGACGAAATCGATGGCGTGAGAGCCCAACTCGACCGCCCATTTGGAGATTCGCCCGGTCGCGTCCCGGTTATGGAGTATGTCGCCAATTGGAAAAGAGGTGACTACAACAACCCGGTGGGCGTCGAAGTAGTGGCGCAACTTGCGAGATGTGATCAAGACAGCATATAATAGCTTCTCGACCTGCGAGTATCGCACTTTTGATTCTGAAAGCACCTCGCTGATGAAGTAAACGGGCCGCTGTACTTTGTATACATGGCCGGGTTCCTCCCGCTCAACTACAATGGCAGTGCTCACGACGTGAGTTGTTGCTGCTATGTAGAGAAGCAGTGGTTCCTGATTAGCTGGTGCAGTCAGTACTGGTGGTGACTGGAGAAATTTCTTGAGGTCTTCAAACGCTGCATCAGTTTCTGGAGTCCATACGAACTTGTCTTGCTTCTTGAGGAGCTTGAAGAAAGGTAATCCTCTGTCACCCAACCTTGAGATGAATCGGTTGAGGGCCGCCATGTATCCAGTCAGCTTCTGAACGTCCTTGAGGGATTTTGGAGGCGCCATGGATGTGATAGCGGTAACTTTCTCGGGATTAGCTTCAATTCCCCGATGGCTGACTATGAAGCCCAGCAGTTTTCCCGCGGGCACGCCAAACACACATTTGGTAGGATTGAGCTTCCATTGGAATTCCCTGAGATGTGCAAAGGTCTCAGATAGGTCATCGATGAGACTATCCGGGTTCTTTGTCTTGACGACGACGTCATCAACATAGGCTTCCACATTGCGGCCAATCTGAGCCTTGAGACAACTCTGAATTGCACGCTAGTATGTGGCCCCTGCGTTCTTGAGTCCAAAGGACATTGTAGTGTAGCAGTAGGCGCCGAACGGAGTGATGAACGCCGTCTTGATCTGGTCATCTTTGTGCAGGCTTATCTGATGATAGCCCGAGTAGCAATCCAGGAAACAGAGTAGAGAGCAGCCAGCTGTAGAATCCACCACCTGATCAATGCGAGGTAGCCCGAAGGGATCCTTTGGGCAATGTTTGTTCAGGTCAGTGTAATCGACACACATTCTCCACTCGTTGTTGTTCTTCTTGCGGACCATGACAGGATTAGCGAGCCAGTCAGGGTGGAACACCTCTTTAATGAACCCGGCTGCTAAGAGTTTCGCCAGCTCCGAACGGATGGCTTCTTTCTTGTCCTGGGCTAAGCGTCGTAGACGCTGTTTCTTCGGCTTGGCGGCAGGATCAACGTTGAGTTTGTGCTCAGCCAACTCTCTTGGGACTCTCGGCATGTCAGACGGCTTCCATGCGAAGATGTCGCGGTTGTCCCNACCCGGACCATGACCCTTGATACTAAAAACGGACCTTCCCAAGGAGAAGATAGCTTGTGCTGATCTTTTGTACTCTGAATTCTTCGAAGGACCAAATCACCAATGTTAAACGATCTCATTTGAATGTTTCGGTCATGATATCTCCTGAGTCCTTGCTGGTACGTGGTTGTCCTGATCAACGCAGCTAGCCTCGCCTCTTCTAGCATGTCCACATCTTCTGCCCTACTCTGCTCTGCTGCTTCCTCCGAGTAGTTTTGGATTCTTGGAGCATTGTACTCGATGTCCACCGGGAGTACTGCTTCTGAGCCGTAGACCAGAAAGAAGGGTGATTTCCCCGTCGCGCGGCTGGGCTGGGTTCTGAGCCCCCATACCACGGCTGGCAATTCTTGCACCCACTTCCCGCCGTACTTTTTGAGTGGTTCATAGAGCCTTGGCTTGAGACCTTGAAGTATGAGGCCGTTAGCTCTCTCAACTTGTCCATTGGTTCGTGGGTGCGCCACTGATGCGTAGCGGACTTCAATTCCCAGGTTATCGCAGAAATCAAAGAACTCGCTCCCTGTGAATTCTGAGCCAAGGTCGGTGATAATGCGATTTGGGACGCCGAAACGATGAGCAATGTCTTGGATGAACTCGGCCGCCTTCGCTGCTGTAGCGTTGACTAGCGGCTTGACTTCTATCCACTTGGTAAACTTGTCAATCGCCACGTAGAGATACTTGAAACCTCCTGGCGCAGTCTTGAGTGGTCCAACCATATCGAGCCCCCAGCATGCGAAGGGCCAGGAAGGCGGTATGGTGTTGAGGACCGTTGCAGGGACATGAGCTTGCCGGGCAAAGTATTGGCAACCCTGACAGGTCTTCACGATTTCTTCGGCATTGGCCACAGCGGATGGCCAATAGTACCCGGACCGGAAAGCCTTGCCTACGATCGTGCGATGAGCAACATGGTTCCCGCAGATTCCACCATGGATTTCTTCAAGGATTTCCCGTCCGACTTCTGGAGTGACACACTTCATCAAGACTCCAGATGAGGCACCGCGTCGAAAAATGGTGGAGCCGACTACTATGTAGTGCTTGCTTCGTCTGATAACTTGCTCAGCCTCCACCTTATCTTCGGGCTCCCTCTGGTGCAGTATGTACTCGATGAAGGGCTTTGTCCACTCGGGTGTAATCACCATGACTTGCTGATGGGGTGGTGTTGTAGTCGGCTGTACTTCCAGCTCCTTGATGGATGGTTGTAACAGCTCATGGACGAAAACGCCGCCTGGTACTTGCGCTCGGTGGGAACCCAGCTTTGAAAGTGCATCAGCAGCCATGTTGTTGTCTCTGATGACGTGATGAAATTCGAGCCCATGAAAGTGCTTCTCGAGTTTGCGCACCTCCATGCAGTATGCATCCATGTTCTCCTTGGTGCAATCCCAATCTTTGACTTGATTGATCACCACAGAGGAGTCGCCGTACACGACCATGTGCTTGATGCCAAGGGAGGCAACCAAGCGTAACCCGTGCAGTAGAGCTTCGTACTCGGCTTCATTGTTGGTGGCTTTCCACAGGATTTGGAGCACATATTTAAGCTGATCGCCTTTTGGAGATATGAGTAGTACTCCTGCACCTGCTCCTTCAAGCTTTAGTGATCCGTCGAAGTACATGATCCAATGCTCGACGGGTTCTTCGGGTACTGCATGTTGTATTTCCGTCCACTCAGCGACGAAGTCCACCAGGGCTTGAGATTTGATGGCAGCTCGTGGAACGAAATCGATGGCGTGAGAGCCCAACTCGACCGCCCATTTGGAGATTCGCCCTGTCGCGTCCCGGTTATGGAGTATGTCACCAATGGGAAAAGAGGTGACTACAACAACCCGGTGGGTCGAAGTAGTGGCGCAACTTGCGAGAAGTGATCAAGACAGCATATAATAGCTTCTCGACCTGCGGGTATCGCACTTTTGATTCTGAAAGCACCTCGTTGATGAAGTAAACAGGCCGCTGTACTTTGTATACATGGCCGGGTTCATCCCGCTCGACTACAATGGCAGTGCTCACAACGTGAGTTGTTGCTGCTATGTAGAGAAGCAGTGGTTCCTGATCAGCTGGTGCAATCAGTACTGGTGGTGACTGGAGAAATGTCTTGAGGTCTTCAAACGCCGCATCAGCTTCTGGAGTCCATACGAACTTGTCTTGCTTCTTGAGGAGCTTGAAGAAAGGTAATCCTCTGTCACCCAACCTTGAAATGAATCGGTTGAGGGCCGCCATGCATCCAGTCAGCTTCTGAACGTCCTTGAGGGATTTTGGAGGCGCCATGGATGTAATAGCGGTAACTTTCTCAGGATTGGCTTCAATTCCCCGGTGGCTGACTATGAAGCCCAGCAGTTTCCCCGCGGGCACGCCAAACACACATTTAGTAGGATTGAGCTTCCATTGGAATTCTCTGAGATGTGCAAAGGTCTCAGATAGGTCATCGATGAGACTATCCGGGTTCTTTGTCTTGACGACGACGTCATCAACGTAGGCTTCCACATTGCGGCCAATCTGAGCCTTGAGACAACTCTGAATTGCACGCTGGTATGTGGCTCCTGCGTTCTTGAGTCCAAAGGACATTGTAGTGTAGCAGTAGGCGCCGAACGGAGTGATGAACGCCGTCTTGATCTGGTCATCTTTGTGCAGGCTTATCTGATGATAGCCCGAGTAGCAATCCAGGAAATAGAGTAGAGAGCAGCCAGCTGTGGAATCCACCACCTGATCGATGTGAGGTAGCCCGAAGGAATCCTTTGGGCAATGCTTGTTCAGTCAGTGTAATCGACACACATTCTCCACTCGTTGTTGTTCTTCTTGCGGACCAGGACAGGGTTAGCGAGCCAGTCTGGGTGGAATACCTCTTTAATGAACCCGGCTGCTAAGAGTTTCGCCAGCTCCGATCGGATGGCTTCTTTCTTGTCCTGGGCAAAGCGTCGTAGACGTTGTTTCTTCGGCTTGGCGGCAGGATCAACATTGAGTTTGTGCTCAGCCAACTCCCTTGGGACTCCCGGCATGTCAGACGGCTTCCATGCGAAGATGTCGCGGTTGTCCCGTAAGAAGCTGGTGAGCGCGCTTTCCTATTTGATAGGCAGGTCAGTGCCGATCAGCGCCGTCTTGGAGGGGTCGCCCGTCCCTAGGTCGATTGCCTTGATTGGAACTTCCTGGGAGGGCTTCATGTTTGGGACGGCTGGCTTTTTCGTTGGGATTTCCAACTCAGCCTCGCCGAGTTGTTTTGCCATAGCTGCTATGATTGCTGCCTGGCTCGGTTGCTGCATGCTTGCAGCAATCGTCACTGCCTCGGTGTCACAATCGTAGGAGGTCTTCAGGTCGCCCTTTAGAGATAGGATCCCCTTAGGGCCTGGCATCTTCAGGACGAGGTAGATGTAATGTGGAATCGCCATGAATTTCACCAGAGCGGGTCTTCCCAGGATCGCGTGGTACGATGATTCGAAGTCGGCGACCTCGAATGTGATGTACTCGGTCCTGTAGTTGGCCTCGGTACCAAATGTCACTGGAAGTGATACCTGGCCAAGGGGCACGGCAGCGTTGCCGGGAACAATGCCGTAGAAGGGTGAATCAGTGGGCTTGAGCAGGTTGGTGATGTCTAAGCCCATTTTCTTCAAGGTCTTGGCGAACAGGATGTTGAGTCCGCTTCCTCCGTCGATCAATGTTCTTGTGAGTCGCGCGCCAGCTACCACAGGGTCGAGCACCAGAGGGTATCGCCCCGGGTTCTTGATGTTGGTCCATTGATCATCGCGAGAAAAGCTGATGGGGACCTCTGACCACTTCAGGAAGGTGGGGATGGCAGGCTCAATGCAGGCGATCTCGCGGTGGATAAGCTTTTGCTTGCGCTTGGATTCTGACTGAGTGATTCCCCCAAAGATGACATTGACAACCTTGTCGGCTTGCTGGTAGCCGGTGTCTTTGTCACCCTTGTCTCCTTTGTTGTCAGGGTTGTTTGGTTTGGGAGCGCCCTCTGCTGAGAACGCCTTTTTAAGCGACCAGCAGTCCCTGCTTGAGTGCTTATCCTTTGGGTGGAAAGGGCACTGCTTGTCGAGTAGTTTTTCGAACTTCCTGCGGGAAGAATTCTTCTCAGCAACATTGACCGTGTCTTCAGGTTTGCGCTTCTTGTCGCTGAAGTCACGCTTGCTGTTGTTCTCAACTTGCTTGCCCTTGTTGCGGTCACCGTTGTTGTTGCGATCTCCTCCCGACTTGTTACGGTTGAATCTTTCACGCTGCATGTCTTCAGCATCTGACCAGCGGCTGATAAGTTCTCGCATCTGCTCTAGCGTCTTTGGCCTGTTCCTTCCGAAATCGAGATGCAGCACGGGGTCTGTAAGGCCACCGTGGAAGCAATCGATGACATTTTGGTCAGATAAGCCAGCACAGGTTGCGCGTTTCTCCCAAAATCACCGGTTGTAGCTGCGCAAGTACTCGTTCTGGCCTTGTTTGCACCGGGCAAGGTCAAAACGAGTACCCGGCTTCTGCCATGAACCTTGGAAGTTGTTGATGAAAGCCTTGCAGAGTTCATCCCAGGAGTCGATGGAGCCTGGCTTGAGCCCTTCTAACCAGGTCAGTGGGGCCTGATCGAGGACTACTGGGAGATAGGTACACATGGTGTCGGTGTTGCCCCTCGCCGCCTTGATTGCCGAGTAGTAGATGCGAATCCACTGCTCGGGGTCGCGTTTCCCGTCATATCTATCGATATGAGCTGGTTTGAACTTATCGGGCCAGGAAGTAGCGCGGATGCGGTCTGAGAAGACCGGGAACCCTTCGTACTTGTGGAGGTTGTGGTGATCCTGACCCGGCGCTCCGTAGACTTGGTCGTACTCTTGGCGTCTGCGGCGTTCTTGTTCTTCGCGCTCGCGCGCCCGTGTTGAGATGATGGTGCGCGCGTCCCTGGGTGGCAGTTGTTCTCGCAGATCCCTGTTATCACGATTCTCGGGGCGTCTGTCCCTGTTTCGGTTGCCATCACGACCGCCGATGTGGCTCTGCTGAACCTCGCGGTTGCTTGGTCCGGCGCCGTGGTCACGACCTCCGCCGCCGAGTACTATGCCTCCGTCATGTCGGCGTTGTTCTCTGCTCGGGTGGTGGGACTGGTTGCCTCGGTTTGCAACTTCAGGGTGTGCGCTGCTTCCCTGGCGGCTTGGTGCTCGGGTGATAGTCTTCGCCGGGTTGATTGCGTCGTGCTGGATGGCCGCTGTCTCGAGCATTGTCTTCATCCTGAGGATCTCAGGAGTTTCAGGCATCTGTCCCAACTCTGTGACGACAGCCATGATGTTGGCTGCGGCGCTGGAGTAGACGTCTTGGCCGGCAACTTGCCGGAACTTGGCGTTGAGGTCCTGTGGAGGTAGCCTACGGCCGAGGCGGCGACGTCGTTCTGCGCGAGCGACATTTCGCTCCCTGCGTCGGTTGCGGTCAGCTTCAGCTTCGTTCTCCACAGTTGGCTCGTCGTTGGAGACTTCTTGTTCCTGGCCAATGATCACCATGGCTTGGCGCCTTGGTGAGTAGCTCCCTGTGCTTGAAGTTACTGGGACAGTTGAGCCGCGGCTGCTTGAAGAATTCAGAGGTTGCCCGTGTTGAAACGGGAGTGGATCGATGCTCGCGATGATGCGAGACATGTCCAAATCCTCCTGTGGGGTTGCTCCAAGTGCTGGCTTGCGTCCCGGCCAGTGAACAAATCGTCCTTCGGGTGTTGAAGTGATGATGAGTCCGACTTGTTTCCCGTTAAGGGGAAGTTCGTCGAATTCGACCAGAGATCGGAGTTGTTTTGAGGACGCCGCCTGGAAAGCAGAGGTGGGGCCCGCGAGTCCAAAGGGATATTGGCCCGGGGTGTCGGCCTCATGCTTAACAGTGGCTGGACTCCTTTTCTTCTGGATTTTTGAATTGGCGAATTTTGGCATAGCCGATGGTTCAGAAACCGACTCGGGTTGCCTGGTCCGCTTTGCGAGTTTCCCAGCCCGAGTTGAAATCGGGTCGGGAAGAGTGATTCCTTGAGTCCGAGTTGATTTCGAACTCGAGGTTCCCTGAGGCGAGTTGTATTCGGTCCCGGGGGCGCGATCTCGTCAAGCTTGTCGGCGAGTTGCTCCGGAGTCGGCGATTTGAGGACGCGGTCGAAGTTGCCCTCGCCGTCCGCCGTGCAGACCCAGGAGCCGAAAATGAAGGTGGCGCCCTTCTCGAACGCCATGTCGCCGTCGCAGTTGATGATGACTGGTGCCATCGAGCTTGCTGAACGATTCTCGACGAGAGCCCCTACCTGGCGCGCCAGCTGTCGGTTTTTTATACCGGCTAGCCTACTATGGGGGTCCCTAAGTAGTCGAGTTGTTCGTGGGGGCCTCGCCGGAACCAGAAGCACGATGGTGAACACGAGACGATTTAGACAGGTTCAGGCCGCGTCGAGTAGAGAGCGTAATACCTTACGTCCTGTATGGTGGATCTTCTCGTATTGATGTGTATGATTTTACAAGGGGTCTCTGCCTCACCTTATATACTTGGGAGACAGGGTCTACAAGGCAAGAAATACAAACTCCTAGTCGGATACAGTACATAGAGTCCTAACATGAGTAGGCCGGGTTGTTTCCCAGTACCCGACTAGTTTCCTTAAGCTGTACAGTCCTTCTTTGTATCAGTCAGGGTTGCCGGCCCAATTTCCTAACGGGACTGTGGCCCATGAGGACTCCCATGGATCCTGGACCGTCAGCAACACACCCGCTCGCTCCACTCCACCGCACAGGGACCTGGGACCGCTTCCCTCTCCCGACTAGTTTGTACCCCCTACTACAGACTTGGGCTTGAGAACACAGACTCTCACTGGACGTAGGGTGTTACTCTCTGGAGGCCCGAACCAGTCTAAATCTCCTGTGTCTCTTGAGTCACCATCCGGTGCCCTGACACGCGATCGTAGAAATATTACTTGCCGGCGGTAGAGAACCCCGACACTAACTATTTTCCGCAGGCAGCTTGGTCATGGTCAGTTGATCATAAGCAAATATGCATTTCAAAGTTCAAACTTGTCTTTGAGAGATGGACACCTTTTATGGAAACAATACAATGTATATATATGGTCACAAAAAAATACAATGTATATATGTACTATTAAAATATAATTTCTGATTTTTTTAGAGAACGCGCTTAACGCGTTCATTGAAAGAAAAAGGAAAGTAACCAATTACAATACATACAAAGACTTGAAATATAATTTCTGATTGGAAATTGGCATACCATGGGCATGAAAAAAGTCAAGTTTGCCCTTGGAACAGTGGGGTTCCACGTATAGAAAAGGTCACTTCCTCGCCTCTTCCTGGCGGCCTGGCCTGACTCACTTGCTGCCCATCGCGGCATCCCCGTGTCGTTTGGTATCAGGACACAGCATTCGGGTTGCGGCTCTTCAGGGAAGCGTGCGCGGCGCGGGCACACGAGAGCGTGTTGCCCACGAAGCGGCGCCCGCAGGTGGCGAGTCAGAAGGCATTGAGCTGAGCGCTGGCGGCAGGGCACCGGAGTGCCATGGCCGTGGCGAGCGCTGCGACGACTGACAACGCGTCGGGCGCGGGCACGCGTGCGCGGGGCCGGCCGGCGCATGGGCGGCGAGCATCACGTTCCATCCCATGGTGTCGCGCCGCGGCATCATGTCGAACGCAGCGCATGCGGCCGAGGGAGGCGATCCTGATCGTAGCGCCCCCGGCTCTGCAGCCCGGGCAGCGCCGCGACCTGGAACAGCCGAATTGCACGGTTCGGACGGGCGGCGGTGCGCGGAAAAGATGGGCACGGGGCAAGGTTATCGGAGGCGCCGCCAGCCTTTCGTTGGGGGCGGCAGCAGCCGGCGAGTAGCAGGCGTGCGGCGGAGGAACCGCCGGCGGCGGCGCGGAGAGGAGATGGATGCGTCACGGAGGAGCGTTCTGGATCGAGTGGGCTTAGTTTAGTCGGGCCGGAAGATCGGATCGAGTGGGCTTGTTTTGCTCGGGCCGGGAGATTAGTACTGTATCGCTGGATCGAGTGCACGCTTAGTTTCTAGCCGCGCGAGAAATTAGTACCGTATCGCCAGTCGTCCAGGCCCGGCCTCATTTAAAAGCCCGGCGGGCTCAGAGCTGTGCCTCCCGGCAAGGGAGGCGCACGTAAATAAAAAAAAAAATGCGTACGCTGGGACAGACACCGTAAGACGTACAATAATAAGACCCGGGGCCTGTAACCATGGTTACATGGTTGGGCCTGCAAAGGTCATGTATATATATATATATATGTATGTATTTATGTATACAAATATAGAAATAGGTACGTATGGTGCTATACATTAGCACCTAGCTTTTTTATTTATTAGGCCTAGGCCTTTTTTTGCATCATAGATTTTTAAGTAAAATGCATTAGCACCTAGCTTTTTTATTTATTAGGCCTAGGCCTTTTTTTGCATCATAGATTTTTAAGTAAAATGCACCTGAGGTCCATCAACTCGTATAACGACGGCATCAGACCAGACAGCTTGCCCAGCGGCGCGAGCACCCTATCCCCGCCATGCCGGCCTACCGACGCGCATGCTCCTTGGCGGACCGAGATGCAACTGGACGAGGAAGCACATATAAAAACCTATTCCAATTTTTATCTAGATGTACACTAGGTTTTTCTATGTGTTACTATCTCTAACATAAAAAAGTTTTGCACCCAAGGTTCCAATCATATCAACTACACAAGGCAATTCTAGGAAAGGTAAATGCGGAATGTAAAGTGCACAATGTAAATGCGGAAGTATAAATGGTAGAGAGCGCAAACTCTCGGCACGACGATTTTTTCCGAGGTATCGGAAAGTTAGCTAACTTCCCCCTAGTTCTCGTTGGAGCCCCTTCTTTAGAAATGCTCCTTTCTTATGGTAATGCTCCGGTGGCGGACAACTTCCGTGATAGCCAACGGGACTACCCACGACACGTGTGAGTCTCCGCTTGGCCTCTAGCCGGTGACCTCCGCCGTCTTCACTATGGTAGAGCTTCGGCAAACCGCCAAGGGCCTCTCCTCCCTTGAACAAACACCGGCGACCTCTCCACAAAGTTTTGTTGGAGGGTCTCGCTAGACTACAACGCCCCGGATTTACAACACTTAGTGCGTGCAAGCACCGATAGCAAGGAGGTATGAAAACCTCACTAAACTCTAGACTAAAACCTAAAGCGAAGCGCTAAGCGGTCTAAACTAGCGCTAATCAAAGCCTAGGTCTTGTTGATAATTGCCTAATTTTTTCTTAAGCTCTTTGGTGGATAGAGCACATGAATTGGTGAACTTCAACACCCAATAGCTTTCCCAAGCTCTAACACCCATCAAATGGCCGAGTGGAGGGGTATTTATAGCCCCAACCAAAGGAACTAGCCGTTATGTAGCCGTTGGTGCTTTTCTGGGTAGGACCGACTATTGCGGTGCCCAAATAGGTGCACCACCGCAACAGTCTGTCATTTCAGAGCCGAATCTTCAATTTCTTCAGCACCACCGACTATTGCTGTGCACCACCGCAACAATCGGTGATCGTAACACCACAATAGTCTGTTGTTGCAGTAGGTTTTAGCATTTTTCAGTGAAGGACCGCAACTTGCTCCAATCAGTGTTGGTAGGACCACAATAGTCTGTCCTCACTATGTCAGCAGGACCGACTGTTGCTGTGCTCATGACTGGGTAGCATAGCAATAGTCTGTGCTCCTGTTTTTTTATTTTACTTTGTTTTTTTCGCGGTTTCTTCTTTGGGCTTGTCTTGTATGATGTCTTGGTTTCTTTTAAGGTCTTCTAATGTCTTGATCACCCAAGTCCATCACCTTACATCCATGCGACTATGTCCTTGTATACTAGTAAACTTGTTAGTCCACATGGGTTGTGTTGCATGCAATCACCAAAATCACAAATGACCTATTGGTAGGTCTACTTTCATATCACACTTTGCAATGCATCTAAAAGTGCATTTAACATCAGGATATCTTTTCACCAGAAGGAGCCAATTTCTCTTGTTGCACGGGGCACCTTCATTTGATAATAAGTCAACCAGATTAGGTTAATCCAAGGAATGTCCTTCTTAGCATAGAATTTATGTAATTGCTTAAGTAGAAGAGCATTGTTTCGAACTCTGAGGTTAATGGCACCCAAACATCCCTTTTTTTTACGCTTCATCACCATGGGCCAAGCTGCTAGCCTCCTCGTTTAGAGGTGTCATTGCCCCTCCAAATACATTGCTTTCGGGCCCTATCCATATTCTTTATAGCTCCTTTATGAAATTTGATGGCGCACATTGCATAAGTTATCGATGGAGTAATCACAGAGTTAGCCATTTCATTTTCAAGTCTTCCAAAATAGGGCAATAATGATGAGCAAGCTGAATGTTGAGCACATGATTAACACCAGAAGTGTTACAACCTCACTTCACCTCTGTCCATGAGCTCAGCTCGCAGCCGAGCCTAATCCGTAAACACAAACCCCAGCCACCATGGAGCGGGATCCCACGTAGATTTACCTGGCGGGCCGATGCACACATCGCATTGCTGAACGTTCAAATTAATCCACAATAAATACTTCATTCAATTATTACAAATCCAGGTAACGTTATTGGCAAGCACTCTGAATTTTATTTCAAGAAACACAAATTTGTAGAGCATGAAAGTACAGCTTGACTGAGTCATCTCTCTGTTTGCAACCATTCGTTCACAGGTAAACTTAATTGTGCTGTTTTTCTTGGTATATATCTTCAGGATCTTCGTGGGAAACTGAATTGATTTCCATCATTGCTATTCCGTCGTCAAATGCGATTGCGACACTGCATAAGCATAATTCTCAAATGAGGTCTGAAACTTCTATATGCATCGTACTGATTATTATTGAATTCAAACACCATTACGGAAATAAAGATTTTTACAGACACTTCCCGCCGTTCCAAAGGCAGCTGATGTGGCCAACCAACCACTTGAACCATTTGAGAATCGGTACCAGTTACTGGAAAACGCTTGATCGGTACCAGTTGGTAAGGGCCATAAGTACCGGATCTATAACCGGTACTGAGCAACCGAGACTAAAGGCCTCGGTCATAGGTACCGGTTATTTACCCGGTACCAAAAGGGGTCATTAGTCCCGGGAGGTTTTGAAGCCAAAAAAATATTTTAAACACCCGGAAGGCTCCCACACACGCGCACGTTACAAGTCACACGAAAATACGCGCGTGCGGCGCGCGGGGTTCGAACCCGCGACCTCCTTCTCCGCGCCTTGCTCCCTTACCATCTCACCTACACACCACAACTGACCAAGTCCCAGATGCTTTCCTTTTGAATTAACACTCGGAGGACCCTTTGATACAGGTTGGTGTTACCAACCGGTACTAAAGGGTCCTCGAGATCTACCAAATTTAGACCCGGTACCAATGACCCATTTGGTACCGGGTTATAAGCAACAGGTACCAAAGGGGTGACCGATAGGCCATTTTCTGGTAGTGTCCCCCTCTTCTTCTTTTTTTTTTTTTGGCTTGGAGCCACTTCTTAAAGTATACTTTCACAGGAGTACGGGTGTGTTACCCTAAGCATCAATATTCGTCTATAGTCGAATTATAAATACTACCGAAGTGTACGTTACCCCAAGTATTGATATTCGTCTATAGTTGAATTATAAACACAGTACCGAAGAGAGTTTTATTTGTATCGGTTCGCCTGTACAGGGCATAAATGATGAGCCAGTGCCGATAAGCCATTTGTGCCATTGCCATTTCAAGCTGGTGCATATAATGGACTATTTCTGCTAGCTCTCTTATTCACGCTGATGCAATTCTGAGTTGGCACAAATACTCTACTATTTGGGCCGGCTCGAAATTGCACTGGTGCTAATACTCTATTATTCGCATCGGCTCGAAATTGCACCGACAAGAATAATTTCAGGATTATTCGTACCGGCTCAAAATTGCGCTGGCATGAATAAGTTTTCCATCTATGCAATTCAAATTTCAAGTTGTATTTGGAAATTCGTAACTTGTGCATATGACCTCGGATGGTGACAAACCTTATATGAAAAAATGTTTGCTTCAACGAGATCTCTAACTTTGTAGTTGAATTTTTTTTTTTTGTTTCAAGCCCTTTGGATGACAAAATAATAGGTTAATGTATTAGACAACAAGGAGCACAAGGAATATGAGTCCGTTGCATGCTGGTTTGACACATATAGTTGGGATGGTAAGAAAGGCTCACATAAGGGTAGAGGTCGTAGGTTTGAGGCCTAGATACCGCGCACACGCGTATTTCATCGCATGAAAAATGCATGACTTATGATGACTTATGACTATGACGGGTAACTCGAGGTGGCCTTCTCTCGCCCTAGATAAATTTTGCTATTTTTGTTTGTAAATTTCTATTTTAACTAACCTTGCCGGCACGAATTAGGACCCATTCGAATAATGACTTATTCGTGCTGGTGCCATTTTTTATTGGCGTGAATAACTTTTATACATGTCGACTTTGAAGCCGGTATGAATAACCGTTCTTATTCACATCAGTTTCATGGTGCCGGTTCGATCATCGGCACACATGCGGTTTTCGCGCCGCTTGAAATGAAAGTTTGTGCATTAGTGAAAATCAGGTATTGAACACCCCCCAAACTTTTTAAAACCATCTAAATAACCCTTTAGGCTCTTTTGCTTAAAACCATCTAAATAACCTCGATGCTTTTGGGGTTAAGCAGATGAACCTCGATACTTATTCCTATTTCCACGTAGATCAGGAGAACTGTATGAGGTAATTAGTTTGCATGAGAAGCCGTATGTGGAAAACAACAATTTCCATAGTCAATTTCTGATATGAACATGATTTCAAGAGGTGGTTCACATATGGAAATGGCATTTCATATGTGGTTCTTTACGTGAACTGTCTATGAAAATCATATGCGATAAAGATAAAAAATAAATCAAGTATGGGACTTCAATAGAACTTAAATTGAATCTAACAAGCAGAGCAGCACGGGGGACAAGATGCTCAGTTTGGCCCATGGATGAGTGGACCGAGATCGGCACGGCGACGGCACGGCGACAACTACTTCGACTACAGGAGCGGCGTGAACTGCAACTACTACTTCCGCGACATCAACTACTTCCGCTACTTCCATGACGTCGACTACTTCCACTACTTTAGCTATGATGACTACGTCTACGACCAAGCCGAGTTGCCGAACCTCGACTTCACCAAATCCTTCTCGCGCTCGACTCTTATTCGATCTCTCGACTTCGTTGGTGAGCCAACCCAATCCAATCCTTTCCAACCCTAATCTTATATACCTGCATGTGATCCAGCCTTCGAGCTGTACGAGTTCTCCGACCTATGTGTTGTTTATCTATCCTGTGTGTACTCCAATCTTTGAGTTGTTTGGATGATCCGACCCTTGTGCCATCTATCTACCTTGTGGTTATGGTTTCGGCCTTTGTGTTGTGAGTTTCCTGCAGGTGTCATCCCTACCTTTTGTTGGACTGAGTCATCGTGGGCTCGGAATGTCGATATCTTGTGTATGTACTCATGTCTTGCCACGGACACAGAATCCCATTAATCCGTGTGCGTACGTTCTCACATATGGCCGTGCGATTACTAGAGTTGTCTCGATTAGTCGATACACGCCACTGACATGTACCTCAGTCTCATTAACTCAATCTATCCAACCAACTGACTTGAACCGCTAACCAGGCCTAACCTCTTTTGACCCTGTTGACCAATCGACACTCACTGTTGACTTTGGTCAACACTGACGTCCGCATGGCTCACTGTTGGTGTCAGATACTAACCCTACATGATGATGTCGTAATGATGTTAGCACAGCTAACCCAGGCCTGGCATGTGGCGCATTTCGGTGTGGCCACGTGACAATTTGTTTTCTTTTACTTTTGCGGAACTCTAGAAAGGGTTTATTAGAGGAACAGTGGATAAAATCAATCATAGCTTTGAGAAGTGTGAAACCAATTTCAGTATTCCTTCTAAAATCATGAACTACCCATTAGTGCGAGGTTTGGTCTTATTTGGCTCTCATTGCTTTTTATTTGGAGTTTATTTGTAATAGATGTCGTTGTTTATTTATGTAAACATGTGCTAGGATCTGAGGAAGATCTAGAAGACTTTGTCGGCTCCATCAACTTGGACTTCGGCAAGTGAAGACTTGTACGGCTACATCAAGATGAGTTTGGATCGCAAAGTCACAGGTGTCCACGTCTATCCTAATTCTGAATCCTATTAGGCATTGCTACTAGTATGCTAGCGCTTTACTTTTCACGTGATGATGATGCTTAACCTATTGCATAGCCTTATTTTATTACCGTTATCCTTGATAGCCTGTTACACTTTGATGCTTTATGCTTACGATGCTTGCATGTGTTTTGGGATGGATGTGCTAGGATTCTAGGCGTGTGTGGGGTAAAAACCCGGGAATGGAGCAGGGGTTTTGGGAAATTTGCGGGGGTGAGCAGATTAACTCAATCTTCGTATCGAGGGCTTGGGGTGTGTGCTTGGGCACATCCTACGGAGTACATGTGGCGGGTACATGTTCTTTGTGTTACTTGAGGAGTATGGCGGCAATACCTGTAATGGGTGCGCGTGCGGACCACTGGAGGTAGATACACTTTTGACAGTGATGCTCACCCCGCACCAAAAACCGAGTTGGATTGGCATTGGAGCAAGGAAACTCGTGCACGCCACTTACATCTACTGGGGGGTGTTCCAGCCAGCCTAGTTAAGTGGTACCCGGACTGTAAGAAGATAGCGGAAGTGTGTGGGGGAACTGGCAATGGCCTTTGTCCCCCGAAGGAGGCTCATACCCCGGGACCTGGCCGCCATGAGGGAGGCCATCACAGTTCTCGGACGTCGAGTTGCGTCTTCAGTGTATCCTAAGCCAGGAAAAGCAGGAGGGTACCGTTCACTGGCTAGATTCTATGTTGTGGGTTGTGTCTCAGTCGGCTAGCTACCGGCTTGCAGCCCGAGTGGTTCCAGGTGTACAAACTCTTTAGAGTATAATCTTTATGTAAATCCGTGTCCGCGGTCATGGGCGACCTTGCCACCTTCCTCTCCGCCATTTTTTTAGCGATTTCTACCTCCCCTTTAGTCCTAAGCCTGCCTCGGGCAGTTGAGATGTGAAGGGTGGGAGCTTTCACATCGCCTAGAGAGTGCGAGCGGAAGATTGACTTGGATGCGGGAACCTGGTGCGCTAGGGATGCCCGAGGTGTTTGTGAGGATGGTTTGGGTTTGGAGATCTCTTTATGAGATGCTGCTGCATAGGAAACCACAACTATATTCCTTGTATATTTTGATATCCTTAGAATAGGCCACCTTAAAGCTTGCATACAGATGGTGACGTGGACCTGTCCCAATGCTTGGGGGCAGTTTGTAAATAAGCAGGTGAAGGCTCCAGATGCAAGGCCTACTCTGGCGGAGTCGGTGGAAAGATTGTTGTGATATGCTCTAGTGTTGCCTGTGGAAGTGACGCTCTGAAGATAAAGCTGGCGTGAAGCCTAATTACCGTTGTGTTAGTTTTCTTATTGTCGTTTAGCCCAAAGGGCATGTACCGGTACACTTTCCGTTATATCCTTGATGTAAAGCTAACTCTGATGGTTGTTTTCGTTGTATGGATGTGATATCCTGCTGAAATGAGTTCTGTATGTGATAGCTGTTGATTATGGGACTATCACAATGGTATAAGGATTTGGATTCTCGATTTTGAAAATCTGGGTCGTTTCAGTGCAGTGCTTGATGGTTTAAAGATCCGATGACACCGATTAAGTCAATGGTGCATTAACTAAATTACGGATTTAGTTAGTGAATGCAATGTAGACTGGCTAAGCAACCAAGGTTACTAATTAATAAGTCAGTGTTGTTACACCGACTAATTCAACTATGTTTTAGGCCAAAGAGGAGTTTGTGTTTGATTTTGTCATTGTCTGGTGAAGGGATGTTTTCGTTCACTGGTCCAGTCGGTGTTAATTACTATCAGTTGCCGATTGGAAATCAAGAACAAATATTGTCCATCCACTACTCAGCCAAAACAGCAACATGCTCCAAGAAATCCTTCACTGACATAATGGTTGATCACTTAGCTAGATGTATGTATATATTGCCACAGCATAAGAAAGATGCGCAGCATGGAGGGTGCATACGTAGACCAGTGTTGGTATGAGGTTAGAGAAGATGACGGTATGAGTGACAACGACATAGGAGCGAGTGTTGCTGGGGTGGTTGTTCTGTGTAGCATGGCAACGTACAAGTGATATGTCATGTCAGGATGCAAGTTTGCGTGCTTCCAAATAAGCAAGGGAATTGAGTCAATGGACTGATTTGAGTTGTATGCAAAGGTTTATTGAGCATGGATTGAAGGGTACAAAGAAGGTTCACATGTTGAATTAGAAGGAAATATATACCATAGATGTATATGTAAGTGCAACTGGTGTAATCTGGTCTGTCTGAGCTATTAGATATTAAGGGGTAGATGTCGAACATAATCTAGGAAAGGAAATGAAAGAGGAATGCTAATGTGCCAATTTCTATTGTGACAAAGATAGCAATAGCGAGGTTCTCAGTAAATGTTTGTAGTAAGAATAGATTATGATAATATATAGAAGAGAAGGGTGGAAAGTTGTAGGTGGAGTCACAGAGCCATCACCCACACAAGGCCCACATTGGTCAAAGTCCACAACAAACCAAGCCCCTGAGGCTAACTCAAACTAAAAAACTAGTCTAAACGGTGAGGCATAAAAAATTGATGCATTAACATAAAAGAGTAACATGGAATTTGTTGTTACCTTTTTATGCTCTCAATGTATGCAAAAGCGAGAACCCTTCCTAGCTTAAAATCAATTGTGTTCTCGTACCTGCAAAACCATGAAGCCTAGCATTATTTACTTTGTATACTCTACCCTCAACTACTGTATTTTTGCAGTAGCTAGCACACAGAGGCACTCTGACAAGAATTGAGGAGGAAGAAGAGACATGGTCTAGCTAGCTTCTAAACTAATAATTGTGAGGTGCGAGCATGGATCATGTCATCTAAATCTATGCATCAATACCACAAAACATGTATAGCATGTCAGCCTCAAAGTCTTCATCGATATCTCTAAAAATTCTGGAAAATTGCATGGATGTACTACATCATCGCCAGATGAAGTATGTTGCTGCATATTTGTAGCAAAAACTATGGTCATGCACAAAAGATATAAATTTACATACTCATCAATGTTATTTCAAACCATTCTGTCCTTTATTTTTTTTTTGGGGGGTGGGGGTGTAGGTCGTGCGAATAGCCATATTTTTAACAATTTTTATGGGATACATGTGATGGAATTTAAGGGTGACATTGTTGTTTAGAAAATCAAAAGGGAGGGACAAGGGGACGACCTATGTCAAAATATATACTGCAAGAAAGACAGTTTCTAGCTGTGGCTATGATGAAAATGACGACAATACGTTGGTACGTGATATAGGGCTTCAATAAATACGACATGAAAATAAAAAAACATTTACCTGTAGTTAGTGGAGTTGCACAAAGCAACAGTGTTTCCCTCTAAAGCTAAAAGGAACAAGGGACGGTTTGGGGGACAATCTACCACTCCAACATTGCATCCATGTCCTGACTGGAGTCCCTCGATTAGTTGAATGCACGTATTTGTCTTGAGATCCCATATCTGATAGAAAAGATGGAGGAGATGCATTACATACGGCAACAGAATCTGCTTGCACATATGTATAGTTAACTCTGAGTAATAAAGACACATGTCATACTCGTGCGTTCCCAGAAGAAGATCCTGTAATCATCCCCAGTTGATCACCACCAGCATGAAAATAATCAGCACTTTTCTGAGCTTGGTTGTCACAGTCCAATTCGCGGATAGCAAGAGGTGAAGAAGTTCTCCATATCTGTGAATTTCCAAGCATTAGCTAATCCCTTGGTTACTGTGTACGTTATGCTCTGGTCCAAAACTAGTACGTACTTCCTTGGTCCCAAATTCTACAAACGTAGGAGTACTGATCACTACTACATTTTAACATAAAAGGCTTATTTTGATTAAGCAAGTGTATAATTAAAACCAAGAGGAGTACGTGATGATGCAAAAGAAATTACTGTGCTGTCATTTCACACACACACACGCACAAGCACGCGCGCGCATGGAGAGAAAGAGAGATAGGCTGCCAAACCTTTACTTTGCTGTCATAGCCAACGCTAGCAAAAATGTTGCTGCCCATCGGGTTGAACATTACTTTATTAACATAGCTTGAATGTGCTTTATATTTCCGAATGCAGTTCCAGTTAGTGTCCCAGCAGTTCCATAGCTTGATCTCACCCACAGATGATGACAACAACAGTGGGTCAGTTGGGTGAACCGATAGTACGATAACCACTTGATCGTGCGCCTTGAATCTCGTGACCTCGTCATTTGTCGCGCATGAACGCACATGAATCCATCCGTGAAAATCGCCGCCCAAAAACCATTGCTTTCGTGCAATGAACTTAGCGCAACGAAACCGATTTGTGTTCGCGAGGTCTTTCAACGCCACCACTCTTTCCTGCAACCCAACATTGCCAAATCAGTTTTGACACATAAACATGCATATATCGCATGGTCTTCTTTACTTATACAACAGAGACTATACCTCTTACTTCTACAATGCAGAGCAAACCAAACATACCTGGGTCTCATAGTTCCAAATTGTGAGCCCCTCACCGTAATAACTTGACAAGATCCTGTGGCACAATAGCAGACACTGAGGCCTTGAGAATATTGAATTGGTACTTGCTTGTGTCGTCTTCATGTATAAATTGGTGTCTTTGGTATGGTAGATTATTAAAACTCAACACTACATGATGTGCTATGTTTGCAAACAGTTTTGTAAGAGTGATAAACAGTTTTAGTGTCTTCTATTATTATTTTTTTTCTCTCGAGTGGGTCCAATAGTTTGTCTAGTATAATTTACATACTTTTCCAACGGCATTATGAAATTACCAACAACATAATTATATTCCTGGCAAACTCATTCCGCACCACTATACTAGCTAGTTATCCAAATATTAAAATTGTTGGCCACTTGAATAAAAGCTGTTGGGAAATGTTGAAGGTATTGTAGTGGAAGAACCATCTAATGATAATAGTTTCAGACCCACAAACAAGAAACTGAGCTTCAATACATTTTTCTGCGTAAGAGAGCATTGGAGATGCTGTGTCCGCTGCAGTGGAATTTTACTGATTTCGTATTATGCCATGTATGGAATCTCTCAATAGAACTCTCTTGATGGAATATGTTGCTGTGGTGGGTGATAATAATTATCAATTACAGGTTAGTTAATAACTACTGGTGTGCCACAGTCCGATGGCTAGCGCCCCCAGGTTGGATGTCCGGGCGCGCTAGCAGCATTGGTTGTGAGTTGTGACTCTATAGGGATGGTAAGGCTGCACGACCACGACCACGACCACGACCACGACCACGAAGAGGAGTTTTCATTTTATTGTATAAAATTATAAGACAATGTATGGCCTTGAAACTGTATTATACCCACTGCTGCTTCTGGTTTCTCACTTCTCTTCGTGTTCAAGTGGAGGATTCATATATAGGAGGTGAGCAATTGGGGATACAATTTTTTCGTTAGTGAATTGAACTAATGTTTTCTATCATATTACACCATATATATATATATGTATGTATATGTATATGTATATTTATATGAGTGTGTGTATAGTTATTGTGAAGTTTACCAAATAAAAATGTCAGTGTAGGTGATTATTAAATATGTAATATACTCATAATTAATTAACACGTGAACACAATAGTGTGCCATGCCAAAGAGTGCACACACTATAATACGAGTAGAAGTATGCATCAACGCACCATGGCTCCGTTGGATGCACGTCTATTTCTGTTACTGTATGGTCTGGATTATCTATGCGACATAAGACCTGAAAAAATCACAGTAGGTAAAACCACTCATTGAATAATAAGCATGATGTAAGCACTAGGAATAATGCATGAATGAAATCCATAATCACCTTGGTCATTCCCGATCGGATTGGCTGCTTGACACGAAGCCCAAAAGCGATTCGATCCGGTCGATGATATGCGTCACCACGAGATATATACTGGTGTGTCAAGTTCTTGCAGCTAATTAATGAAAGATCATCAACACAATAATTACTAACCTCAGAGGCCGCTCCTGGCGGGTGCCCAATAGCCACCGTCAGTGCTATCTCATGCAGCTCACTTCCGGTTTGTTCTAGGACCTCCGGTAGGAAGTTGTCATCCACATCATATACGTTCTCGTTTGCTGTGCAGATCTTCAGTTTGGCAGCAAACATGTCCATGTTCGCCGGCGGCTGCTTTTCCATCCATATAAGGTAGGTGCGAGTAGACATTGGTGGCACAACGCCGCAGAGCTCCGATAATCCATCAGTGTAGCTCTCTGGGAGGTTGGGCAGAAATCTAAATGCAACACCACGTTCTGTCTTGTTACGTAGACGGAGCGGACAGGAGATCAACTTGTTTGGCTCGAAGAAGGGGAAGCATAGCTTGGAGGGATGGACATCCAGTAGCTCATTTTCGACCAGTTCATCCTGTGAACATTCAGGCATTATTAATTAGATTATCAAGCACACTGTACATGGAGCATCAATTGGAAAAGAAAACCTAAAAAAAAGAGACATGATTCTAGACATCATATATCTATGCCGATTTAATTTTTTCCCCCTTAGCTAGCTGAATAGACCTTAATCAAATTGAGACCATTTCAATTTTAATGGAATGTTGAATCTCGATTTTTCTTTGTAAGAAAACGGAAAAAATGGATGAACATCACAGCAAGCAAAAAAAAAACATTGCACCGTACCCTTAGCGAGCCCACCTGTTCTTCCATGAATGTGTCCGTTTTGCTGAGCTCATCGACAATAACTCCTATTGTGGGCCTTTTTTCTTTGTCATCGTCAACACAACGCAATGCTATTTCGGTGCATGTCTTCACCTGTTCGGCATATGACTCAGTGGCCTCAATTGATGACGATGTCTGTTGCAGACTATCTTTCCACTTCCCAAGTACCTAGCAATTGAGAACATAAATTAAAGAATGGTAGCCCATTAATTGGAGAATACAAAGAAACTTTAGTATACTTGATCATGATGATAAGTCAACAATTTATCTTACATGTTCGATGAATTCTTGGGAAGACATTTTACGAACTGCCGAGCAGCCATCACGTCCCATCAGTATCTCTATGATTACAAACCCCAAGCTAAATATATCAAACTTCGTTGATATTACACCACCATCTATGTATTCCCGTGGCATGAACCCACTACATGACATAGTGTATATGTTATTCAGTTATGTATATAATGTGTAGAATTTCAATCAACTTGGAGAATTCGGCTTACGGTGTTCCTGTGGAAGATTTTGTTGTTCGCGTCAATCCGTCCTCAAAGAATCTTGACAATCCAAAATCAGCAATTTTGGGCACCATATTCTGATCCAGCAATATGTTCTCTGGCTTTAAATCCAAATGGACAAGTGGATATTTTAGTTCCTCGTGAAGGTACTTCAAACCCTTGCAAATCCCCTTAATTATTCCATAGCGTGTTTGCCAGTCAGATCCAGTAGATTTATCTGTAGCACCAACAAAAAATAGAGCACTGATAAGCAATAATGTAAGTTATAAAATGATTCTTTAATATGGTATTTTATATAGACAGTGCATCAACATACCTTGTAGGTAGCGGTCAAGGCTTCCCTTATGCATATACTCAAAGCAAAGAGCCATGAATTGTCTTTCAGCTACAACCGTTTTTTCATTGTGGAGCATGATTTCGTCCTGTTTATGACTGCAATAGCCAACTAATCTCACGATATTCTCATGTTGGAGATTTGCAACATTAAGATACTCGTCCAAGAACTTTTTCGAAATATATTCTGAAGACAAAGTAAGCTTCTTCACTGCAATATGTTGCCCATCGTTTTGCACTCCCTGTTGAACATGTGACATATGGTTTCATTTCTTTTTGCAGCAAGTTTTTTCAATTTATAAAACAGAAAATTTGCCCTGATCATAAATAAGCTATATATGAACTGTGTCGAGGGTAATCACAACCCAAACACTATTATATAGTTTCTATACTAGCCATGTTGTAAGAAATATGGCTCATTAAGCTATCAATTGTAATTTTAGTGATTAGGTGAGACATAGTAATTAGGACTAACAATTTTATTGAGCATATTGTTGTAGGTCTCAAAGATTGATTCCAAGTCATTGCATTCAAGTCATAGTAAAAAACTAAAAACAGCTGAGATTATTACACTACCCTTACCTCCATAAATTCAATTTTTTAAACCCTTTGGAAGATCTTCGGCCAATAAGTAGAAAAGGTCCCTAAAAGTATCACTAAGTACCTTCCAACCCCTGTAAAGCCTCCTTCAATGGTACGAGCTAGCACCTAGTTCTAAATATTTTAAGAGACAACTCTTTCAATGATCTAGTTTTTAGTACACAGCTCATAGTATGAATGACCCTACATGTCATACTCACATGGTCTTGAAGTGTGTGCATGAAACTCTCTTGATCAGATAGATTTTCTCTGTCTCCATTAATATATTAGATGACATGTCTTTGAGCTAGTTTAGAGCAAGCAACTGGAGGAGGCCTATCACAGCTCGCCAAGTCCACCTATTTAGATGTGTTGTCTTTCTTCTTTTTACCAGCATAAATCACGGCATGCAAGGCCATTAGCCAGCAAATCTTTTTCACATGATTAGGCATGCAAGTGAATTAAATAGACGCGAGCTAAGTATAGCTTAGTTGGTTAAGTTCTTTGGAACCTACCCATCCGGATTCAAGTCCCCGACTCGGCATGGGTATTGCCAAATTTATTTCAGGATTTAACCGGTGCTATTACTTCAGTTGTAGGCGACATGCCCATCAACAGCGAGGCGTTTGTGTGACTTCGTCATTCTCAAATCGAAATAGGTAGCCCAGTCTCTTGGATGTGCTCATAATTGTAGGGTTTGCGTGTGTATTCATAGAGTGAATGTGCGTGTATGTGTGAGCGTCTATCTATCTGTACTAATATTTCGTAGAAAAAGTTAATTAACTGGACCCCACTTTGATAACAGTACTAGTCTACTGAAAAAACTACAATTGAACCCTTCATATGATGGAGTAAACAGGTGATAAAATTAGGGACTCAAATAGTGCTTCCATCCTTTATTTTAGTCGAGGAGTTGTTTAGGACTTAGGGCCTGTTTACTTCACCCATTTTGCATAACGTTTTGCATAACGCACGCTTCCCAATGCATTTTTTTCTCTGTAAATACTATGCATAACGTAAAAACACTATGCATAACGCTGCATCTAAACACCCCCTTAGGTAGGTGTTGACTACGGCTGCCCTTGTTCGTTATGTCAGTAGACTATTTAAACTAGCTCGTAACTCAAAGAACATCCATACTTATTTTGGTGGTACATGATTAGGGATTGATTCGGATCGGATACGCATAGAATCGAATCCAGATATCACCTTTTACCATATTTTGATTTTAATACAAATCGAATACGAATCTTGTCGGATATGAATACGGATATGAATGTTGTCCATTTGTCGGATATCAATATCCGACCCTCTCACCGACGGGTGGGACCACGCAGTTTCGAGAATAAGATGGGCATAGGAAAACCCGCAAACAAGGAGAATATCAGGTCAGGGGAGGATCGATTTTCCCCTGACACGGCTGACCTGGTTCTGCCCCGGCCGACCTATGTCCGCCTCAGCCGACCCTCGTCCGCCTCGGCCGACCCTCGTCCGCCTCGGCCGACCCTCGTCCGTCTCGGCCGACCCTCGTCCGCCTCGGCCGACCCTCGTCCGCCTCGGCCGACCCTCGTCCGCCTCGGCCGACCCATGTCCGCCTCGGCCGACCCACTTCTGTCCTGGTCAAACCTACGCTATCTCGCCCGACCTCTCCTCGCCTCGCCCGAATCGGCGTGGGCCCGGGCCGGAGTGGAGTTTCAGGAAGACCCGGGCATAAGGACGTGTCGCCACACGGCTATGCCGCGCCCCATCAGCATTAATTGGCCTTACCGAGCACTGTCCACCTTACCGAGCACTGTCCGGTATGGCCAAGGGATGTGACTCTCACTGTTTTACCTGCCCGCAGGCGCCGATCGAGGAGAAGCACGACCCCAACAGCGTCCCCCAACAGCGTCCACAGTATCCCGAACAGCATCCACAGTGTCCCGTAGGCGGCGGGACTTCTCTAGCAAGCTTTCCATTATTTGTTATTTGTTGAACACGTCTTGTACAGCGTCCTCTCCCCTGAGTATAAATAGAAAAATCAAGCCTCAGGAGAGGGGAGACGCACACACGAAAACACAACCCACAAAGCACACACGCTCAGACGCATCCAGAGACTTGGGAGCCCCTCCCTCTCTCGACCGCTTGTAACCCCTACTACGAGCAACGCGAGTAACACGAGCAGATCGACACTGGACGTAGGGCGTTAGTGCCTGAACCAGTATAACCCCTTGTGTCCTCTCGCGAACCATCCGAAGCCCAGACGCGCAATCCACTAAATTTACTTGTTGGTTATTTCTTACACCGACAGTTGGCGCGCCAGGTAGGGGCCTTTGCGCGTTTCGGCGATCACCAGGCTTCGGATGGCCACCCGCGGATCGAGCTGGACTCCTGGGACGCAGCTGCGTCTTGGGAGTTTGGATTTCGTCATCACCGACGCTGGGGACTTGGAGAGAGTCGCTCTCACGCCCCCGGTCAACTCTGCCGATGCTGACGTCGCGACCGCCACCGAGGCCCTCGCAGACATCAACATCAACACCCCTGGCGACGAGGCTAGCAACCCTCGTTCGAGGGCCAACGAGGCCCCGCTATGGGAGCAGCTCGAGGTCTTCCTGGGGCCACGGCCCACGCAGGAAGACGCGCGCTGTGTCAGGTTCGCCCTGGCGAACGTCGCTACTCAGCTTGCGGGAGGAGCTCCTCTCCCCCCGGGGATGCTGGACTCCATCCCACCGTATGCGGCCCCATACGGTCTGCGCAACGCGGCTGAGGACGTGTCCCGCCTGGTGACACGCCTCCTGAGCCCCACCCCGGCGGACAGCGAGTTCGTCGGGGTGATCGATCACGTCTCCGAATCGGTCTTCGACCTGTTGGACGATCCCGTTTCGGAGGCATCCGACACGGAGCTCGTCGGAGAAAGCCACCATCCCTCCCGGGAATGTTTCATGGCGGACACCCCCGACGGGGCGGAGGGAGAAGCGAGTGAGAGCGGCTCAGGGCCAGCGGGCCCTGACGACGGTCACCCGGCGGCCGACGCGCCCGTTGCTCCCGCTCCGGTTGCGGCCCAAGCCGCGGCAGTGGCAAGGCAGCCGGCCCCGCAAAGAGCGGCTACACCGCCACGACGCTCCCAAGCCGATGACGCCCGGCAACGCCGGGAGGAGCTCCAAGAAGCTCGCCGCCGCTTGGAGCAGGAGCGGGTGCGGATCGAGCAGGAACGGGAACGCATCGAGCGCGAGCTCCTGCAGGTCAGAGACGCGGCTCCGGCGCGGGAGCGCGCCCGGGACGTGCAGCGCCAAATCGTCGACGATGACGGTGCCCCGCCCCCGTGTTTCGCCCACGCCGGGCAGAACATAGCCGCGGCTGCCATGCTCGTGAGAGGGCTCCCGCCGCCGGTGACCCCGGAGGCCCGCAAGGCGCAGCGGGAACTCGGCGAGCTACTGGAGCGAGCCGCGGCGCAGCAGGCCGAGAGTTCGCAGTCGCGACGACGAGCGTCGCAGATGGCCCACCGCGGAGCCTCGAGGCAGCTGGCCGCCGGGCGTGGCGGACGCGCCCAACAAGGGGACTCGGTGCACCAGCCCCGTCCCCCCGGGGACGCGCTTCCGGTCCGACAACGGGTCGGCCCGATCCAGGATGCTCGGAGCATACTGGACGCCCGCCGGCGACGACCCCCCGCGGGCGAACCCGAGCGACCGCGAGGACGCGTTCCCCGACGAGGCGGCCGGTACGACGACGAGGACGAGGACGAGAGGACGCCGAGTCCGGAGGCGCCGGGACCACGGGCTTTCAGCCCGCGGATCCGTGCGGCTCCTCGTCCCGCCAACTTTAGAGCCCCGTCGAACTTCCCAAGGTACGACGGGGAAACCGACCCCGAGCTCTGGCTCGAGGATTACCGACTCGCCTGCAGAGCCGGAGGAGCTGACGATGATGACTTTATCATCCACAACTTGCCGCTCCATCTGGCCGACTCGGCGCGGGCCTGGCTCCAGCATGTCCCCGCCGGACAAATCGGCAGCTGGTCCGACCTGAGGGAGGTCTTTGTGGGGAACTTCCAGGCGACCTACAACCGCCCTGGAAACCCATGGGATCTCAGGAGCTGCAGGCAGAAGCAGGGGGAGACGCTACGGGAGTACATCAGGCGTTTCTCCCGGCAGTGCAACGAACTCCCCAACCTCGCTGACGCCGATGTCATCAGAGCGTTCGTCACCGGGACGACGTGCAAATCCCTCGTCCACAAGCTCGGGCGGAAGAGTCCCCGCACCGCGAAGGAGCTGCTTGACATCGCTACGAGCCACGCGGCTGGCGAGGAAGCAGTGGGGGCCATCTTCCACCAGTCCGCCGACCCTAAGGGTAAGCAGACTGAGGAAGCGGAAGGAGGCCCATCGGGGCCCCCCGCCAAGAAAAAGAGGAAGGGCAAGGGCAGGCGGCACGACGACGAGACCGCCATGGTCGCCGCCGCCGACCCGAAGCCGACCTTCAAACCTCCGACCGGGGAGGTCCCCGACCACTTCGAGAAGAAGTGGAACGGGCCCTGCCCGAATCACGAGTACCCCGTCAAGCACCTGTACAAGGATTGCTCCCTCATGAAGAAATTCATGGCGGGGGGCTCCCGCAAGCCGGCGCCTCGGTCGAAGAAGCCCGACCTGGCCCCGCAGGAGCCGGGGGTGGACCAGA
>CM014275.1:67391925-67412657 GCA_004135705.1 Alloteropsis semialata
TGACGACTCAGAAGGGAGACAGTGCCTCTGAAAAAAGCGGATCATGTTCCGGTCCATTGGACAAAACGCGGTGTCATCCTGTAGGGACCGCACAGAGATGGCAAACCCAACTTCAGCCTATAGGCGAACCACCGTTCCCCTACAGGCTCGGGGGCTACACCCACCGGGTGCGCTCGCGCGCCCCGGTAGGAAAAAGGACAAACTTTACTCCAGCCTATAGGCGAACCAACCGTTCCCCTACAGGCTCGGGGGCTACACCCGGTGGGTGCGCTCGCGCGCACCCCCGAGTGACATCTGATCAGGCATCGAGAAAGAGCCTGCACGGGGAACCACTTGTCCTCCGAGCAGGCTCGGGGGCTACTGTCGGATATCAATATCCGACCCTCTCACCGACGGGTGGGACCACGCAGTTTCGAGAATAAGATGGGCATAGGAAAACCCGCAAACAAGGAGAATATCAGGTCAGGGGAGGATCGATTTTCCCCTGACTCGACTGACCTGGTTCTGTCCCGGCCGACCTATGTCCGCCTCAGCCGACTCCCGTCCGCCTCGGCCGACCCTCGTCCGTCTCGGCCGACCCTCGTCCGCCTCGGCCGACCCTCGTCCGCCTCGGCCGACCCTCGTCCGCCTCGGCCGACCCATGTCCGCCTCGGCCGACCCACTTCTGTCCTGGTCAAACCTACGCTATCTCGCCCGACCTCTCCTCGCCTCGCCCGAATCGGCGTGGGCCCGGGCCGGAGTGGAGTTTCAGGAAGACCCGGGCATAAGGACGTGTCGCCACACGGCTATGCCGCGCCCCATCAGCATTAATTGGCCTTACCGAGCACTGTCCACCTTACCGAGCACTGTCCGGTATGGCCAAGGGATGTGACTCTCACTGTTTTACTTGCCCGCAGGCGCCGATCGAGGAGAAGCACGACCCCAACAGCGTCCACAGTATCCCGAACAGCATCCACAGTGTCCCGTAGGCGGCGGGACTTCTCTAGCAAGCTTTCCATTATTTGTTATTTGTTGAACACGTCTTGTACAGCGTCCTCTCCCCTGAGTATAAATAGAAAAATCAAGCCTCAGGAGAGGGGAGACGCACACACGAAAACACAACCCACAAAGCACACACGCTCAGACGCATCCAGAGACTTGGGAGCCCCTCCCTCTCTCGACCGCTTGTAACCCCTACTACGAGCAACGCGAGTAACACGAGCAGATCGACACTGGACGTAGGGCGTTAGTGCCTGAACCAGTATAACCCCTTGTGTCCTCTCGCGAACCATCCGAAGCCCAGACGCGCAATCCACTAAATTTACTTGTTGGTTATTTCTTACACCGACACCATTCTTGTCGGATAGGAATACAAAATAAATACATCAAATACGGATTCACATTCGGATAGATGGCTTCATCACGTGTTAATTCCTCACGGATACGGATAATATCGGATAATTCCACATTTTATTCGAATACGAATATGGATTCGAATAGAGAAAAGTAACAAAAAACGTATTCAGATATTCTCATTTAATATCCTCATTAAAATCGAATACAAATATGGATATCTATATTGACATTTTAGTCGAATATGGATACAGATAATTCGGATATCTGAACATCCAAATCCATCCCTATACGTGATGCTTTTTTATCATACTGCCTTTAACCTATAAGGGCATTCTCACTGGAAGATTTCATTGGACAAATACCTAAACTATAATGAAATACTAGTTTCATACAATACATAGTTTCGTCTTTTGTTGTTTTCTAGGTTACGTGCAAGACATAAATATCTTGGTAACGGTGTTCAGATAGTTTTGTCAGTCATCACCATTAAACGCATTTTACCTCTCTCTCTCTCTCTCTTCATCAGGGATGAAAGCGGATCGGATTGGATCGGATAATATCTTTTCCATATCCTCATCCATATTTTTTGGTCAGATATGGAGCGGAGCGGATATTACATGGATACGGATATGGATGCGGATTTTTGAGGATATTGGAAATGGTGCGGAGTCGGAGCGGTCTCGGAGCGGACACGGATTAATATAGTTGGATAATATATGCTCATGTGTAGATTATTATTGTGATCATAATTCCTCAACCAAAACCATTAAGTAGCAACGTAACACCAAAAATACTCAACTTTATAGTTCACAAATCACAACAGTGTTCGCAAATCACTGCTAAAGTTATCTTCAGAGTTAACACTAAGACTCCACACTTGATGACAAACAAAAGCTACTACAAGGTCTATTTCAAACTTATGAGTAGGAGCGACATAAAACTAAATTACGCAAGTGTTTTATTGTTTGAGGTTTACGAATGACCATTTAGGTTTGCTACAATAGTCGGATATCCTATTATAAGGTTCGGATAATCCGCGTTCAATTATCGGATAATCCATATCCATCGGATTTCACTAAAACCATATCCTACTCCACATCCTCACACAATCGGATTCGGATTATTCATATCCACACGGATACCAAAAACCCTTCCCCATATCCGCAAAAATTGGATTCGGATCAGATCGGATGTGGAAATTATCCGCTCCACTTTCATCCCTACTCTTCATTAATACACTGCTACTTCATTAAAAATGCTGACATGGCAGTCCAACGCTGACATGACAGTCTATTTAATACTATGGAACTCCCACCGAGAATGGTCTAAGCTAGCTTGTATAATCTATGAGAGTCTCAACGGAGAGTTTCATGGCATTAAAGTTCAATACCACATCAGCAAAGTTGCTGACTTGGCAAGGTAATTAATAGAGGAGTTTCATGGGATGAGAGAGGAGTTTCATACCCATAAAACTCATCTGACACAGTGATCTAGTTCTCAATCTAGATAACTGTGCAATGAAACTTTGCATTGAGACTGGCCTAACTTTGCTCAATGGTTGTTAGTCTTCCGGACATGTAGCATTGCCGCTACAAAATATATGGAACTAATTAAGCCCAACATATCTATTGTACGCGGAAAAAGAGTTGTGGCTGGAAAATACTATTACGTTGTACCTTGTAAACACTTCCGAACCCACCGGAACCAAGTAGTCGATCTTCGGAGAAATTTTGAGTCATTTGTTTTAACAAATGGAACTCCATAAGCTGAGGCGCCACTCTTGGACGGTCCATGTTATTGTTCGTCCTGGTAACTGCAAACAGAAACAGCCATAATGACGTTGTCAGAGGCGAGAGTTAGTAAATAATTTGGGAGAGAGTGCAGTAAGGTAGCTCGTGATCGAATCAGCTCAATTAGCGAGACCGTCAATGCATCGTGCTGAGAGACAATGCACCATCATGTACTATTATTAGTGAGCTCCTAAAATTGGACTGCCATCATGCCCTTGATTAATCAAAGCACTCTTTTCCTAAAAAACAACAGAAACAGCAATCGAGCCCTCACAAATAATTAAGATTATTCAAAACATGATGGGGAGATGTTTAGTTTGTGTTGAGACATTTTTTGACACCGAGAATCAAACGTGGTTTGCCAGTAAACTGGTACGGCTGTAGAGCAGAAGTAATCGAGCAGAGGAATACTAATAAAAGGCAAAAGCAATAACCTGGAAAATAATGAAGGCCTACGCCGAGGACGAGAGAGAGAGAGAGAGAGAGAGAGAGAGAGAGAGTCCTTTGTCGTCGATGCAGAAAAGAGGTTGTCGCGATTTGAAGGGAGTCCGGAGAGGCAGTGGAAGAGAGAAGCTCGGTCGAGCTGTGGCTTCAATTATATCGGACGGAGGAACGGCTCGTTTAGATCTTAGATTGCTGCCTCTCTCATTTTCTCTTGTTTGAGTTCTTCAAGGGCACATAGCTCACTGCGCATTACAGTATGGCCTATAGATCCAACGGTACTACTCTTCTATTTGATCTACATTTACTAGTACCTCGAGATGTGCAAGAGCACATGAAAGCTGCCTACAAATTGTCAACGATCGATATCGAGTTGCTTGCATGTTGATTTAATTCTCTATCAATACTTATGATTAGGGACGGATTCAGATCGGATACGTATGGAATCGAATCCAGATGTCACCTTTTACCATATTTTAATTTAAATATGAATCTTATCGGATACGAATACCGAATGTAAATATTGTCCATTCTTACATCGAATACGGATCCGCATTCGAATAGATGCCTTCACCCTGTGTTAATCCTCTGCAGATAAGGATAATATCAGATATTTTATTTGTTTTCACATTTTTTTAATACGAATGTTGATTTGAATAGAGAAAAATAACAAAAAGTGATTTCGGGTACATCCATTTAACATCCATATTAAAGTCAAATACAAATACGAATACAAATATCTATATTGACGTTTTAAACGAATATAGATAATTTGGATGTTCAGACATCCATATCCATCCTTACCCAGGATCAACATCTTTATCGTGAATGTGCCTAAGTACGCAATTTCCAAGGAGCTCCAGAAGTGCAAAATTACATGAGTCACCCATTGGAGAGTGGCAAGACTAAAAACCAAACAACAACATGACAGAAATCCACAAGGCCCACCACCCCACTAACACGATCTAAGACGACCAGAATCCTGCTGACATAGGAAAACATTAAGACACACCAGCACCGAATGGTTCAAAGAGCCAAAAGTACTTCTTTCACATTGAAATGGCATCATCTACACCGGCTAGCACTACCGGAAACTCTAGTTTGTCATGTGCTCGATACTTTGCCGTGCGCAATTTATCGGGCACACAAAAAACAGACTCTTTGTCATGTGCTACAAGGAACACACACAGCAAAGCAGTGGCACATGGCAAATAGGCTCTTTGCCGTGTGCCTAGCGACAAACACATGGCAAACTATATGTTTACCGTGTGCCTGGTACGCAACACATGGCAAACATTAAACATGTGCGCGCCACAGGTGACTGCCGTTAGTAGTGGCGCTGGCCGTTAGGCTTTGCCGTTTGCCTGTTAGCGACACACGGCAAAGCCATAGATTTGCCGTGTGCCTGGTACCTGACACATGGCAAACATTAAACACGTGTGCGCCAGTCCTCACCGCCGTCAGAACCAGCGCCGGCCGTTAGACTTTGCCGTATGCCTAGCGGCACACGGCAAATCCACGACTTTGCCGTGTGCCGCTAACAAGCACACGGCAAAGCAACCACAAAAAATCTACTTTTGCCCTTCAAACTTTTTTTTCCACTCCACATACATTGCTTGGTTCTCCATGTTTCAATTTGGTACATTTCTCGATCTGTTGCTATGTTTAACAAATTTATTTCATTCAAAGAATTTTTTTTGTATAAGTCAAATTTGAACTGCAAGTGCATCAAATAATAGAATAAAGTGAGTCAAAAAATGATATTCATGATACTGAGTCAATTGTAAGGCCTTGTCCAGTAGTTGAAACAAAATTTTAAAAATCGTGTTCACGAAACATTACCACGAACGTGGGGCCAAATAGTGCTTAAATTCTATAAAATTCAAACGAAAGTCTGAAAATCATGAGATTTGTCAATATCTCATGCTATCATGCGTGGAGTCTGTGGTAAAAATTTGAGTAGGTTTCGCACATTTTGTCACGTACGATGCTTACAAACTAAACATTCCCTGGATAAGGTGCATAGAGAAGAGAAGAATGTGGTTAGGTTTATAGGCGCAATAACGTTCGAATTTGAGTTTGACTTCAAAACTTTTTCTATAGGCAACAGACAACATAGATTGCTTCATTTAATTTTTAGTATTTTTTGGATCCGTTTGATAATTTTAATGTATTAACTACAATTATACCATTTTAAATGTTATAAATTGAATTTGACCTATAAGTACATGAAATAATAGACTAGAGTGAGTGTAAAAATTTTATTCATGTTATTGAGTCCAGTGTAAGGCTTTGGCAAAAATTTGAGTGGTTAGGTTTACTAAATTTTGTAGATAATGTGAATGGAAGTTTTGTATGCATAAAATATTGGATTGAAGCTTTGTCGTGTGCCCTGTCTCTGGGCACACGGCAAAGTCAAGGCTTTGTCATGTGCTTTCAATCTGGGCACACGACAAAGTTACCATTTTGCCGTGTGCTTTGGATCCGGGCACACGGCAAAGTCACGTTTCTGACTTAGCTGGCCTTCTTTTCTCTCACTCACTCAACACTCTCACACTTACACACTCACTCACACTCACCGCCGGACTCCCCAACGCCCCACGCCGGACGCCCCATTGGCCCGCGCCCCGCGTCCTGCCCCGTGGCCCGCGCCACCCCGCGCCTTGCGCTCCGCCGCCCCACTGCCCCACGCCGCACACTGCAAGGAGGAGGAGGAGGAGGAGAAGAAGAAGGAGGAGGAGGAGAGGAGGTGGACGCGCTGTTGTTGCCCCAGCGGCCTCGTCGGTCCCTGTAGCGCCGCTCGCCCCTGCCTCACCACCGTCGATCCCCTAGGTGAGCCTCGTGGCGTGCGGCGCTGCATGCCAATGTGTCCAGCCGTCGAGCCGTGGGAAGAAAACCTCTGTGTAGCCCAACCTTTGTGTCGTTGTTTTTGTTGCAGGTTTTCAAAACTCATCGCATAGGGGAGCTGCTGTCAAAATTTTGAATGAACACTAAGCATTGATCTATTTATGCAGGAAACCCTCCATTGCCGCAGCCGTCGCCGAAGGAGAAGGAAGCGTAGGAGGTCGCGCCGCCGTTGGCCCGGAGGACTCGTCGGCCCCCGTCTCGCCGCCATTGAGTTACTAGGTGAGCACGTGCAAAATGCCCCTCTTTCCGTATCATGTCCTTAGTTCACGTAACCTAGGCGTCTTTCGTTCGGAAGATATACGGTTGGAAATATGCAGATCTTTGCATATGTATGACCGTATCTGTTTCAAATTGCCCATGTTTTTTGGACAGCCTGAGGATATGTAGATGGGTTTGGTTTTTATGGTCTGCTCCGATCTGAGACAGAGTTTCGGCATCACCTCCCTGTTGTTCTCTGGATACACAATCTCCTTGCCAGGACGTGTATTTGGAGAACAGCGGGGAGGTGCTACCAAAATTCTGTCTCGGATAGGAGTAGAGCATGGAAACTAACCCCATCTACAGACCCTCGGGTAGGATTATGACCTATCTTCACCTATTAGAGCATGATAGACATCGTGTAGATGCAATTGATTTTTATATCACTCACTCATATGTTAAAGGATGGATGACCGTGAGTGGATGTACACGGGCTGGCTGGGTAAGCGTGACTGGACCGATGAATTCGTTCACAAGGTCGAAGATTTCTTGAAAAAGGCATTTGACAAAGGACAGAGTAAAGCGTTGTGTCCCTGTAGCAAGTGTGCCAATAAGATACTTCAATCACAGTTCTAGATGGGTAAACACATTTGCACCAATGGGTTTGTGGCAAACTATACCCAGTGGATCTGCCATGGTGAAGCCCATCGTGCTAGAGACGAGGTCATGAGACAACGCATCGAGGATTATGATGCTGATGCCGAGTGCGGAGACATGTTAGATGACTTTTATCAAGCACAATTCGATGAAGGACCTAGTCATGTTAGGGAGGATCTGCCAGAGGCAATCGCAAAGGCCTATTATGATATGTTGTCTTCGGCACAGAAACCATTTCACAAGCGTACCGATGTTTCCCAACTAGATGACATCGGACGCATAATGGCCCTAAAGTCTCAGCTTGTCATAAGTCAAGGCGGGTTTGATAATATGTTGACAGTTTTTGGCAGCCTGCTTCCAGGTGGTCACAATCTGCCACGCAACTTGTATGAGACACAGAAACTCCTTCGTGCACTTAAGATGCCATACGAGCAGATACATGCCTGTATGAATGGATGCATCTTGTTTAGAAAAGATCATGCAGATGCAAAGTATTGTCCTAAATGTAAATCCTCTATGTACCTGGAGGTAGACTCTGGTGATGGTCATAAGATGCAGCTCAAAATCCCCGTGAAAATCCTACGATATCTTCCGTTCATACCGAGGATCCAACGTCTGTACATTATAGAGGAATCCGCGAAACAGATGACATGGCACAAAGAAGGTAAACGATACCGTCTTGAGATGATCGAGGAATCCACGAAATAGATGGCAATCATGATAGTGATGATGAGACCTATGATCCAGCTAATCCTGATCAAGATGATTATTTCTAATACATGTATGATCCATACTAATTGAATTATTATTTGTAATATCATGTTAGTTTCTAATTATGTATTGTTTATTTTGCTTCTCTTTCTAATTACATTTTGTTTATAGGTGATGATTGGTTTACTGTTTTAAATTGCAGGTGATTGAACAAAGATGGTGGGCGGCGGAATTCAACAAAAATGCGCGTCTGTTTTCAGAAGAATGATGACAGGTTCCGATGAAGCTGAGGGGTCCGTCGCTAGGGGTACCCGAGGCAAGGGTCAAGGGAAGGGTGGCCCCAAGGGTCGACGGAGGGGTCAAGCGGCTCGGCCTGTAGAGCCGTCTTCGCCTGAGCAGCCGCAGGAGGAGGAGGTGGAGCAGCCGCAGAAGGACGACAGCATACCTTCCGTGGAGTCGTCGGATGGTGAGGCGGAGGAGGAGGAGGAGGAAAAGGAGGAGGACACGACAGGGGGTACATCGTCTGTCTAGTTGCGAGGTCCCTCGAGACTCCCGGACAGGCCGATACCACTTGCCGGACGCCCGGTGATTCAACCCTCTGGGCTCGCGTAAGTAACTTTAGATGTTATCAATACTTTTTCATTTCGTAACTTGATAATCACAATAGAAACTAATATTTTCTCTTAATCACATTTGGCAGGAGTTGGAAAGTACTCGTTGGAGGTGCTCAAAAACGCAAGGTCAACGGCATCCTGGGTCTTTTGTGCAGGGAGCACTTCCTAGGCCTGGTCCACATTGGTGGAAGGCACGAGCAGGCCTGGACATGGGACTACTACGCCGTCGCCCCCAATCATCTCAATCGGGAAAACAGATGCTTCGCCAACAAGATGGAGCGGGTGAAGGCCGAGCTGTGGGTAAGTCTTCCTCGCAGTACACTGCTCAATACATCGCATTCATTGGATATTTTTTGTAATAATGATTGGATACATCGTGTTTATATATAGGATTTCTACAGGTGTGCGGATGGATATGAGGAACGAGCGGCGGTTGTAGCTCACAATCGATGCGTTAAGCTGGTGAAGGACATGCACTATGAGGTGCAAGTCCAATGTGTCGTAAACTACGGTGCTCTGTTCCTTGGCCAGAATATCAAAAAAGAAGCTGCAAAAATTTGAAGTAGACCTGGGAACAATACTTGGAGGTAAATTTAGATTTATTCTCACATTAAGTACATCGCTTAATTTGATCTTCTTACATGTCATTCACTTGATCGAGTGTAGGTGCCTGTGTGGTGGTGCCGTAATGATTCCATGTGCTGGGAACGCATAGTGGACAAGTGGAGCACTTCCTAGGCCTGGTCCACATTGGTGGAAGGCACGAGCCGGCCTGGACATGGGACTACTACGCCGTCGCCCCCAATCATCTCAATCGGGAAAACAGATGCTTCGCCAACAAGATGGAGCGGGTGAAGGCCGAGCTGTGGGTAAGTCTTCCTCGCAGTACACTGCTCAATACATCGCATTCATTGGATATTTTTTGTAATAATGATTGGATACATCGTGTTTATATATAGGATTTCTACAGGTGTGCGGATGGATATGAGGAACGAGCGGCGGTTGTAGCTCACAATCGATGCGTTAAGCTGGTGAAGGACATGCACTATGAGGTGCAAGTCCAATGTGTCGTAAACTACGGTGCTCTGTTCCTTGGCCAGAATATCAAAAAAGAAGCTGCAAAAATTTGAAGTAGACCTGGGAACAATACTTGGAGGTAAATTTAGATTTATTCTCACATTAAGTACATCGCTTAATTTGATCTTCTTACATGTCATTCACTTGATCGAGTGTAGGTGCCTGTGTGGTGGTGCTGTAATGATTCCATGTGCTGGGAACGCATAGTGGACAAGTGGTTCACACCCGAGTGTGACGAAAAGCACAACGCTGGCCGAGAGCAGTGTTTGCTGATGCCAGGTCCAGCACGCCATTAAGGCAGCCTTAGCAATGACGAATACAGGGCTAGATGGGTATGCAGATTCATTTCTTTATTCTAACGCTCAATTCTGCATAATTTGTAATCAACTTGTTGTTTTTCGCAGTCTGCGGCACATGAAGGCGCTGAGTGCTCCCAGATCATGGGATGGGCTTTGGCCCACAAAGCAAGGCATCTGAGGTCACCTACAACTCGGACGACCCGCCCTCGGCGTACAACAATCCCTCCATCCACACCTGCATCAATGAGTACACAGAGGCGGCAAGGCAGGTCCATTGGCCAGAGTGGGATCCGAGTGCCCATGAGCTTGATGGAGAGATCATCATGAGGGTGGGAGGGGGCAAGAAGCATGGCCGGTACTATATAGGCGATGGCACTCTAGACACGGCCACTATTCCCACTCTCGCTCAGGTTCGAGCAAGGAGCACGAGCAGTTGCCCGCCCATACGCCCATGGCTATCACAGGCACAGCTCCAAATGCAGGAACTTCAGGTTATTTCTGATTTATTCATCGTCCATTCAATTTCTACATATGTTTCCTTCGTATTGTAACATTGAGATGAAAAATTGTAAGCCCAGCTGGCAACGCAAGCGGTGGCACACGAGGCGGCGTTAGCCGAAGAGAGGAGGATACAGCAGCAGGAGACGGTGAGGCAGCAAGCCGAGGTTCAGCAGCAGATGGCCCAGATGTACAATTAGATTAAAGGTCTTTCTGTTCAGATGGGTCAGCCCCTACCACCGATGATGTTCACTCCGGCTCCAGCTCCTGCAACTCCTCCTGTGAGCAACTTGATAACCTTATAGATTTATTTCAAGTATTAGAGACTTAGAGAACGTAGAGACTTAGAGTCACTTAGAGACTTTGATAAAATTTTGAATGTTTTAGATTATAACTTAGAGAACTTGATTCTTGTCTCACATGCAATCTATTCTCCTTTCTGCAGAATCAATAGACGGCATCGAATACGCCAGACTTGTCACCAGGCATCTCACCGATGTTACACCCACAAAAGTTGTTCCCACCTCCGCCGTTCGACCCACCTCAGTGATAAACTTTACTTTGCATTTGTGAACTTGTGGTACTTGTTAATCTTTGAGTGCGTGAACATACTTGTGAATTTATGCACTTGTGATGCTGTTGACACCGGATTTTCGCGCCTGACATGCTGAGTCAGATGGTGACGTGGTGAGGTCGAGACTGCGCAGTGGGCCCGTTGAATGGTCAAACAGAAGATGACAGAGAGGGAAGCCGATGCTGAAGAGGAATCTGATGAAGCAAGAAGTCCGATCTGATGATGGATGAAAGAAGATTGGCGCGTCGGCTAAGAAGGAAGCGTATCAGATGCGGGGACTATTTCCTTTTCAGAAGGCATTTGGGAGTCCCGTTTTATGTTAAGCTTAGTTTACTTAGTTCGCAAGTTAGTCTGGTCCGATCAGGACTCTCCATGACCAGGGTATAAATATGAACCCTCGTCCATTGTAAAAATTATTCTCACAATCAATACAACCCGGCTTCACGCCAAAAACCCTAGTAGTAGTTACCGATGAAGCTCATTGGTGGACGGGCTGCATCAGTTCTGATCTCCGGCTACCAGTAAGTTAGTCAATTTATCGAACTAGTATAGGCTTTGAATTGAGGCGCATCGCCCTTTCTCGTTTATACTGTTCAACCGATTTATCTCTGGATAAGCAAGATTGATATAGATTCCCTACGTCGGAGCTAGATCAATATTGATTATCCAACAGATTATCGTTTATTGGACTGTACTTTTAGCCTAGATTCCCTACGTCGGAGCTAGGTATCAAGATTAGGCTAGATTCCCTACGTCGGAGCTAGAATAATCTTGGTTACTAAAGGCAGTTTTTGCGGTTTGTTTGGAGTTGCTAGATTGGTTTAGATCTACGCCATGTGAGTCAATTCTACTTCTTCAACGGCTTTGAGCATTGGTCTTGGTCCGATTTAAGCAATATTTATCTTACAGCATCGTTCTATGTCCGATCCTGCTTTGTGGTTTAATCTAGTTGTTCTTTGAGTATTACACTGGTGTAGATTCCCTACGTCGGAGCTGGATCTTTGTAATACGCTTAGATTAATCTTTGATTGTCATGTTTGGTTTAGATTCCCTACGTCGGAGCTAGATTCATCTTGATTAGTCAAAGGAAGCTTTGGTTATGCCTGATTGCTATTTGAATGTTAAGTTTGGTTTAGATTCCCTACGTCGGAGCTAGGTCTTGCTTGATTATTTGATAGCATACTTTAGAATCAGAACGATCCTGTTAATGTTTTATCTGCTTATTTGCTTAATCTGGTCAACACTTGTGCGAGCATCTTGTTTAATTGACAGATTGACGAGTTGAGTTTGACTGTCTAGCTATTTGATTTGATCATAGCTGGAGAAATCTAGATTCCCTATGTCGGAGCTAGATTTCTCTGAAAAAGTTATGGTCCGATTGGCTAGTTAGATGGTCCGACAAGATGAGTCAAACTGGCAATTAGGCAAGATGGACAATGTATCGGCTTACACTTTGATTATTTGATATCTTGTTTAAAGACACAGCTGATCCATTATTTTACATATTGGCCTTGTTTTATGCTTTATTTATTATTCAAAGGCTGATCTGTTATATCAATCAAGGTCCGATCCTGATTGGTCCGATTCTGAGGTCCGATTGGGTGTCTGATTGAGGTCCGATTACTCGGTCCGATTGACGTCATCAATGAAGTCCGATTTTGAGGTCCGATTGGTATCGGCCGATACGTGTCTGATTGGGTCTTGGCTAAAATTCGACGTTACTCCATCGTCTGAAATAAAGCCGGCACAATCAAAGAGCAATTTAACTGTTTTATCCCCTTGTCAATTTCAGGTCAAATTGACTGGCACGCTGCGAACCTGAACTGGAGTGTGGGCTGGCACTGGAGTAAAGCAGATCTCCCTGGTCTTCGTGTGCTGCACGCGGAAGATACCATCACCGATTTTCCGCGTCAACAGATGCTTGTTGTGATATATCAAGTGCTTGTGATGTTTGTTTGAGTGGGAATCTTTATACACAAAAAAACAAAAAAATAGTAATTGTTTGGTCACTCTGTCGGCAAAGTGACCATTTCTGTCCATTTTGGACAGCAGTTTGCCGTGTGCTAAGTACCTGCACATGGCAAATTGACCACTTTTTGCTGTGCGCCTGACAGAAGACACATGACAAAGTTTCAAACTTTGCCGTGCACCAGAAAGAAGCCGCCCCCCGCGCCATCTTCCCACGCCGTCACCGTCCCTGCGCCGTCCATTGCTTTTCTTTGTCGTGTGGCGTGGAAAACACACAGCGAAGAGGTTTGCCGTGTGCCCGATAAAAGGCGCACGACAAAGTCCTTTTTGCCGTCAGCCTGGCTGCCGTGCGGGCTTTGCCATAGGCGGCACATGACAAAGCCTTTGCCGTGTGTATTATGGGCTTTGCCGTGTGTCCCGGGCACATGGCGAACTACCAGATTCTGGTAGTGTAGGGCCACGCGGGGGGCTAGATGTGTTACTGGTTTGGCCAAATGCGGCTGAATTTGGGATCAAATTAAGACTCTCGGCTTAATGCAAGGTAACGGACTAAATTATGTAACGGGCTAAATTGTATCAAAAAGTGGATCTTTTTGCCATTTTTTAATATTGTAGCTTCAATACATTATAATTGTAACTCTACAAAATCACATAATGGGCCAAGTTAAACTAAACCTTTGGACCTCTTTAGTTTTGTGCAATTTATTATGCATGCCCTCTAAGTATTTTCTCATTTTTCTGCCCATAATGCAAGGGCACTTTTTAGTTTTGTGCAATTTATTGTGCCTGCCCTCTAAGTATTTTCTCATTTTTCTGCCCGTAATGCAAGGGCACTTTTGCTAGTATATATAAAAGTTGTGGCTGGAAAACTAAATACTTGTGTACCTTGTAAGCACTTCCGTACGCACCAGAGCCAAGTTTTCGCTAGTAGAAAAACCGCCTTTAGTCCTGGTGCAGAACCGGCTTTAGTCCCGGTTCCGCAACCAAGACTACGGCGCCGGGACTAAAGGCCCCTCTAGTCCCGGTTAGTGTTACCGCCCGGGACTAAAGGGGCTTTTTTTTTCTTTTCTATTTTTCTTTTTTTCTGGTTTTTTTATATAGAGATACGTATTATACCTATATAATAATATACATATATGTCCATATATGTATTAGTTATACGTCACTAATGCATTAAATTATTAATATTGATATTAATATATATGTTAATAATATTAAACTTACATATATATTTAAATAAAACAAATTATGAAAGGCGAATATTAATATTTACACCAAGATTTCAAAGGAGCATATATATGTATATTTACAAAATGCCTAATATTTGCTCCTTGTATCGACCTCGTGTCCATTCCACCAGAACGCCCATGTCTTGCTCACGACCTCATCGATTATAAATCCGCAGAGTGCCTCTTGAATCGCCGCGACTCTTTGGAGTCGGTAAGATCTCATCTTTCATATGCATCATCTGAGGATGTGGTTAATAGAAAAATATAAATAATATTATTATGACTCACATGCATACATACATACATACATATAGATTTCAATGGAAATGGAACATACCGTCAGGTCCCAATTAGTGACGATCGTCCTATGCCCTACAAGAGTGTGTACGTACTCACAGACATAATATCCACATAAATTGGTGCCTTCATTCTGCCTATAACACTTTATAGGAGAAATGGTGAAGTCATTACATGCATATTCACGATAATGAAACAAAAAAACGAGATGTGTGTCTATGTATAGTAGTATTTACCGGAAAGTCTCCCTTGATACCAAGTTGTTTCTTGAATGGACCTTTGTGCTCTGCACGAAACTTTTTTCAACACCTGCGCACACATATGAAATAAATGGAATTCTCGGCTGATCTAAAGAGGAATAATAGTGTGAGAATGGAAATTACTTTTGAAGGAGGTCAATCATTGGTTGGTACGCGTCCCGTGATCCCCTCAATGAGTCCATGATGGTTAACAAGCCTATGTCCGGTTGTATAACAAATAATATCCAATGGAACCTATTTACATGCAAGTTTTGTACCAAGAGTCACGTCAATTGAAATAAAAATTATGTTAGGAAGAAAACTGAAAGATGCACAAGACAGTAAAAGTACTCACCCAAAGTTGTAAGGAAATAGAATCATTGTCTTGTAATGTTGTACACGTAAGAATCTGTTCAATGTTGTTCATTGTGTCTTCATAAAAATTTAATAACATATGCTGGTTTACAGTTTTTGGGTCGATGAAGCCCAAGTGGAAGTATGAGTTTTTCCTGCATACTTCAATCTCCATTCTACAGGATACAATTTTTTGACAATATATAGGAGACGTTAAATATAGAAATAAACGAAGCACTTACAGCACCCAGCAGCTGAGGAGAGACACGTTAAGGGCATCCCTATAGTATATCTGGTAAAATTCTGAGAATTCCAGATACATAACATTATCGCCACGAAAGTAGTCATCATCCCTAATCTTCATTCCCAACATTCTCTGGCCTGGAGCCGACGCCTTAAGGTACAATTCATGTAAGCTGTATATTTTTGTTGACAGCATGTGGTACATATCAGGATCAACTAGAGGTAAGCCAAGCTGAAATGGCCACCTTGGTATAGCCTTTGGGATCTCATTCTCATTCAGCATTTGCGAGGGCGTCAATCCTGCCCCTTTGCAAAACTCAAGCACGTCGACCGGTCCAAGTCCATCATTCACTATGAGTGGATCAATTGTTTGCTGCTCCTGCTCACCGAGCTGAGCAGCAACCTTTCCCTTTCTTTGTTGCTTGACGCTCTTGCGGCTCTCGGTAGTCTCTTTGCTCTGTTGACTCCGTCGTTCCTTCTCCTCCCTTTGATTCTTCTCATATGATTTCTTAATAGAGCGGTCATAGTCTGAGTTTCTTTAGCCATGCCAATAAAGAAAGCAAACTTAGCAAAATCAACTACTTCTTTTTTCTCGGGCTCCTTCTTTTTGAAGAACTCTTTAACTTCATCCAGACTATGCTGCTTGCACTCCTCATCAGTTTTTTCCCATGGTAGCTTGGCAGGTTCCTTGGCTTGCTTTGCTGGCTTCTTTGTAGGTGGCTTTGTTGGTGCCTTGGCTTTCTGTTGCTTAGCTTTCTTTGCCGGCGGAGGTGCAGGCGGCGGAGATTGCTTAGCTGGAGGCGACGAAGATTTCTGAGTTGTAGGCGACGGGGACCTTTGTTCAGGGAGAACAGGGGAATATTGCTGCGGTGGGGATTGCGGAGCTGGAGGTGGCGGAGATGGCCTTGAGCTTTGGGGTGACGACGAAGGCCCCTCAGGAGTTAAGACGATGTAACGCTTCTCCCATAGGATAACACCATGAACTGCCTCTTCTAGTGTCGTCTCCCCGTCACCTCCAGGAATGTCAAGCTGGAGTGATTCGTACCCGGCCAAGACCTGCTCCACCCCAACTCTAGCATAGCTAGCAGGTATTTGCCCTCCATGGTAGAGATCTCCTTCTTGACTCGGCAAAGCACTATTGTACGCCACCTTAAACGTTAAGTTCTTGAATGGACTGTGCAAAAGGGGCGATCCTGGACTTTTGGTTTGGTCCGAAAAGGGAAAAGAGGTTAACGGGCCGAACACTTACGGCCCATGGCCATTTTGGCAGTGGAGATGGAGGCGAGGCTGACAGGGTGGGCCCGCTGGTCAGCGTCACTGGCGCCCGGGGCCCACATGGCAGTGACAGGGAGGAGGGGATCGGGATCTGGTGTGGTTTGTGCGGCCAGTTGAACATGTGATCCAGCGTGTGGCTCTCCGCGGTGCGCCAGAGCGCGAACGCGGCGGCGTTCACGACGGCGGCGCCCTCCTGGCGCGGTCGCGCGTAGTGGCGGCGCAGGCCTCCTGCCTGTGGTCAAGCGTGTTCCAAAGCTCAAGGGTCAAGAGCGTCGGTCGCGAACAGGGAAAACAAGGGCGGGGGCAAGGTTTCGGGCGCCGGAGCGCGGTGGTCGGCGGCGAGCGCCATGGCGCGGGGCAAGGGGAAAACGGAGAAGAGGTAAGGACTCGGTTCGGGGCTCCTGTACAAGACTGGTGCGGCACGAAGGCCGGTCAGGCAGGGCTTCAACGGCGGGCTCGACGTCGGTCATCATCACACAGAGCACGGCGACAAAGCATGGCGAGCACGACATGGCGAGCAGAGCACGGCATCCACGGCGAGAGGAGGTTTGGGGACTCACAGGTTGCGGACGAGGGGCAGCAGGGGGTCGATCGTGGCGCCGGGCTTGCGGAACGGGTCGCGGTGCGGCTTGCGGATCTCGGCGGCGGCTCCTCCTCCTCCTCGGCTCCGGCGTGATGTCGCGGCGGCTCGGCGTCGCGGGCGGCTTCGGGTGGCGTGGCGTCCTCCTCTTCAAGCGGCTCTCCTTCCTCCACTCCTCCTTCTCCTCCTTGGATCCGAACCGGGGTGGCTTGGGGACAGGGCTCCGCCCTTGGGGGTTTGGCTTGCCCGGAGAGGAAGGGAATGGGGGTTTTGTAGGCGGGGGCTTAGCCGGGGCTTCCTTGGTGGCCAAGGGATCGAGAGGAGCGGGGTGGGGCCAGGCGGTTGCGCGCTCAGCGGGATTCGCGGCGGGACCGGCGCGCGCGGGCGAAAATCTGGGCGCGGGCGCGGGGCTGGCGCGCGCGCGGCGAAAAGCAAAGGAGAGCGGCGCGGCGGCGTCGCGGTGAATGGGGAAGACGACACTGTGGCGCCGTGGGGCCCGCGTGTCAGTGAGGCGAGGGAAGCGGTGCGGTGTCCGTGCGGTGGAGTGGGCTGACGCGCGCGAGTTGGGCCTGGTGACTGTGTGCGAGCGGGAGAAAAAGAGAAGGAAGATGGGCTGGTGGTCGGGTTGGGCCGAGAGGTGGAAGAGAGATAGAGATGGGAGAGGTGGAGGGGTTAGCAGGCCGGTTTAGTTGGGCCAGGGAGGATTGGGCCCGGGTAGAGTTAGTAGGGTTTAGTTAGGTTTTGAATTTGTATTTGAATGGTTTAAATTCAAATACAAATTCCACTCAAGCACACACTTAAACCGAAAGAAACCAAATCACTCTAGCATAATAATTTCCCTAATGCAATGCACATGAATATTTATTAGGAAATTTTTAAAGAGAGAAGTATTATTCTTGGAGTTAACACACATGTTGCACAAAAATTTTAAAATTCACCAGAATTCGAACTAGGGATGTTACACTGGTACATCCAGCCGATGGTGAATCATGGAGAAGATTTGATGAGATTCATAGTCAAAAAGCTCTGGAGCCTCGCAATGTACGTATTGCCCTGGCAACCGATGGGCTCAATCCGTATGGGATGTCTGCTGCCGCATACACTTGTTGGCCCATGTTTGTTATCCCTCTCAATCTCCCCCCCGGCGTCCTCTTTCAACGACAGAACATCTTCTTGTCGTTAATCATTCCTGGATACCCGGGAAAAAATGGGTGTGTACATGGAGCCTCTGGTTGATGAATTGGAACGTGCTTGGAAGGAAGGTGTTTTGACATACGACCGAGCTACGAAGAGAAACTTCACAATGCATGTTTGGTACATGTACTCCCTGCATGATGCGCCGGCGTACGGGTTATTCTGCGGACACTGTGTTCATGGGAAATTCCCATGCCCGGTATGCAAGGCAATGTTGAGGTTCATTTGGTTGATGAAGGGTGGCAAATATTCTTCTTTCGACAAACATCGTCAATTTCTCCCTCTTGATCATCCATTCAGACGAGACACGAAGAATTTTACGAAGGGTGTCGTTGTTGAAGACCCTCCACCACATCTGATGACAGGTCCCGAGATCCGTGCTGAGTTAGAAGCTCTGAAGCTCAACAAAAAGAAGGATGCTTTTGCGGGATATGGTGAGCTACATGCCTGGACTCATATTTCGCCATTGTGGAGGCTCCCCTATATGCAGGACATTCTTCTACCGCATAACATTGATATGATGCACACGGAAAAGAATCTTGGCGAGGCTCTTTTTGGTACTATCATGGACCATGCTGACAAGACAAAGGACAATGTGAAGGCTAGAGTGGATCAAAGCCTGTTATGCGATAGACCGAAGATGAACATACCGCCTCCCACAGACGGCGGACGTTGGAAGAAGCCTAGGGCAGATTACGTCCTGAAGAGGGATCAAAGGAGGGAAGTTCTCAAATGGTTCCAAACGTTAAAGTTCCCTGATGGGTATGCAGCGAATCTGAGGAGGGGGTGAACTTAGCTACTTTGCGAATCAACGGGCTCAAGAGCCATGACTACCACATATGGCTTGAGCGGCTCCTTCCGGTGATGATTCGCGGGTATGTACCTGATCATATCTGGCTAGTGCTGGCAGAGTTGAGCAATTTCTTCCACGTCCTTTGTGCTAAGGAGATATCTCCTACCGTGATGGAAGATATGGAAAGGCTGGCCCCGGTGTTGCTCTGTAAGTTGGAGAAGATCTTTCCACCCGGCTTCTTCAATCCGATGGAGCATATGATTTTGCACCTCCCGTATGAGGAAAGAATGGGGGGGGCTGTGCAGAACCGTTGGTGCTATCCAGTTGAAAGATGTCAAAAGGTTCTTCGAACGAAATGTAAAAATAAATGCAAGATTGAAGCGTCCATTGCAGAGGCATACAGTCTGGAGGAGGTCTCAAACTTCACTTCAAAATAATATGCTGACAATCTTCCTAACGTGCACAATCCACCAACTCGTTACAATTCTGGTGAAGTTGACACGACCCTCAGCATATTTCGAGGGCAACTCGGAAGTGCAAGTGAAGGCACACCCAAGACCTTGAAATACGAAGAGTGGCGCACAATCATGCTATATGTGTTGACCAACCTCTCCGAAGTCGAGCCGTACATCCCGTAAGTTCTCAACAAACTTATTCCATTACTGACCCATATTCTTCATCCAACCATCGTTTTTCTCGGTGGTACAGGGAATTTGTTGAACAATCCTAGCGTCAATCGAGGCAACCTAGACCGGACGAAGTAGATACCCTTCTTAGAGAGGCCAATTTTATTTCTTGGTTCAAACGGAAGGTTCATTCTAATTTCCCTCCTATTAGTTTCACATTATAACTTGGTCGTCCAATAACATAACGGACAATCATGCTCGAACTTGCAGGCCCAAACTGATGCGTCTATGAGTGCCGAGTTGAGACAAGTTGCCGATGGTTGTGCCTATATGTAACGACCCGGAAAAATCAAAAATCCTAAATCACGAGTTTTAAAAATCCTTATCGATGAGTTTCTCTGTTCCTGAATCCAAATCCAAATCCAAACTCCTGATCTTTCCTTGATCCCAAATCCCGTTGTCCGATCTACAGAAAATCATCAACCCTAAACCCTAACCCGTTCTCGTCCTGTTCCCGATCCGCGCGTCGCGCCGGTCGCCGACAGCCCCGCGTGCGTCCGACGCCGCGATTCCCGGCCTGCCGCCCCCCCCTTTTTTTCCTTTTTCCTCCTTTTTCTAAATTCTTAAATCCTTTTTCCTAATTTTTCCTTATTTTCTTTTCCCTTTTCTCTTTTCCTTTTCCCTTTTCTTCCTTTTCTTTTCCTTCTTTTCTCCCTTTTCTTTTTTTTCTTTCCTCCTTCTTCCTCCTCCACCCGAACTCCCGCGCCCTCCTTCCTCGGCTCGCCACCGCCCGAGCACCACCCCGGCGCCTCCCCACCTCCGTGCGCCCGAGC
>CM014275.1:67417052-67431699 GCA_004135705.1 Alloteropsis semialata
AACAAATGGATGAGCTCTTGACTCTAACGTGGGCATTTGAACATATATACTAACACTACTACACAAACCTTGTCACCACCGGTTCGTTACCCCATCACCGCCCGTTTGAGGGGCTCTGGTGAAAGATCGAAGATGAAAATAATCATTTTCACTGCCGGTTTGCAAATTTGTGGCTTGAAGCGTCGGTGAAAATCGAATGGGAGCCTCTCAATGAACCACTCTACTCTCTCCTCCAAATGCCACAATTTTTTGCACCTGTTGCATTTTAAAGGATTTTAACTTGTGATATGTTGTTTCGCGTAATACTCACCTAACGAGTACACCACACCGTCCCTTGTCATTTAATAGGGGGCAACCTTTATATATTAATCTCTCTGAATCTTTATAAATTTCAAGATGCCACAACTAAAGTCCGATCAGACAACAATTTTTGTGGTTGTCCATTATACATGCTCCTAACTCAAGTAAAATTTCAGAAGAATAATAAAAAATAAAAATTATGTGTCTAGGAAATTAATTTAAAAGGACTAAAACTTCATTTAATCTATAAAAAGTAGCAATTCATTTAAAAAAAATTCAAAGCTCCTCCATGGCAACTTTATATGTAGTATAGCCAGGGATGAAAACGGTAGCGATACTTTCCGTCGTCCGACCGAGGGGATTCAGGCACTAAATGAATAGTCCGATATCCGAATTTGGAGATTCAATATCCGATTGGTATCCGAATTCGGGTAATCAAAGTTGTATATCTCATGTAGATACGTAACATATATCAATATTCTATATCTGAGACATTTTACACTATCCGTATCTGAATCCGATCCAAGCAAAAAATAAACATTTGTATTCCTTTTCATACCTAGATGTCTGTTCGTATCCGATCCGTTTTCATCCCTAAGTATAACACGTGTAAAAAAAATATTTCCATGTATTGAGTAAAATAATGTTTTGAGGTATGTAAAAAACTTAAGTTTGACTTGAAAGTATGAAAGAATGTAAATATATGTGTTTGTGAATGAACAATGTTTAGTCTATTGTTTTAAATGTGTTGAATTTTTTATGAAAAGTTTATGCACCCATTAAAAGGACTCCATGCTAACTTTTATAATTTTTGGATGCAAACCTTTCTATTTAACTTTTTCTTAAAATATATTGAATCTTCTCGAATTTCTAGAGTCCAAACTTTAAGTCCGATCATACTGATTTTTTTATGGTTGCTCCTTACATGCTACTAGTTCGAAAAAATATATTAAAAAATAAATAAAGTGAAATAAAATTTTGGTGTGCAAACTAGCGGTCAAAAGGAGGTTATCACATGCAGTTCGTATCACAAACCAATGGTGAAAATAATTTCACAACCGGTTTGTGGATGTAACCGGCGGTGAAAATGTTTCTGATTTTCACTGCTGGTGCCGCTGGCTCACTTTGTAACCGACGGTGGAAATTTTTCACTGCTGGTTTGTTTAAAACCGACGGTGATGAGGTGCTGGGGAAACTCCATTCCTGTAGTAGTGTAATGCTAATAATAAGAAACAAAGTTCATATCAGCATGTAATATTGGTGACGATACCTTAAAAAAGAAGTAAATTTGAGAATATCTTAGCACAAAAAATTGAGCAATACTTACAGAGCACTCAAGGCAAGTAGCCAATTACAATTCCTTTTTGCCATCTGTTTGCAGTACAATCTATAGGCTCGTGTAGTTTCTCCTACTAGCCAATATGAAAGTCATGGAGGACTGAGCTCAAAAAAAGCTAAGCAGGGAGAGGCACCGGCGATAGAAGCACATGTGTCCACTGCCTGGCTCTGTTTTTTTTTTTTTTTGAGATTGAGTGCCTGGCTCTGGACTCTGGTTGAGCAGGGGCGCTTGATGCCTAACTCTCGCTGATGACTAGGGATGAAAACGGATCGGATACGAACGGATATGCACGAATACAAATACAAATATTTATTTTTTTCTCGGATCGGATTCATATACGGATAGCGTAAAATGTGCTGGATATAGAACGGATATTGATATATGCTACATGTCTATAAGAAATATCCAACTTTAGGTACCCGGATTCGGATACCAACCGGATATTGAATCTTCGAATCCGAATATCGGACTATTCATTTAGTGTCTAGACCCTCTAGGTCGGACGGACGGATGAAAAATATCCCTACCGTTTTCATCCCTACTGATGACGATGCCGGCGGCGAGGCAGGCGTTATTTTGCACCAGCCACGGGCTCCACGAGGGCGATGCTAGCAAGAAAAGACGATGCAATGTGCAGACACGCGGGCGTTGCACTGTCAGGGGTGGGCCTTCTTTTGTGAGCTGAATACCCGAGCTGGAGCCCCCAGCCGGCGCCCTGGCTGCAACCCCCAGCCCGAGCCCTGGCTTCGCCCCTGGCCCTGGGGATCAAGAGATTTTTAGATAATGAAAAATTTCTGGCCTCTACGTTGTAATGTGCACAGCCTTCAATTATTACATCACTCCAGCTTCATTGCTGGATTTAAAGAAGAACCAAAAAGCAAACTTAAACCTGACAAAGTCTATTATTATGCTTCCATCCATGACTCGTAAACAAATCTAAGGCTACCATCTCCAGAGAAGTGCTCGCCTTCATGAATAGCTCTTTTGTCTTCTCCTCATGCTGCAAGAGTGACCAGAATCGTAGCCAGTAGGTTCTCCTGAAAATAGCCTGCATAAAGGACGAGTGTTTAACGTCATCAAAAATAATATCATTTTGACAACGCCATATTGCCCAACATAGAGCCGATGCACCTGTTAGAATAGTAATGGTCTCTTGATCATTAAAATTTTGAAGCCAATTCCCTAGCATATGGGTTACTGATCTAGGTGGGGTTAAACCAGTAGCAACTTGGACAGTCCTCCAGATTACCTTAGCATGTTGGCAATCAAAAAATAAGTGTTTAATTGTTTCATTACAATTACAATAGCTACACTTTTGGCTGCCCTTCCAATTTTTCCTCGACAGATTATCCTTGGTTAGAATGACCCCTTTTTATAGGTACCAAAGGAAAATCTTAATTTTTAGTGGAATTTTAAGTTTCCAAATCAGTTTATGACGGAAGGAAAAATTGCGGTTTATTAGGTGGAGATACATAGAGCGGACCGAAAATTGTCCGCTCTTGGTTAAGTACCATCCAAAAGTATCCCTTCCTTAAGTCAAATTGAAGTTGGCGACCTGTGCTACAAGTGTTAACCATTCATTTAATTTCTCTCCCACCAACGTTCTTCTAAAGGAAACGTTCAACAGTGCTGAACTCATAACATTTGCCACCGTGGCATGCGGATGGTGACAAATGTTGTATATGTTGGGGTAGAGGTCTTTAAATGGCCGGTTTGATGCCCATGTATCCTCCCAAAATCTCGCTTGTGTTCCATCCTTTATCTGGAAGGAACCATTAGCTAGGACCTCATCTTTAATTTTCATAAGCCCTCGCCAAAAATGAGAATCACCCTGTTTGGACTCAACTTGTGTTGGAGATTTGGAGCTTAGGTATTTATTCCTAAGCAGTGTTTGCCATGTCCCTTCGCCATTAAGCAAATTAATTATCCATTTGCTTAATAAGGCTTTATTCTGGAGATGGAGGTCTATAATGCCTAGACCTCCTTGATCCTTAGGACGACAAATAATGTCCCATTTCGCTAGTCGGTATTTCTTTTTATCTTTACCACCTTGCCAAAAAAATCTCGATCGATATTGATCAAGTTTCTTCAATATCTCCTTTGGTATCTCAAAAAAGGACATCATAAACATGGGTAAACTGCTAAGCACCGAGTTTATGAGAGTTAATCTACCTCCATATGACAAGTGTTTAGCCTTCCTACAAGAGAGTTTCTTTTCAAAACGCTCTTCGATCTTTCTCCAATCAATATTTAGGAGTTTTCTATGATGCATTGGGATTTCTAAATATCTAAATGGATATTCCCCTGTGTTGCAACCAAAGAGCTCGATATATTCATCCTCAAACTCTTTCCCTTTACCATAGCAAAAGATTTCCCTCTTGTGGAAGTTTATTTTGAGACCTGATAATTGCTCAAAAACAGTCAGTAATAATTTCATGTTTCTTGCTTGGTACAAATCATGATCCATGAAAATGATGGTGTCATCCGCATATTGCAGTATGGACAGTCCATCCTCTACTAAATGTGGGATGACGCCTCTTATCTTTCCATCATCCTTTGCCCTTTTAATTAAAATGGCAAGCATATCAGCGATGATGTTAAATAAGATTGGTGACATTGGACCACCTTGGCGCAGACCTTTTTTTGTTTGGAAGTAGTGACCAACATCGTCATTGACTTTGATCCCAACGCTACCCCCAGAAACAAAACTTTCGATCCATCTGCAGCACTTTGGTGAGAAGTTGGACAGAAGTTGGAGGTTTGGTAAAGGAGAAATAAAATATAAGACGTGATAAATATAGATTAATTTGATTCAATTGGATGTCTCTTAATCGATGTTAGGTTTCAATACTTATAACATGGAAGGTCTCTTGCCTGTTTACAAGTTGCAGTTATGCAAAACAATGTGTCGACATATCTATAACTCAATCGACAATGATATTTCGGACTCCCATTGGAACTTCTGACACTCTGTGGATGACATTCCTTGCTTTGTTGGATTTCCGACAAACACAATGGCAATCTTGGTTATTGACAGAAATTTTCTGTCAATTCCTAGAAGTTTCCAAAATTCTAGCTGTTCATAATTTCTTATCGCCATAACTTTCTTACTGAGGCTACTAACTGATCGAGCCATATGTCTATTTTGATCTTCTCGACGAGGGCCTTCGTCTCGGTAAGTTTAGATACTTAATTTGACCTCATCTTGATATTGATTCATGGGCTTATTTGTGTATCCAAGAGTCAAGAAAAATCACCAATCTTCGTTGTCAGCATTGTCTTGATCTTTGAAGTACTAGATGGTTCGATGGCACCCTCCTTGCACTGGACTATCCAGTATTTCGGACCCATTTTTTTGTGTCAACAAACAAGTGCCATCGATGTTGATGATTCTCTATCAATACCCATGCGTGCTTCTTTTTAAACAAGCAACTCGATATCGTTGACAATTTGTAGGTACCTTTCATTTGCTCTTGCACATCTCGAGGTACTAGTAAATTTTGATCAACACAAGAGTAGTACTGGATTTATTATAGCCAATGGACAGTGAGCCATGTGCCCCTGAAGAACCTCCACCAAGACCAAACAAAATAATAGGACTACTTGCACTACGACGACATTAGGCCTCCATTAACAATGACACTTCAGCTAGCTTATAGGACTCTAACTCATCAATTTGCTTAGGCCAGTCTTAGTGTACAGTTTAATGGCACAGTTATCTCAGAACTAGGTAACTGTGCCTGATGGGTTTCATGGGGATGAAACTCTCCTCACAAATGATGAAACCCTCTCCCCTCTTTCCTCATAAAAGCCTTGCCATGTCAGCAAAATTGCTAATGTGGCATGTTATTTAATACTGATGAAACTCCTCATAAAACCCCCACTGAGAATGGTCTTATATGAAATAAAGAGAAGATGAGAAGAAAGAGAGTGTACTAACTTTTCTTTAGGAGTTACTCCCTCTGTCTTAAAATAAGTGCTCTCTTTTAGAAACTTTTAGACATATTAGTAGTCATGAGAAATAACTATGGTGTCTCTAGTTAAACTTTTAATTCTACACGTAACTTCATGAATCAAGTCTTAGAAAGGGAAAAAGTAAGCAATTAAATGCAAATACATCTTAGACATGAAAAAGCCCAAGCAATTTAAATGTGTATGTACATTATAATTAAACAAAAGTTGACTAAATGTGTATGCAGTTAAATCTAGCTGTTCCTAATACTATAAATTCATTCTTTGTGACAAATTTTGAACTCTAAAAAAGCACTTATTTTGGGAAAGAGGAAGTAGCTCATAGAGAGAATAAGCTCCTTCTTTATTGGCGTGAGAGAGGTTGTGATAAGCATGATGGAACAATTCGGAGTGTTGGCTGATGAGTTTCTTGAAGTTACTCATTAAACTCTATCTTGTCAATTTCAGGTCAAATTGACTGGCACGCCGCAAACATCAAGATTCAGGACATTTATCGGAGTGAAGCAAATCTCCTAGGCCTCACTCGTCGTAGTTCGTGAAGATCATCGTCCGATTTTTACGTGAATAGTTTTGATCTTCGAAGCACTAGAGGGTTCAATGGCACCTCCTTGAAGCGGATTATCCGGTATCTCAGGCCATATATATTTTGTGACAACAAAATATAGTGCCTTAGAAGCTGAATGTAATTCTCTGACCATGCATGCTTCTCTTTTAGACAAGCAACTTCATATCGTTGACAATTTATAGGCAGCTTTCATGTGCTGTTGCGCATCTCAAGGTACTAATAAACACAAAAGTAGTACATTGTACTTGATTTATAGCCAATAATGGACTGTGAGCCGTGTGCCCTTGAATAGTCTCCGGCAAGAGCAAATAAATAATAGGACTTGCAAGACCAAGAGCCTCTAACAAAATAGGACCTGCAGTACAATGATCTAATTAACTTCAGCACAAATACACACAAATAATGCTATGTTTGGATCCACCCAACTAAAATCTAGCTAGTATTAGCTGGTAGTTGGGTGGTAGGTATACTGGCTAAGCTTTAGATGAGAATCCAAACTGGTCCCAGCTAAAGTTTATTTGGGTAAATCCAAACATGAGCTAATTGCCTCGTCGCTTGATCGAGCTGCCCCCCTCTCTTTCTCTTGCGTGCAATGTGCCATCATGATTATGACATCTCCAACAGCGGCAACTCATCTAGCTAGTAGCACTACTACATAAAATATTTGTAAGAGCCAGAGTTTTTTTTAAGGGACGCACTAAAAGGCGACGCGTCCCTACAAATGCGCGCGCTACTATAGTTAAGGGCCGCCCCTGTAGAACGATTTCCAGGGGCGAGTCATGCCGTGAGCCGCCCCTGGAAACAGCCATAATTTGCAGGGGCGGGTGGCCCCATGACCCGCCCCTGTAAATAGCATTTTCCAGGGGCGGGTGATGGGTCACCCGTCCCTGCAAATGCTGCCCTTTCTAAGGGCGGCCCATGCCATGACCCGCTCCTGGAAACGCATTATCAGAGGCGGCCCATGCCATGACCCGCCCCTGTAAAATGTCCTGAAACTAGAAGAGAGATATATAAGATTTGTGAACAATGTTAGTATCACTATGTCGGATCGACAAATGACATACACAAAGGTTGTAGATCTTCAGAAGTTATATAACTTTGTAGTTGAACTCTTTTTAATTTGAATTAAATTTGACAATGAAAAGTACATTTGTAGTTCTCAAAATTTGAAAATTGAGTTTTTTCAAACGATCTCGGATGGTTCTCAAAATGAGAGTTGTAGATCACAATAAGTTACAAAACTTTGTAGTTGACAACTTTTTTAGTTGAAGTCATCTTGTCAACGAAAACTAAGTTTGAATTTTCTCAAATTTGAAATTCAAATTTCGTAAACGATCTCGGATGAAGAAACTACCAAAATGAAACTTGTAAATTTCAAAAAGTTATGAAACTTTGTAGTTCACAACTTTTTAATTTGAAATCATTTTAGGCCTCAAACATGCAATTTACACTCAGTTTAGTATAATATGGTAGGAATCAAAACAGCATCTAGTCACAGATGATAGTGTGGTGCAGCGGTAAAGGTGGTTACGCGCGAGAGAGAGGTCATGGGTTCGAATCCCACCGGACGCGTATCGCGCGAAAAATGCCGCGACTTGCCGTTATTTTTAGAATAATTTTTTTTGCTATTATTTTCGGTTTTTTCTGTTCGGCATAAAAGAACTTTGCCATGTGCCAGGCACACGGCAAAAGAGATCCTGAAAACACCATCTCCAGGGACGGGTGATGGTATGGCCCACCCCTGAAAACACCATCTTCATGGACGGGTCTAGGGCTTGACAAAATACTCGTGACTCGTTAGCTCGCTCGGTTCGTGACTGACTCGGCTCGGCTCGGCTCGGCTCATTGTATTTTCTTAATGAGCCGAGCCAACATTTTTGCTCATTATCTGTAACGAGCTAGCTCGAGCCGCTCGCGAGCAACTCGCGAGCTCAACGAGCCACAGCAAACGAGCAGGCCTGCATCCCACAAGCTCGCAGCCCAGCTCAATCTCCCACGCCCACGCGCGGTTGGCCTTATCCATCCCCAGGCAGCGAGCCTGCGTCGCCCACTCATTCTCTCCCCTTTCTCGCGTAGCTCAGAGCACCACGGAGGCGGCGCCGGCGCCGGCGCCGCCACGCCCATCCCTTCCCCTTCCTCCTCTGCCCTGCCTTGCCCTCCGCCGCCATAGCCAACAAATCCCCTCAACTCGCTCTGTGCCCGCTCTCTACGGGAGGACTTCAGATCCCGAAAGATGAGGTGGCCATGGCTGAGGCCGAAGGCTTTGTACAAGAGCATCATGGTCGTCGTCCGGTGTTGGTTCAGGGCCACCACGGCCGTGCTTTTGTGGTCTGCTCTCATCGGTGGGCACAGCACCAAGAGCTTTTCTTCTGGAATTTGATTCTAGGTGTTTGCCCTGTGTTTCCTTGGTTCTTTTCTTTAATCGGAATGATGTCCGTTTGTTCTTGCTTCAATTGCAATTGCAAGATTCAATTCCAATCCGTGCGCAAATTTACTCTTTTTCTTTTCTTTATCCTTTCTTGGGCTATGAATTTCTTTTGGCTGCTAATGCTTGTGGATTTATGCTCAAATGCTCGATGCTCGTTAAGCTTGTGGAGTTGGGATTCATCCAAGCTATCACTCGCCATCCAGCCTGTAGGCTTTGGCCGTTGCTAGTGTATGGGCTCGCGAGCTGACCGAGCCAGCTCGCGAGCTGGATCGAGCCGAGCCGAGCTAGCTCGCTCAGATAGCGAGCTGCACCGAGCCGAGCCGAGCCGGCTCGTTATCCACCCCTAGACGGGCCATGCCATTACCCGCCCCTAGAAACCCGTTTGCTGGGGCGGTCTACTATCCCGCCCATGCAAATGGTCATTTTTACAGCCAAAAGCAGGAGCGGATTTCGGCGCCATCCCTGGAAACGCCCGCTAAGCCGCCCCTGCAAACGTTTTTTTGTAGTAATATAACTATAAGGTGCTAACACCACCAATTTGTTCCATCATTCCATGTAGCAGGAACCAACGGATGAAAACAACAACGAAAGGTGGCTATAGTGGACAATCCATATATTACACATTCTAATACACATGGACTACTTAACATCCAAATTTCACGTAGGCCATATTAATTTTGAAGAAAATGTTATATCTAGAACACATTATGTTTCAGAATACGTCGTCATTTAGTCCTATTCTGAGTTAATCATTCTTAATTTTGACCATAATTATCACAAGGATCATAAACATTGACAATGTAAAAATGCTGTTAACAGATTCGTCGTGAAACCAACTTTTATAACATGTAAACTTTTCTGTATAAAATAAATTAGTTTTAGACATATACCAGATGTTTGACTTAGGAGAAAGCTAAGCGTTGTTATATTTATTTAGGATGGAGGAACTGTCAAGGATCATAAACATTGACAATTGTTGACAATCAAAATTGGCACAAAGACAGCTTGACAGGAAAAACCGGTGTAACCGGATTCAGTAATCGGTGGAACCGGTTTGGCTACTGTTGCCCGTATGACAGGGCAAACCGGTGGAACCGGTTTAGGGAACCGGTGGAACCGGTTTTCCCCGAGTCCTAGTAGGTTTGGACTCTTTTGGAGATCCGTGTGATTTACGACTTATAAAAGGATTTCCTTGCGGGGCAAGACCTCCCCATCCTATAAATATAAAGGGTCGTGGCCGATTGAGGGGTTATCCAATCGATCAAATACAAATTACCTTTACTTTTTATCCCTTCCAAACCCTAACTTTTCCAACCCCTCTTGCTGTTCGTGCTTCGTCTCTACGGCGTATGACGACGTTCTGAGTGGCCTGCCGACCTCAGAACAACCCTAGGCGCGCTTGCCCTGACGGGGTCCCTCCCAGGCGGCGTTCGTAGGTCTACGTAGCGAAACCCTAGGAACCGGTTTCACCGGATTCCCAAACCGGTATAACCGGTTTTGTCTGGGCAAGCTGCAGGTGCTTGATCCGTTGCGGATCTGCGCGTTCTAGCGCATATCTCGGTGTGTTGGCCATAAAAAGCGTCAACACATTTTTGGCGACTCCGTTGGGGAAAGAGATCTTGGTTTACATAACCGGTCTACCTAACCCTAGCCAGATGGAATCTATTTCAGATCTGGATAAGGACAATATCGCTGTGTCCTCCATGGAGGATCTCGATGAAGAGGAGCGTCAGAAATTTGAAGCAGCCCAAGAATTTTTCAAGAAGCAATTCCTGATGGGGCTGAAGAAAGATCGCCAGGGCATAATATCAAGAACACAAGACTTTGTGATGCCCGCGTTCAAGATTGACAATCGGAAAGTTGAGGTAATACCCACTGTAAGCAACTCACCATCTACTTCGATTGATCAACCTGCGATTACTTTTGATTCTGTACAAAAAAGATTAGATCGAATAGAAAAGGATAAGTTGGTAGATTCATCTTATTATTCACATAATATACCAACTATGCAACATGAGAATATGCATGCGAGTTTGTCGGCTACATTGGGAAAAACACCTGAAAATCCATTGTATGGTATGCCGACTAAATTTTATTCAGAACAAATACTGCCGCTACAGCATGTTTCACCAGCCACGGTGAAACCGATTTTACCGGTTCTGGAAACCGGTGGAACCGGTTTTGTTGCCACAGCTGGACAGCAGCCAGGACCATATGTTACGGCTCCTCTTTCGGTAGTCCCTAACCGAAATATAGAGGTGACTAATCATTCTGCTTGTATTGAGACATATACATCACCTTCTATACTTAATCAAAACATTAATTCTAGAGAGATTTCTAATGATGTGTATGATCAATATTTACGGCAAAATTCTTATTGCATGCCTCATGTTGTTCAAGCTCAAAGTATAGCCACAGAGCAATCTGATTTAGCTCGTTCAAAGTTATATACTGAATTCTATAAAATGAAGGACGAGTTAGATAGTAAGATGCAGGATAAGCTTAGCATTGATGTGAATAATTCTAGATTATATCAAGAGCCATACTCTATTGATTCTAGAATGCATCAAGGATTAAATTTGACAGATCTAACATCGGTTAAACAACAAAGAGATGAATCTGTTGTTGATTATTTTAAACAATTCAAAGAAATAAAAAACCGTTGTTATGATTTGTCAATTTCTGATAAAGATCTTGCTCATATTGCTTTTAATGGTTTAAGATCTGTTATTAAAGAGAGATTTGAAGGCTATGAATGTCGTTCGGTTAATCAAGTGCAAATAAGAGCCTTAGTTATTGAAAACCGAATGAGGAATAATGAAGATGTTTTTAAATCTCATCAGTCTAGTTTACATGTAAAAAATAATAGTTTAGACGATGAGAGAAAAGGCGATTATGTTGCTGAATTAGTTTGGCCTTCTGAGGATAAAGCATTTACATGTCCATCTCTTAAGCTGATTTCTAAGGATCAGCAAGAACAAATGAGATTTAGTTTTGATGTTTCTAAATGTGATCGTATATTTGATGAATTATTGAAACATGGGAACATCAAGATGTCTCACACTATACCTCCAGCTGAAGAATTGAAAGGGCGTGCATATTGTAAACTTCATAATTCTTTTTTGCATGCCACTATTGATTGCAATATATTCCGTCGGCATATACAATCGGCCATAAATCAAGGACGATTGGATTATCATGAGAAGCCAACGGATAATGTTTCTCTTTCTGTCAACACCGTTGATGTACAGCAACCCAAGATTTTGGTTCGGCCACATCAAGCCAAATCAACCAAGGGGAAAAATGTCATCATCGGCGAGGAGAGTCCTAAAAATTTGAAAGGGAAACAGGTGATCAGGGAGGTGGTGTCTGAAAGGACTTCTGATGGCAGAGAAATCTTCAAGATCACTGCAAGAACTTCTGGACTTGGGGGGCAAGAATCCTCACAAAAGCCGTTTGAGTCTGCTGTGCAGACAAAACCGGTTCCACCGGTTTCAGGAACCGGTTCCACCGGTTTTGGGCAGCACAATTCCAAAGTGGCTAAACCAAGGCGCCCCGAAGCTGGAATTTCGAAGTTGGACTTGGAAAGAGATCAGGAAAGATGTGAAAATAAAAAATTAACCTTTGATCAGCTATTGTCCAAGTATAAAAATCAAAAGGCCGTTACTAATGATCGGCCAGTAAAAAAGAAAACATGGTCACCTAGGCATCATGAGAAGCATGCTACAAGGCAGCAGGGTGATTTTGTTGAATTACATCCTCTTCATAACTCACATCAAGACATGTCATGGATTCCTCCGACTTATTCTAATTTTTCATATCCGGCATGTGATTTAAATAATATGTGGTGGCCATATCATCCTATGTTGTATTCACCCTTTTATACAGGATATGGTGCATCTACTAAACCAGTTTATGACGAGATGTTGCATTCTAAACATGACCGTTTGATAACTTGTCAATCAGGTCGGAACCACCAGAGCAAATCCGGTGAAACCGGATTGTCAAACCGGTTAAACCGGTTTTCCCAGAGAAAACAGGTAGCTCCTTCAAAACAAGTTTATCGTGTCAAAAAGAAGGAAGGAGAAGAGCAGAATAAAGATGATGATCTGGGAAAGGTTACTGGTGATGATGCCACACAAGTTAGGAGCAATGATGTGATTTCAAAGGACGACGACAAAATACCAATTGTGAATGACGATAAGGTTGAAACGTCGGTCCAAGAGGATGTTATTGCTGTTCATGGTAAGAACAATGAAATTGATAATACTTCTAAATGTTTCTTGCCAAGATGGTGTCCTCCAGGTTTAACTCGCACACAAAAGAGGAAATTGCAGCGGCTTCGGTTTCAGGAGAATAAGGAGAAGGAATTGGATAAACAGAAGAATGAAAACTTGAAAAAGGATAGACCAATGATTCCTCGAGGGGAGTGGAAGATCAAGCCCGGTGTTTGCTCAGCAGCAAAACCGGTGGAACCGGTTTCCATGACGACAGGGACAGATTTGGTTAATACAATGCAGGTTTCTCCAATTCCTAATATTTTTGCTCCTGATTCAATTTATTATGATGATAAGTTGTCATCGGATTCCCAGAATAAGGACGATGAACAATTTTTGGATTATGAGCTATCCTCTGAGCATATGGATGTTAATATTGATGGGATGGATTCGTCTTCGGAGGAGGGGATGGCTTATTTTAATTTTGGGCCACAAGAAGCTACTTTTCAGAAGCCCAAAGATAGTGACGATCATCTGAAAGCTCTATACATGAAAGGTTATATCAAGGGAAGACCAATTTCTCGTATGTTGGTTGACAGTGGAGCAGTTGTCAATTTGATGCCTTATGCTTTATTCAAGAAATTGGGATGTTCAGATGATGAGTTGATCCAAACTGACATGGCTTTAAGTGGTGTGGGAGGAGATGATCCTATAAGTGCTAAAGGAATCGTTTCTATGGATCTCACTATTGGAAGCAAGACATTGGTTGCTGCATTCTTCGTTGTTGAGACTCAAGGTAAATTTAGTTTGATTTTGGGACGTGATTGGATACATGCAAACCAATGTGTACCTTCTAGCTTGCATCAGTTTTTGATACAATGGATAGGCGATAAGCTAGAGATTGTGCATGGTGATACATCGGCTTATGTTACAGCTGATGGTTTTATTAAAGGTGTGCACGGTGACTTTAAGTGCTTGACAGGTGTAGATGTTTCACATTGTGGATTCATACGAGCTACACGAAGTGGTTTTATTCTTTGTAATGATAAAGCCGATTGAAAATTTTGCAAGAGATGGCCGATAGTTTTAAATATCGCCCTTAGAATAAAAAGGCCGATGGATATATGTTAAACATCGTCCTCAGTGTTGTCTTTGTGCTTTTATGTTTTCTGCTACGCAAGCTTTACCAGAAAACAGGGGGGCATATGTTGACAATCAAAATTGGCACAAAGACAGCTTGACAGGAAAAACCGGTGTAACCGGATTCAGTAATCGGTGGAACCGGTTTGGCTACTGTTGCCCGTATGACAGGGCAAACCGGTGGAACCGGTTTAGGGAACCGGTGGAACCGGTTTTCCCCGAGTCCTAGTAGGTTTGGACTCTTTTGGAGATCCGTGTGATTTACGACTTGTAAAAGGATTTCCTTGCGGGGCAAGACCTCCCCACCCTATAAATATAAAGGGTCGTGGCCGATTGAGGGGTTATCCAATCGATCAAATACAAATTACCTTTACTTTTTATCCCTTCCAAACCCTAACTTTTCCAACCCCTCTTGCTGTTCGTGCTTCGTCTCTACGGCGTATGACGACGTTCTGAGTGGCCTGCCGACCTCAGAACAACCCTAGGCGCGCTTGCCCTGACGGGGTCCCTCCCGGGCGGCGTTCGTAGGTCTACGTAGCGAAACCCTAGGAACCGGTTTCACCGGATTCCCAAACCGGTATAACCGGTTTTGTCTGGGCAAGCTGCAGGTGCTTGATCCGTTGCGGATCTGCGCGTTCTAGCGCATATCTCGGTGTGTTGGCCATAAAAAGCGTAAACAACAATTT
>CM014275.1:67432699-67454467 GCA_004135705.1 Alloteropsis semialata
CGCCGATTGAATCTCATTGCGGAAAACTTTGCAGTCATTGGTATGATGAGAAACTGAGTTATGCCACATGCAATATTTCTTTTTCTTCAACTCTTCGGCAGAAGGAATTGTATGATTCGGGGAAAGCCTGATTTGTTTCTCTGCTAATAATAAATCAAATATTTTATCGGCTTTTGTGATATCAAAACTGTACCTTTCTGGCTCGACCTTCACCCATGGGCAGGCAACGGAATTCTTATTCTTGGTCCATTCAGCCAAATCGACCTCAGCTTCCTCCCCATCGGAATCATATTCAATGTTGGCAATTTTCCTCTGGAATTTCTCTCTCTGATAGTCATTGCCACGTCCTTCATGCTGAGAGAGCTTTTGAATCATGTGCCCCAAGCCTTCAAAATCTTGACTTGTATATCGGTCTCTGACCTGAGGCAACAATCCTTGGAATGCTAAATCGACCAACTGTCCCTCCGATAAATTCAACGAGTAACATCGGCTACGCACATCTCTGAATCTTTGGACAAACTCACTAACCGATTCACCGTTTCTCTGTCGGAGTGCTGTCAGATCGGACAATCTGGTCTCTTGTACTCCCATGAAGAAATAAGCATGGAACTGTTTTTCCAAATCGGCCCAATTATTAATAGAATTCGGTGGTAATGATGAAAACCACGAAAAGGCCGATCCAGAAAGCGACATGGGAAACAACTTAACTTTCAATGGATCAATCGATGCAACTTCACCACATTGAATTGTGTATCGGCTGATATGCTCAATGGTGGTAACATCTCCTTGTCCAGAAAATTTATAAAAATCCGGAATCCTGAATCGGGCTGGCATAGGCAATGTATCGAACTAGTCCGGATACGGCTTCCGATACAGATAAGATTGACCCTTAGGCTTCAAACCAAACTGATTCTTCATGACGTCAGCAATCTTATGTGCCCAATCTTCCTGAGTATAATTTCCCTGACTAATCGGAGCACGACTCATTATGACGGGTGTCTCATTAGGCCCGATCGACGGCTCCCGATTGTCAGCTCCCTTGTTCCTGGGTGGATTTTCAGTATTGAAGAAAACAGGATATACCATCTTGCCATCAACAACAGGAATTCGGCTGCCAAACTGGTCAATATGCTGAGTTCCGCCATATTCCTTGTCCTCCGATTCTTCTTCCTGTTCGTTTTCTTCACCTCCTTCTACCGCCTTAGCTTTTGCCTTTTTTATCTTGGGAGCTTCATAACACTCAGGGTGAGTTTCTGGTGATGTAGACGAAGTAAATTGTGTCATCTTTTTCTTGATATCCTTAATTGTTGCGGCAGCTCCAGTATCAAAGTAAGCAGGTCCCTTCTGGGCATCCTTTAATATAGCTCCATCCAGCAATTGAGCAATCAGTCCCACCAGCGTGTTAACCAATATTCCAGATTGGTTAATCAAAGCATGACTCAAACCAGCATCAACAAAATCTTGAAAGAACTTTCTTTCCTCGGCAGTGATTCGATCGAACGCTTCCTGAGGAACAGGAAACTGATTTTTCTTAATCACCGCGTTGCGAGTTTTACTGAATGAATCTAAGCACAGGTTCTTGAAATCTTCAATTTGTGCTTCCACGAGTTTCTTCTGCTCATCACTGAGATCCTCCATCGTGATCGTAGGGATCGCAGCTGCTTTGTCTCCAGGTGCCATCGCAGAAGCTTTCTGGTCCCACTGGGCGTGCCAAAATGTGTTGACATCCGAAAAGTCAGGCATTGACTCTCGGAAATTAACACTGTGGCCTGGAAGATTTGCTTCACTTCAGTGCAGGTCCAAAATCTCGAGGTTCGCGGCGTGCCAGTCAATTTGACCTGAAATTGACAAGGTAGAGTTTAATCAGTAAACAACAAGGAACTCATCGGCCAAGGCCCCGATTTGTCCCAACAGATCGGATCAACGTAAAAACGGCAGTCCGATTTGAGAGCATAAACCATCGGCTATGAGTCCGATTTGTAAAGATGTAACAAGTATTAAAACGGACCATCGGCTATAAAACCGAATCGTGAGGGTACAGCATTAGATTAAACCATCGACCATGCAGACCGAATCGGAGATAGATCTAATCTAAACTCGTTCTTTGATATTCATCTTTCCAAAGGCGATAAATAAACTAAATCTCGTGTCACTAACAATCGGATCGATTTCGAGACAACGTTGCTAGCAGGGCACCGATTAGCTTATTTATTCCAATAGATCAATTTATATCAAACAACTTATTTAAATCAAATCTTTCTGTAATCTTGCGAATTAGATCCAAATCAGCTATATAAACAGTAAGAACAGATCTATTATGAATGCTTAAATTATGATAAAACAAAATAGATCTTCTCTGATAGATGTAAGCCGATAGGATAAAAGGTGAGCAATCTAAACGAAGAAGGGCGATACGCCTCAATCTAAAGCCTAGAATAACTCGATAAATTGGTGAATTAACTAAACGAAGAAGGGCGATACGCCTCAATCTAAAGCCTAGATTAATTCGATAAGGGTGTCGGACTTACAGACAAACCGGAGGTCAAGATGATGCAGCCCTGCTTGCTGAAGAACTCGACGAAAAGGGTTTTGGGTGGCACGTTAGGCCGAAAGTTGTGTTTGATTGAATGGTTGTGTGAACATCTTTTACAATAGCGCAGGGTTCATATTTATACCCTGGAAATCTAGCTAAAACTTGCCGGCTACGACAATATCTCTAATCTAATTAAAGCAATCTAATCTTAAATTACTATATCTATTACAAAACTTGATGCGCAATCAGGCCTTGAAGAAGCTTCCAGACGTCTTCCTCCTGGTCAATCGTATGCGCTCCGGCCTCCTTTGTCTCGTGTCCGATCAGGACTCCTATCGGACGAACTCCGATCGGAATCGGACGCCTCCCAGAATCGGACTCAGCTTTTGCCTGGACTCTATCATACACACGCTTAACCGAGTCAAAATCTGGTGTCAACACTATGAGGCAGAATCGCAGCTCTTAATAGATTTATCGCAAAAGCAGCTGAACGAAGCTTACCCTTCTTTGCAACACTCAGAAATGCATCAAAGTTTGAATGGGGAGAAGAACAGTCAAAAGCATTCCACGAGCCAAGGCAATACTTGATGCAGCTCACCAAACTGACAGTACCTGACCTGAAGGCACCTCTGCTATTGTACATTGCAGCTTCGCAATCAGCCGTCAGTGCTGCACTCATTGCGGAAAAACTGATAGATGGAAGAAGGGTATAGCAGCAAGTATATTACATGTCTGAGGCATTGGCCGGGTCGAAGCTATTCCATACAGAGATCGAGAAAACAATCTACGCTGTCGTAATGGCATCCAGAAAGTTAAGGCATTATTTTGAGGGGCACAACATCAAAGTACTCAATGACCAACCAATTAAAGAGCTCCTGAGCAACAAAGAAGCTTCGGTAAGGATACGCAAATGGGCCGCAGAACTGTCGGAATATGTGGTTGATTTCGAACGAAGAACAGCAATCAAATCACAAGTCTTGGCTGATTTCATAGTAGAATGGACATCGCCTTCGGCAGAAAATCTAGCCAGAGAGCAAAGCTGGTTGATACATTGTGATGGCGCTTGGGGGGACAAAGGAGCTGGCATCGCCCCTGGCCCTGGGGATCAAGAGATTTTTAGATAATGAAAAATTTCTGGCCTCTACGTTGTAATGTGCACAGCCTTCAATTATTATATCACTCCAGCTTCATTGCTGGATTTAAAGAAGAACCAAAAAGCAAACTTAAACCTGACAAAGTCTATTATTATGCTTCCATCCATGACTCGTAAACAAATCTAAGGCTACCATCTCCAGAGAAGTGCTCGCCTTCATGAATAGCTCTTTTGTCTTCTTCTCATGCTGCAAGAGTGACCAGAATCGTAGCCAGTAGGTTCTCCTGAAAATAGCCTGCATAAAGGACGAGTGTTTAACGTCATCAAAAATAATATCATTTCGACAACGCCATATTGCCCAACATAGAGCCGATGCACCTGTTAGAATAGTAATGGTCTCTTGATCATTAAAATTTTGAAGCCAATTCCCTAGCATATGGGTTACTGATCTAGGTGGGGTTAAACCAGTAGCAACTTGGACAGTCCTCCAGATTACCTTAGCATGTTGGCAATCAAAAAAATAAGTGTTTAATTGTTTCATTACAATTACAATAGCTACACTTTTGGCTGCCCTTCCAATTTTTCCTCGACAGATTATCCTTGGTTAGAATGACTCCTTTTTATAGGTACCAAAGGAAAATCTTAATTTTTAGTGAAATTTTAAGTTTCCAAATCAGTTTATGACGGAAGGAAAAATTGCGGTTTATTAGGTGGAGATACATAGAGCGGACCGAAAATTGTCCGCTCTTGGTTAAGTACCATCCAAAAGTATCCCTTCCTTAAGTCAAATTGAAGTTGGCGACCTGTGCTACAAGTGTTAACCATTCATTTAATTTCTCTCCCACCAACGTTCTTCTAAAGGAAACGTTCAACAGTGCTGAACTCATAACATTTGCCACCGTGGCATGCGGATGGTGACAAATGTTGTATATGTTGGGGTAGAGGTCTTTAAATGGCCGGTTTGATGCCCATGTATCCTCCCAAAATCTCGCTTGTGTTCCATCCTTTATCTGGAAGGAACCATTAGCTAGGACCTCATCTTTAATTTTCATAAGCCCTCGCCAAAAATGAGAATCACCCTGTTTGGACTCAACTTGTGTTGGAGATTTAGAGCTTAGGTATTTATTCCTAAGCAGTGTTTGCCATGTCCCTTCGCCATTAAGCAAATTAATTATCCATTTGCTTAATAAGGCTTTATTCTGGAGATGGAGGTCTATAATGCCTAGACCTCCTTGATCCTTAGGACGACAAATAATGTCCCATTTCGCTAGTCGGTATTTCTTTTTATCTTTACCACCTTGCCAAAAAAATCTCGATCGATATTGATCAAGTTTCTTCAATATCTCCTTTGGTATCTCAAAAAAGGACATCATAAACATGGGTCAACTGCTAAGCACCGAGTTTATGAGAGTTAATCTACCTCCATATGACAAGTGTTTAGCCTTCCAACAAGAGAGTTTCTTTTCAAAACGCTCTTCGATCTTTCTCCAATCAATATTTAGGAGTTTTCTATGATGCATTGGGATTTCTAAATATCTAAATGGATATTCCCCTGTGTTGCAACCAAAGAGCTCGATATATTCATCCTCAAACTCTTTCCCTTTACCATAGCAAAAGATTTCCCTTTTGTGGAAGTTTATTTTGAGACCTGATAATTGCTCAAAAATAGTCAGTAATAATTTCATGTTTCTTGCTTGGTCCAAATCATGATCCATGAAAATGATGGTGTCATCCGCATATTGCACTATGGACAGTCCATCCTCTACTAAATGTGGGATGACGCCTCTTATCTTTCCATCATCCTTTGCCCTTTTAATTAAAATGGCAAGCATATCAGCGATGATGTTAAATAAGATTGGTGACATTGGACCACCTTGGCGCAGACTTGGAAGTAGTGACCAACATCGTCATTGACTTTGATCCCAACGCTACCCCCAGAAACAAAACTTTCGATCCATCTGCAGCACTTTGGTGAGAAGTTGGACAGAAGTTGGAGGTTTGGTAAAGGAGAAATAAAATATAAGACGTGATAAATATAGATTAATTTGATTCAATTGGATGTCTCTTAATCGATGTTAGGTTTCAATACTTATAACATGGAAGGTCTCTTGCCTGTTTACAAGTTGCAGTTATGCAAAACAATGTGTCGACATATCTATAACTCAATCGACAATGATATTTCGGACTCCCATTGGAACTTCTGACACTCTGTGGATGACATTCCTTGCTTTGTTGGATTTCCGACAAACACAATGGCAATCTTGGTTATTGACAGAAATTTTCTGTCAATTCCTAGAAGTTTCCAAAATTCTAGCTGTTCATAATTTCTTATCGCCATAACTTTCTTACTGAGGCTACTAACTGATCGAGCCATATGTCTATTTTGATCTTCTCGACGAGGGCCTTCGTCTCGGTAAGTTTAGATACTTAATTTGACCTCATCTTGATATTGATTCATGGGCTTATTTGTGTATCCAAGAGTCAAGAAAAATCACCAATCTTCGTTGTCAGCATTGTCTTGATCTTTGAAGTACTAGATGGTTCGATGGCACCCTCCTTGCACTGGACTATCCAGTATTTCGGACCCATTTTTTTGTGTCAACAAACAAGTGCCATCGATGTTGATGATTCTCTATCAATACCCATGCGTGCTTCTTTTTAAACAAGCAACTCGATATCGTTGACAATTTGTAGGTACCTTTCATTTGCTCTTGCACATCTCGAGGTACTAGTAAATTTTGATCAACACAAGAGTAGTACTGGATTTATTATAGCCAATGGACAGTGAGCCATGTGCCCCTGAAGAACCTCCACCAAGACCAAACAAAATAATAGGACTACTTGCACTACGACGACATTAGGCCTCCATTAACAATGACACTTCAGCTAGCTTATAGGACTCTAACTCATCAATTTGCTTAGGCCAGTCTTAGGCCAGTCTCAATGGCAGTTTCATATACACAGTTACCAACACAGCCACGTCAGCTTTTCAGTATGATGAAACTGTGACTCTCAATGCACAGTTTCATGGGCACAGTTTCATAGACAGGATGGAGCATTCAAATGTTGCATGTGTTGTGATCAAATGTGGCATGAGGACTATGTAACCTTTTGTAAATATAAGTACGATATTAAATATTTGCAACAGTTTCACATTCCACAACTCAACAGTTTCACATTGCACAACCGAACAGTTTCACACAGCAAATGAACCAATTCACATTCCAGACACAACAAAAGATAAAGAGGACGACAGCCTTCAGATCATTCTACTTCCATTTTCTCCATTGCGCCTTCCATCAGCCCAAAACCTGAAGATAAAAATCATGTCAGTCAATTCTATTTTTACTTCAGTTCACAATCTCTATGGCCCTTTCAGTAAGTGCTATATGTACCATGATTTTCTTATGCAACCATTGCAATGTCTTCGCTCGGGTAGCTTTCTCTTCATCAGTCATATTAGTTGTGTCTTGAATCAGTAGAGAATTGTACACTTGCAGCATTTTTACTTCTTTTTGTCCATCCACAACCTTCAAGTTCATTCTTGTGATCTCAAGCTGTGCCTCTGTAGCTTTTTCTCGCTCTTTCTTGCGCTCTTCTGCAACTTCAGCGATCTTGTCTATTTTCTCTCCGAGAATGACAATACCATCCATAAGTTGGTCAACCTTTCGCTTCCCTTTGCGCTCTGCCTTGGCTGCTTCTCTGCCGATAGGACGTTCACCGCTGTCATCAATTTCAGTGGCATTGCTTTTATCTTTCTCTGTGTGAGTAACAGAAGCACACCATTTTGGTTCATTCTTTAGAATCCTCCACCAGTGGACATGTCCGAAAGGCTTCTTATGCTTCTTGATAAACATCTTCTGTGCTTCATCCATCAGTTGGTCGTCTGAGTATCCACTCTTATTCATTTTACAGACTGAGCTCCAATAACCATTGAACTCGTTTATCGTTGTGCTCAGCCGTGACCAATGGACCTTCAGTTGGTTAGTGTCCCTAATACGATCTGGTTGGGAGTCCTTGTTAAATTTCTCAGTGATTTGACCCCAAAATGAATCACTCTTCTTGTCATTACCATGAATAGGGTCTTTTGAAGTGTTCAGCCAAGCACTTGCCTGCACATATGAAATTTTAACATCAGAACTATGAGCATGATTTAAACATATGAGCATGATTTATGTAATGTGATTACCAGTCTCATTTCCTCATCACTGTTCCAAAATCTTTTCTTCACACCCCTACTTGCCTCCACTCCATCATCGGCGTCAATGTCAATGGTGAAACTTCCTGGTGCAGGTGCAGGTGCTGGAGATGGTGCAGGTGCTGGAGATGGTGGACTCATGCTGTTTGCAACCCCAACAAAATGGGAATTTTCTCCAAAGAGGTGCATTGGTGGGAAATATTGTTGCTGTAAAACATTAAAATAACTACCCCTACAATATGTTCAGCAAAATTAGACAGAGTAAACATATCACTATAAAGATTCCAGGCAAGTTCTAAACAAAAATAAACAGGTTTGACAGATGTTTCATCACCATTTCACAGGAGGCTTATCATTCCTAATTTGCATCTGCTTATGTACAAGCAGAGTATGCACTACTAATTTCAAGCTCCTAATTTCCATCACAATATGTCCAGGGTACCATTTTCAGCTCCTAATTTTCATTACAAAAAACCTATTTCCTCAATCATCTATATGGAGTGACAATGGTGAGCACTGAAACAAAAGAGAGAGTTTACTGATACATCAAAGAGCATATGTTGTTAAATAATCATCTACTTACTATCAGTCCAAGAAATCCCAATTTGCAACTACAATAAACAATCAAGGTATCCCACGGATCTGCTGGCTATTGATGCACAAATAAAAAACATGCTGACAGAAGTGGATTACCAAGGATTTGCAGAAGTGGATTGACCTCCTTGAATCCCTGCGCTGGAGTCCGGCCATGTTGGTGCAGCACCCTGCGGCGGCCAGTTTGGAGGCGCAGCACCCTGCGGCGGCAGCCAGGTGGGGGGCGCAGGAGCTTGCGGTGGGCTAGGGGAAGGCACGGCAGATGGGGACTCCAAGTTCACTGTCGGGCATGGATCTCGTGGTGAAGAACCGGACTGCTTCTTCCTTGCGCCGCCGGCCTTCCGCGGTTTGCTCGCCATCACGTTGCGCCGCCGGCCTTTCGAGATTGCTCACACCGGAGACGACGGGCGAGATTGGAAAGGGGCAGGGAGGAGGCTAGATTGGAAGGAGGGAGGAGGCGAGATTGGAAAGGGCAAAATCGCCGGCCTTCCATATATGCGCGCTGGAAATTTGGGGATAGCGCGCGCAGGAGGAGAGGGATGGATTCGCGCGCGGGGGAGGAACGCGGGATGGATTCGCGCGCGGGATTCAGCGAGAGGAGGGAGGTGACGCCGGCGCACCCGGGATCTCCGGATGAAACGCGACGCTCTCAATCGCGTTTCACCGCGTTGGTAACCGGAGCCGCGCGGTGTCGTGAGGATGAAACGAGGATGAAACGATTCCCTTCTCTGTCTTCATAAATGAGGTGCCATGTCACCAAAAATGCCTATGGCAGAGTATTAATTGTCCATGAAACCCCCATTGAGACTGGCCTTAAGATGTCCCCGTGATGTTGCCGCCCTAGACCCACCCAACCGGCCGCTCCCTTGTCTCCCACAATCAACGGTGTTGTCTTACCACCCTATCCAACGCCCACTGCCAATGCCGGTCAAGTGTACCTCCAGAGACTTTTCTCTAAGCTTGCCAGACTCCTTTGAACCCTGCACCCTTCACTTTGAAGTCTAAACCCCTAAATCTCGCCAGAGTTAGGGTGAGCGTGTTGAAGATGATGACAAATTCATGCAAAATACAAGAGCAATTTAATAGATTTTCCATACTATTTTCTGTCTGCCCTTTTTGCATCGAAAATATGAAAGGAAAAAGAAACTAAAACACGACAGCTAATGTCACGGCCCTGCTTCCGAAATTGCTTCGCAGGTTGCCCAAGTCGAAACAATACACACATCGTGGATTGCACAGCGGGCACCGCAGAGCATTTCACACCTATACGTCGATCATTTTCACTGCCACGGCCACCTTGAGGGCGTCCTCCTCCTCCGGCAGGTCCGTCAGCTCCACGGCCGCCGTGCTCGCCGTCGCGACCGCCGCGGCTGGCGCCTCCCGCTTGTACTCGTGCCGGCTCGCGCAGCGAAGGAAAGCCAGGAAGGCGATCACGCCGAACACGGTGAGCATCCAGTAGAACAGGTCCAGCCTCCCGTCGTCCAGGTTGTCCCGCACCCAAGCGCCGCCCGTGGCAGCGCCGGCGGCGGCCACGAGCGCGGTGCTCATAAAGGACCCCATGGACAGCGTGGTGAGGAACAGGCCCGTGCTCATGGACTTCATCCGGTCGGGGGACTCCCTGATGAAGAACTCCAGCATCCCGACGTAGCCGAACGCCTCGCTGGAGCCCACCAGGAAGAGCTGCGGCACCAGCCAGAACACGCTGATGGCGCCACCGGCCGACGCGTCCCGGCGCTTCTTCTCGACGAGCGCCGCGACCACCATGGACAGCGTGGAGAGGACCAGGCCCGTGGCCACGCGCTGCAGCGAGGTCAGGCCCTCCCGGCGCCCGGTGACGCGGCGCGCGAGCGGGACCAGGACGCGCTCGTTGAGGGATGTGAAGAGGAGGATGGCCAGGAAGAGGAAGACGGTCATGGACCCCGCGGGGACGACGAAGCTGCCGCCGACGCGGCGGTACATGCGCAACGCCTGCTCGATCGTGAATGTGTTCATCTGGTTGTAGACCGTCCAGAAGATGATGCAGGTGGACCAGATCGGGAGCAGCTTCGCCACCATCTTCACCTCCTCCACCTCCGTCAACGTCGGCACCTTCGCCGTCAGGTTTTGGGACGCCAGGTTCGCATCCACGATTGCCGCTTTGTCAAGAAAGCTGTTCTTGCAAAAAGGGAAAAAAGATTAAAAAATTTGTTTGATTGACACCTGCCCATGCAAAAAAAAAATGTAATGAAAGTAAAGAAAATTCTTTCGTGTTACAGCACGTGTTAGGATTCACATAATCTGTCGCTATCAACTTTGATGCTTATAGGATATTGGTTTCCATCGTTCGCCCCCCAATTCAGAGTGTTTTTCCTGCAAAATCTGCTGGCGCTAGGCCGTTCCGGCAAAATTTCTGGGAGCTGCAAAAATCGCCCATGGTGCTCTCAAAGATGCCCCAAGCTTTCCTCCGGAAACGTCACTTGCTGCATGTTCGGCGCCCTCCCTTCGGTATCCAATCACAAGTGATTTGCTCAGATCAACAGTTGTGTATGGGCATTGGCGTGTTTGATGCTATTGGCTCATGGACCTATAGGACATTTAGTTAGGGATTGAACTTTGTTCTTGGTTGGTTTTCTTTTCCTAGCATGATCTTACTTGTTGTATTGACCACACGACTCGTCGTCTTCTGCTTATCTTGTTCATCACTACTTCAGCCCCCTTAGTCAGTAGCTACTTACAAAGAGCATCTCCAACAACATATCTAAAATTGAAGACCTAAAATTTGCTTTAGGTATAGGAGAGAGAAAAATTTAGGTACATAAAACATGCTCTCTTCAAAAGCATACCTAAAACTGGAGACCTATTTTCTAGATACAAGACACTGATGAATGGGACCCGCCTGTCAGTGCTCCTCTCCTTCCTTGTCCATTCTTCTCTGAGGAGGGAAATAGATATCCACCCTTTGGATTGCTATATTTTGGTTCAGGAGAGAGAAGTTTAGGTTGAGACCTAAAAATTTTAGGTATAGTTATCCATATAGGTATGCTGTTGGAGCAAGTTTTTGTTGGTTTTAGGTATTCTGTCAGTTTTTAGGTATAGGTATCCTGTTTAGGTATGCTGTTGGAGATGCTCTGCTTCTACTGACACTCTAATGCGCACCTTTACAGTATATCAAACACTTATTTTCCACGATCCAAATTACCATGGTTTCCTAATTTGATTTGGTCCAATGTACTAATAGCAATCAAGATGTTTCTGCTACAAATATACCACCAATATACTACAAATATACATGTGACAGCATGTCACATTATAATGACGCTGTGCGGCAGTAGTAGTCTAGCTAGTTGTCTTCACGACAACTACTCTTGCTACTCACGCGCGGCTACTTAATTCTACGGCTTTACAAAATTTATGGTCTCATAAAATTGGAAGCTACGGTACGGAGTACAGTATTTCTACAAGTTATTATTAGCTCGCGAGTCGGAGTTAAAACAAGCACTAGCTCGATCGATTGGCGAAATACCCAAGTTCGTGTAAAAAGAAGTATTCGAAAGAAGCAACGCGGCGTAAGACTGCAAGAGTGTTCCATAATTACCTTAACCTGTCGGTGTGGGGCACCTTGGCCCTGTGGAAGCCGTGGAGCTCGCCGGCGTCCGCGGGGCACGGCATCTTCCGGTTCCGCCACGCCGCCCACAGCACGCGGAGGATCACCGTGAGCGGGCTGCCCTGGGGCCTCCGGTACCGGTACCTCGGCGTGCCGGCCACGAACACCCCCGCGGCGACCGCCATCACCGCCGCCGACAGGCCGTACCCCCAGCCGCGGCCGACGTTGTCCTGCACGTACACCAGCACGGTGGTGGCGAACAGCGAGCCCAGGCTGACGCAGAAGTAGAAGCGGCTGAAGAAGAACACCTCGGCGCGGCCCTCCCGGGGGTCGCGCCCGTCGAACTGGTCCGTGCCGAGCCCGGACACGTTCGCCTTCAGCCCGCCCGCGCCCGCCGCAGTCATGTACAGCGCCGCTTGCAGCAGCACCATCTGCCCGCCGCTCGCCGCAACGCAGCCGCCGCCCGCCGGGGAGCACGGCGGCGGACGCATCCCGTGGATCGCCGTGCTCGCCGCCAGCAGGCTCAGCCCCTACAATCAAGAATCAACCGACAGATCATGCATGCAGTGCTCGAACAAAACATGTCGAGCGGAGCGCCGTGCTGAGTTTCACGTACCATGGCGGAGATCGTGGCCGAGGAAACGATGGTGAGGTAGCGGCCGAGCCACGCGTCGGCGACGAAGCCGCCGAGGAAGGCGAGGAGGTTGAGCGTGCCCGTGAAGTTGGTGACGATGTTGGCGGACTTGGCGTTGGAGAGGTGCATCGTGCCGGTGAGGTACGTCACCAAGTTCGTAGAGATGCCCATCACGGCGACCCGCTCCGCCAGCTCCGTGCCTGGGGAAAAGCATCTCAGAAACACGCACATGAGCGAAAGCATGGCCACCTGCAACGGCACGATCAGTACTCTGGGCGAGGTAGAGTGTGTCTGGACGTACCGGCGATGAGGGCGGCGGCGAGCCATCCGCCGGTGCAGGACTTGTCCACCGGGTTGCCCTTGTAGTCCACCACCAAGTCATCGTGAGCGCCATTGTCGGCGTGGCTGCCGCCGGCGGAAACCTGAACCATGATGCCAATTGCGGAGAGGTTCGATCAGGAGAGAGCACGGCAGATTTTCATGGCGCGAGCGAGGCTGGCCCGTCCGCCGGTGAGGAGCTGAGGATTTATAGAGGGAGAGGATGACGAGGAAGTGCTCGGGTCGGCCGGCACTTGTTTTCTGGAATCTGATACGTGCTCACATCCACTCTCCTAACCGTTTCCTCCCTGCTTTTACTTGCCGTTTGCTGGTAGGAGGACACAAATTGAGATCGTTAATAAGATGGACTCCAATTTGTATGGAACTTTGGTAAGACTCCCAAGGCTAACCGAGCTCGTGCAATGATTCAATCCTAAAACTGGATAAGTACTGATTAGCGCAAAACACCACTATTCCTGCCGTAACCTTCAAGACTTCTGGTCCTAGTAGCGGTAGGTGTAGGTGATAGCTAATAGTATGTCCAAACCGGTGAGAGCGCGCCGGAGACGAGGCAAAGGGGACATATACAGGTTAATTAGAGTAATGCATGAATGGACATTCTACTCGTTAATTTGTTTTAACTAGTAAAGTGCACGTGCGGCACGCACGTGATGTTAGAATTTGTTCCATTTTTAATATGCTTTATTAACCACAGTCCACATTTAGTTTGCTTTTTTATTATCGCTTTTAACCCTTAGTTAGCCAGAGTTAGAAAATCAATAAGCAATCTTAGAAGATAACTAATTAAAATAATTAAACTTAGTTGACACCTGTTTAGCTATAGTTATCGACTTCCTCCGATGGTTATCAGCGAGTATTGTCTCACTGAGAATTACATACTGTCGGTGTGCGAAATAACCAACAAGTAAATTAGTGTATTGCGCGTTTGGGCTCTGGATGGTTCGCGAGAGGACACAAGGGATTATACTGGTTCGGGCACGAACGCCCTACGTCCAGTTCGGGGCTGCTCGTGTTACTCGCGTTGCTCGTAGTAGGGGTTACAAGCGGTCGAGAGAGGGAGGGGCTCCCAAGTCTCTGAGTGCGTCTAAGTGTGGGTGTTCAGGTGCGTGTGTGTCGTGTGTTCTTCTTCGTCGTCCTAGTCCGTAGTGGGGGTGTACAAACTAGTCGGGAGAGGGAGAAGATCCCAAGTCCCTGAGCGGTGTGGGTGAGCGTGTTCTACTAGTGTCCGAAGGAGATCCCCCCCACTGATGTCCCCTCGTCCCCTTTTATAGCCTCAAGGGGAGAAGGGAGCGGGGGGTAAAAAAGGGGAAAATTACAAGGGGAGTTACTGCCCCCGAGAGTTTCATCCAGCGCCGTCTGCCGAACCGTACCGGGAGCAGGTGTTGACGAAGTGGACGCCCCGCCAGAGTCGGAGTCGATGTCTTCCCGGGTAAGCTCCCGGGTGGTTCCTGGGTCGTGGTTGACTTGCTCGAGGTCTTCGGACGCACCAGGTGTCCTGCCTGGGCTCCAGGTGTCGTCGGTGGACGCCTGGGGTCGTACTTGGACGCCGGGTGTAGCGCATGCATTCCTCTCAGACTGTAGCGCTCCTGTTGGGATGAGACGGGCGCCACTGTGGCTGCCGTGGCGTAGGGCAGACGCCCATGATGTTCTGACGCGGCAGGTACCAAGTGGGTACGGCGCCGGACGGGTTGGGGTATGGCCGGGTAGTTTCACCCGAGGAGTCGGAGACCACTCGGAGGCGGAGAACCTGTCGGGCGAATCGGAGAACTACTCGGGCGTTCTAGGTAGTCGGATGAGGGTCGGCCGAGGCGGACGGGAGTCGGCCGAGATGGACGGGGGTCGGCCGAGGCGGACGCGGGTCGGCCGAGGCGGACACGGGTCGGCCGAGGCGGACTGGAGTCGACCGAGACGGATGAGGGTCGGCCGAGGCGGACGGGGGTCGGCCGAGTCAGGGGAAAACCGATCTTCCCCTAATTTGATGTTCTTCGGGCTTTCTTATGCCTATCTTCTCCCTGAAACTGCGTGGTCCCACCCGTCGGTGAGAGGGTCGGATATTGATATCCGACAGTAGCCCCCGAGCCTGCTCGGAGGACAGGCAGTTCTCCGTGTAGGCTCTTTCGTGATGCCTGGCCGGATGTCACTCGGGGGTGCGCGCGAGCGCACCCACCGGGTGTAGCCCCCGAGCCCGTAGGGGAACGGTTGGTTCGCCTATGGGCTGGAGTAAAGTTTGTCTTTTTCCCACCGGGGCGCGCGAGCGCACCCGGTGGGTGTAGCCCCCGAGCCTATAGGGGAACAGTGGTTCGCCTATAGGCTGAAGTCGGGTCTGCCATCTTTGTGCGGTCCCTACAGGATGACGCCGTGCGTTGTCCGATGGACCGGAGCATGATCCGCCTTTTTTCAGAGGCACTGGCTCCCTTCTGAGCCGTCGTGTCGTCCTTTCTGAGGTCACTGTTTGTTGGTGACGCTCTGTTGCTTTGCATGGAGGGCCACGCGGCGCGTTCCCGTACCCGGCTTGAGTGCTGACTCAGGTTTTTTCGGGCTATAAATAGGGTCGGCCGGGGCGTTTTCCTGGGCACGCAACTATCCTGCTTCCTCTTTCTCCTGTTAGCATGAGATCCCTGGTCGGTGAACCGCCTCGAGGGCGTCCCCCTGGTCCAGAGGCCGAGAGATTAGTCGCCTGATGCCACAAGAATGACTGCGACCTCGGGGAGTTCCGGCGTGGAGGAGTGCTGCTCGGCGTCGCCAGTGAAGGACAGCTCCGACTCCGACGACTCCTCCCGTCCGTTGGTGCTGCCTCGGTGGCGGCGGAACGGGCTCGAGGGGGAGTGCATGAGCGGGAGCGCCATGTCCGTTAGGCACCCGGACGCATCGTGTGCCGTAGCGGGCTGAAGCCACTCCTCGACTTGCCTCGCCAGGGCAGTTGCAGTGGTCGTGTACAGCCACCTGCGCGCTTCCTCTCCTTTCCCTTGCGCCGATGTGATGCCGATACCGGCGACCATCGGCCCCAGGATGACGGAGAGAGTCGGTGGTGACACTCCATTGTCGCGGCCCCGCGGCGGGACCCTCTGCCGGGTTCCCTTCGTGGCGTCGGCGGGCGGGGAGATGCTACAAGAAGGACTGCGACGTTCGCAGTTCGGCCCCTCTTGTTGTATCAGATCTCCTGCCTCCTTCGCTACTTGATTTCGTCACCGAGGGTGACGAAACCCGTTTGTGTTACTTCATGGCTTTTGGCCACATGTACTTTTTGCCCTTATTTGAGAAATAAAGGAATTGGGTTGGCTCGGGGCGTCTTTCTGCGGCCGCGCAGTCGGCCTCTTTTGCGATTTCGGCTTCCCCAAGCGCCCCCGAGTCGGTCGGGCGGGAAGCCGTTTCGTCTTTTTATCGTTTTCCCCTCACGCATTCCCTCCGCGGGACGGAAGGTAAGGGCACGCCTCGTGTTTTACCGCGTAGGCCGAAACACGGCTCCCGGTGAGCTACTAACGGGCTAGATCGAGCGAGGCCTCGGTCCTCCTCCAGGAGAGGACCGTTGGATCAGCTGGTGATCGACCTCGGATAATCCCCAGATTTCCCGACCTCCCTTAGTTCCCGCGATCGTTCGACCGACCGCAGGGGCTCGTCGCCTCTCTTCGGGGAGATACATGGGGTCAGGAATCTTAGGCTCGAACGCAGGTCCGGGCGTCCTCGGCACCCGTGTGCCGAGGCTATGGCCGCTAGGGGCCCACCCATCTCTGCCCCTTCGCTCGGGCGCTTCAGAGCGGCCGTCGGACCCTAGGGCCGGCCTTCGAACTCTTGGGCTGTTTTTCGATTTCACGTCGCGCCCCTTGGGCCTAAGAACGGCCCAGTTTTGCTTTTCCTGAAAAACAAACGCGCAAGAGAAAGAAATAGGAACGGACGCGAAATAAATAAATGAAAGGCGGGAAATGGAATGCGAAAGGGTTGAGAGAGAGAGCCTGGCGGGGCGCGGATCTCGGGACGTGGGAGACGTGGGGGGCGTAGGCGTGCGTCGTGGGCCGCGTGGCCTTCGCGAGCTGAGGCGCATGGGGGAGACCCGAGGCGTCGCGCCTGCTCCCTCACCTGCCCATTTAAGGCAGAGGGGAGGGGGCCCCGGGCTTTCTTCTTCCTCGGCTCGCCTGTTCTCAAATCGCCGCCGCCTGCAAGGGAAAAACCCGTACCTCCTTTCTCCTTCCGTCCGTCTGCCCTCAAATCGCCGCCGCTGTCCTTCTTCTCCTTCCACCCACTCGCAAGTCATGGCCTGGTCCCGCTCGTCCGTCACGGAGGGTGAGCTTGAGCGCCTGGCGGGGCGCGGGCTTCTGTGCCGGCGGACCGACGCCGTGGAGTGGATGGCGCCGGGAAACGAGGAGATCCCCGCTCCGCCCGACGGATACGTGGTGTCTTTCGTGCCCTTCCACGAGCGGGGCTTGGGATTTCCTCCCCACAACTTCCTCCGCGGGCTGCTGTACTACTACGGCATTGAGCTGCACCACCTCAACCCCAACGGATTGCTCCACATGGCGGTTTTCGTCGCCATGTGCGAGGGATTCCTCGGCATCGAGGCCCACTTCAACCTGTGGAGGTCTTACTTCCACGTTGAGGAAGTGAAGGCGGAGGGGCGGCCGAGGCCACACGGCTGCGCCGGGGTGCGGCTGCGCACCGGACAGGGCGACAGTTACCCCTCGCTCCCGTGGATCTCCAGCAATAAGGGGTGGCAGCCGAGGTGGTTCTACCTGCGGAGCGACCCGGCCGCCCCCTTCCCGGCCTTCACGGGAAGGCTCATCGAGGGTCGGCCGAACAGCTGGCATTGGGGCGTGCCTCAGGACGAGCGGCCTCACGTGACCGGACTTCGGGACGCGGTCGCCCGGCTTCGCGAGCGCGGGGTTACCGGCCCCGGGATCATCGCGGCGTACCATTCGCGCCGCGTTCTCCCCCTGATGGCCCGCCCTCTGCGGTTGGACCAGATGACCCTGGCGGCGGACTGGACCGGGTGTGTGATGGGGATCGGGGAACCTTCCGTCGAGGAGATGGTCGTCCGGCTCCGCGAAGCAGTCCAGCGTTCGTCCGCGGGGTACCCGCTGCCGAATCACCCCATCATGCTCCCCACGGGTGCGCCCCTCATCGAGGTTAGCTGTTGGGATTTTTCCCTTTGTTTTTGCCGTCCTTTTTTCCCAATTCGGGGATTCATCCGACCCTCTTCTTCTCCAGGGCTCCCTGTGGTACAAGGTCTCCCGGCCCCCGCTTCCCGAAGATGTGGCCATTCGGGCCGCGAACCGTGCGCGCGCGGAGGCCGACAAGCTGAAGAAGGAGAGGAAGGAGGCGAAGAAGAGGAAGAAGCGGCTGGCCCGCGAGAAGGCCGAGGAGGCGTACCGCGAGCGACGTCGGCAGGCTCGGCAAGACGGGCTGTGGAGGGAGGACCAAGGCCCCTTTGAGGGGGGCTTTGAGTATACCTCGGATTCCTCCACAGGATCCGGGTGGAGTGGTCCGACCCCTCAGCGCGGGCCCTCGGCCGATCAGGAGACACCGGAGGTCACGGGGCCGTCACACGACGGCAGACCCGCGCCGATTCCTCCCCCGACCCGAGGGCAGACTCCGCCGAGGGCCGACCGGGGCAAACGGCCGCGGGAGGAGGGCTCGGGGCCGGAGACGGCTCCGCCAGTCAAGCGACCGTCCCGCGACATCCCCGTGTCGAGCCGGTGAGTTTTTCCCCTTTTCCTCGTCAATCTTTTTTCGATTATGTCAAGGGGAGTGTGCGAAGGCCCTTTTGTTTGCAGGAGGGGGAGTCGAGCGACCCCTTTGTTGTTGGCGCCGATCAAGCGGCTCGCGCGCCGGCCCGTCGAGGCGGCGATGGGTCGAGGGGTCAACCTGGGCGGCCCCCGGGTGGAGAGGTCACTCGCCCCGCTTCTTCCCGAGCAGCAGCTCGCCGCGGGTTCGGGCGACGTGTTCGCGCACTCGGCGGGGGCGATCCCGGAGGCTCTCGCCGGGCTGTACTTCCCGCTTGCGGAGGATCCGGCCGGAGCGGGGGGCGAGGCACCGCCCGAGTCGGAAACGCCGGACGGGAATGCGTCCGAGGAAGAGGAGAGGGTGCCCTCCGGTCGTAGCCGTGACCAGGAAGGTCCTGGTGGCGACCGGGAGAGTTCCGTCCCCCCGGCCCGAGAGGTCGGGCCTCTGCCCGAGGCGGGGGCGGAGGAGGAAGAGGAAGAAGTCCGGAGCGACCCGACACCGGCCGTGTCCCCGAGCGCCGCCGACCGCGAGGAAGGGGAGGTCCACCAGGCGGGAGTGGTCGCAGAGGAGGAGGCTCGGAGGGACCCGACACCGGTCGCGTCCCCGAGCGTCGCCGACCGCGAGGAGGGGGAGGAGGGGGTCCTTCCCGAGCCCGATGCTACCGCCGCCCTGACCGATTTGCCGCCCAGTTCGGGCGAGGCGACGGCGCCTATTCCTCCCGTGGCGAGAACGGAGGATGCCGCGGGGTCGGGTTCGGGTCAGGGGACCCGCTCTGCCGCCGACGCCCCGGAGGGCCGCGAGGTTGTCCGGCAGGAGGACGACCCCTTGGAGTTCGGGGGCCCCCGTCTCACCTGGACCGACCGCGCCTCGGGAGACGTTGTCTTCTCTTTGGACGACGCCGAGGAGAGGGACGAGGCCTCCCGGATTCGTGCCGGGGTCGAGCTGGCGGTTCGGTCGCTCAACTCCGCTCTGGGGGCCATCCGCGACGTCGCCATTCCCTGCGGGGAGGTAAGTTTTTCCTCGTCCGCTTTTCCTCTTTCTTCTTTTCGCAAGTGGTTTCTGAATCCGGTTTGTTTTTCGGCAGTCTTTGATGGCCCGCAGCCGGGGCAAGTCCCTCTTCCTGCGTCGGGAGAAGGACTCGTGGGGCCGACTGTCCTCGGTCACCGCCGAGCGCGACGCCCTGAGGGAGCAGCTGGCAGTCGCCCGCCAAGAAGCCGCCACCGCCCGTGCCGATGCGCGAGGCGAGTTTGAGGGGCAGCTGGCCGCGGCTAACCAGGAGATCGAGTCCCTGCGGCGGCGGGTTGCGGAGGCGTGTCAGCACGCCGATGAGGCCGACCAGCGCAAGAGCGACGTCCTGGCCTCTTGGGAGAGGGACTCGGCGGCTCGGGAGCAAGTCCGGGTAGGCCTGGCCCGCGAGGTGGAACGTCTTCGGGCCGACCGGGACCGGGTCACCGACGTCCTCGCGGAGACCACCACTCAGATGGACCGGGCGGTGGAAGAGCGGGACGAGGCCAGGAGGCTCGTCGAGGGGCAGGCCCGCGACCTCGAGGCGGCGAGGCACGCCCTCAATGCCGGGCGGCGTGCGCGCGAGGAGGCCGAGGCGCAGTGTGCCTCCCTTGCTGAAGCAGCGGCGGCGGATCGCGCCACGATCGAGCGCCTCGAATCCGAGGCGCGCAATCTCGAAGGGCTGCTGCAGAAGGAGGGGGACGACCACGACGCGCTTCGGGTGGCGGTCGGCACTGTGCTCGGCGAGCTCCGGGTGCGGTCGGATCGGGGGCCAAGCTCGCTGGTCGTCGAGGTCGAGCGCATTCCGGCTCGGGCCCGAGCCATGGCCAGCGATGGGCTTTTCCTTGGGGTGCGCCGCGCCTTCGCCGTTGCTCGCTCCCACTATTCCGAGATTGGCCTGGAGTACCTCGCCGACGGGTTCGCTCCCGGCACAACGTATGAGGAGGCGGTCGCGCTCGAGGAGGAGGTGTCGCCGCTGTCGTCCGTGCTCGCCACTAAGACTGCAAGGGAAGAAGGGCCGTGGAAGGCGCCTTGATTAGTTTTTGTTTTTCTTTTAGTTTTTCAGACGGTTAAACTCATATTATGTAATGAATCTAAGCGTCTGCGTTCGTTGACACTCGGCCTTTCGTGTTTCTCTAATTAAGCCGTCGGGGCGCGTCCGGACTAAAATGGGTTCGCCAGTGAGCCTTTTGAACCGTTGCCTCTGGGGCCGTTGTCCTTTTGGCATTCCGACCGGCGAGCGCACGCCACTTTGTTATCCGGTGATCCCTTTTTTGCTTAGTGTTGAGTACACGAATATGCCGAGGGTCAAGGACCCGGGGGACGCAGGTTAGCCCCCGAGTGACGTCCGACCCTTGGCCGGTGGGCAAGGGTCGGGCGTCGCTCATTGAAACGAAAATGAAAAAGCTAACGAATAAGGAAAGTAGCCTAGAACAATCAGGGATAGAAACGACGTAGCTGTTCGATGTTCCAGGCGTTGGCGTACTCCTCTCCTTGTTCGTTCTTCAGCTTGTACGAGCCGGGTCGGAGGACTTGGGAGATGATGAACGGGCCTTCCCAGGGCGACGAAAGTTTGTGCCGGTCTTTGTTGCTTTGAACGAGACGCAACACCAAATCGCCGACTTGGAAAGCTCGGCCCCTGATGCGCCGAGCGTGGTAGCGCCGTAGGGACTGCTGGTATTTTGCCGAGTGGGCCAACGCGACTTCCCTGGCCTCTTCTAACTGGTCGGCCGCGTCCTCGAGAGAGGTTTGGTTGCCTTTGTCGTCGTAGGCGCGAACACGCGGGGACCCGTAGTCGAGGTCGGTCGGGAGCACGGCCTCCGACCCGTACACCATGAAGAACGGGGTGAAACCCGTTGCACGACTCGCTGTCGTGCGCAGGCTCCAAACCACCGCCGGAAGCTCTTCGACCCATCGCCCTCCGAACTTTTTCAAGCGCTCGAATATTCGAGGTTTGAGCCCTCGCAGGATCAACCCATTCGCGCGCTCTACTTGCCCGTTTGTGCGTGGGTGTCCGACGGCAGCCCAATCAACCCGTATGTGGTATTCGTCACAGAAACGCAGGAATTTCTTC
>CM014275.1:67486770-67560573 GCA_004135705.1 Alloteropsis semialata
GGAGCCAACACTGCAAACCCAGTGGTGTGCCGCTAAGGCTCGAACAGCTCCCATGCTCGGGGGCTGGCGCCACGATCAAGTCAGTGTGCCTCTCGGGCTCGATTGGCTCCGAACCACTCGGAGACCAACACTGCAGAACTGAAGGCGTACCGCTAAGGTTCGACCGGCACTCGGACTCGGGGGCTGGCGCCATATCAAAAGCAGCGCGCTGTGCGGGCTCGATCAGTCCCGAAACGTTCGGGAACTGACGCTGCGAACAAATTGTGACGGGTAATGCAATCCTTTTGCAGGAAATACAGTTACAACGGAGACGGACTTACGCCGGTTACAAACATCAAACACATCAACCGCCAAGATGACGGCCTGGGGCACTCGTCCCTGCGCCTAGTGCTACATCCGGAGAAGCTTGGTCCACATGAGCTCCTCGCAAGTTCTCTTGTAGCACCACTGCAGCCGTCGACGGGACAGCACCGGTGGAGGGTTGATGACGGACGCCTTTGGCTACCCCTCGCTCTACAAAGCATTTCACCCCACATGGCCCTCGTCACATGGGAATGCGGGGGTGAACGGGGCAGCGCTCACGCACTGATCAACGCCTCAGAATCCTCGCAAGCACTCTTCTAGCACCGCGTCAAGATGACTCCATGAATTCTCCCCGGTGGGTGAACCCAACAATGAGCCTCCGGCATATTGATCACAAGGATCCTATATCTACTCTGTCTTGGGTAGCAGCTCAGGCTCCCCGAGGGGTATTTATAGCCCCTGGTCGCCGAAGGACGGGAAATTTACTCCGTGATGACGAGCGCGGGCTCCGCGCCACGCGTCTCTCCTCCAGCATGGAATGCACAGGTTGCCCTTATCTCCTTTGGCTCCACTCGACCACGGGAGCACCATGTGCAATCACGGGAATACTATTCCTGACGTCGCCTTGCCTGCCTCTCCTTGGCATATCCTACAAAGAAGGAATCCACCGGGACTCGAACCTCTCGCCAAGATAAGTTTCAACTGATTATTTTCGCCAATCCCGCGAGCTTTAAAACAAGTTGCTAAAGTACCCGGGGAGCACACGCCTTAATCCGTGAAACCTCGGCTCTTCCGTACGCCTACCCTCCTACGCGTGCACGCGGCCCAGCTCCCTGCGCTATGGACTACGGCTATCGGGGACCAGGTGCATAAACGTAACAGGCTAACTACCCGAGGAAATTAAAAGACTTGGAAGCAGGAAGCGGAGTTCATTAATATTTATATCGCCGAATACTTTCTCCTCGAATTTTGTACTTTGTTACAGGGTACTGACGACCACTCGGCGTGCTCGGCCCTCACGCTCGGGGGCTGGCGCCGGGCGACCACTCGGCGTGCTCAGCCCTCACGCTCGGGGGCTGGCGCCGGGCGACCACTCGGCGTGCTCAGCCCTCACGCTCGGGGGCTGGCGCCGGGACGACTACTCGGCGTTCTCAGCCCTCACGCTCGGGGGCTGGCGCCGGGACGACCACTCGGCGTGCTCGGCCCTCACGCTCGGGGGCTGGCGCCGGGACGACCACTCGGCGTGCTCGGCCCTCACGCTCGGGGGCTGGCGCCGGGGCGACTGCTCGGCGTATCTCGTAGGACTCCGCTGGCCCTCGCGCTCGGGGGCTGGACGCCGAAATTAATGTCGGATGATTTAGCCAGATGCTCCTTGACTAACCCTTGGACCGATTCCTTCGGAATCGCTTCAAGGCTCGGGGCTACGGCCAACGGACGCACCTCGCGGCGCATCCGTTGATTGTCTGACGACCTCAGAAGAAGGCTACTAACCCTTGGACCGATTCCTTCGGAATCGCTTCAAGGCTCGGGGGCTACGGCCAACGGACGCACCTCGCGGCGCATCCGTTGGAAGACGGCTCTTTTCTCTCCAGTATCACGCGGTTTCACTTCCAACTGCAGCAGGCTCGACGCTCATCGGACAGCACGACCTCGCCGACTTGTCTCTCAACCACGTACTACTCGGGGGCTTGTCGGGGGTAGACCCCCAGGGGTACCCAGCAGGCGGATTGGCCCAACCAGCAAGGGGCGGCCCAATCCGAGTGCAACTGGGCTGGTTTGTCAGACTGGGTGGCCCACCACTCGGGAGGCCCACCAGTCGGGCGAACCGGATGGGCGCGACGGCGCGCGCGGCAAGGAAAGAAGACGGCGTATCCCGCAAGAAGCTTGGAGATCAGGATAAACTAGCCGGAATTATAGGGAAAGATATCTGTAATCGTTATAGGATCGAATCCTTGTAATTCGGGTAGGTTACGATCTCTGGCCGACTTGTAACTCAAGGCAGCCGGACTATATAAGGCGCCTTGAGACCCCCCTCCAGAGCACGAACATCTACGCTACAACCCACGGTCATACAACCCTAGGACAGAACCCAACTACGGAGATCCTTCAGGAACTTCATACACAGCAATACAATCGCCGCCAACACAGGACGTAGGGTATTACGTCATCTCGACGGCCCGAACCTGTTCAATCCTTGCGTCTTGTGTTACCATCGACTTCTGATCCTCGATCTGTCCCTCAACAAATCAACCACGTAGGCTACCCTGTGTGGACTGCCGGGTCCAAACATCCGACAGACTGTAGTTTCAATGATCTGCTGCGTCTCCTATCCTGGTTGCTACCAAATCCAAACTTAGTTCCCGCCAACACCTACCAAGCAAAGAAGGTTGTAAGTCCATTGACAATGAGTGTTGAAAAAATCCATGCATGCCCGAACCATTGTATCCTTTTTCGTGGTGACACGTTTAAAGATCTAGATAAATGTCCTAGGTGTGGGGCCAGTCGGTACAAGACCAATGAACTTTACAACGGGGAGGAAGCCTCCACAGGGAACAAGAGGAAGAAGGGTGGGAAAAAGGTGGTACAAGAAGCTAGTGTCCAAGAGGGCACTCCATTAGGCCATGATTCAAAGCAAAGAAAAATTCCTGCCTTGGTAATGTGGTACCTGCCAGTGACCGACCGCTTGAGGCGTATCTTCCTAAACCCGAAAGAAGCCGCACTCATGACATGGTGGGATGATGAACGCAAGGTAGACGGTGATAAGATTGCACACCCGGCTGATGGTACTCAGTGGCAACACTTTGATGAGAAGCACAAAGGCTTCAGCGCTGACCCAAGGAATGTACGGTTTGGCTTGAGCACTGATGGAATGAATCCCTTCAATGAGAGGATGAGTGACCACAGCACTTGGCCAGTGATCTTGACCATGTACAACATCCCAACGTATCTGTGTCAGAAGAGAAAGTACCTTTTTCTTACTTGTCTCATTTCAGGTCCAAAACAACCAGGCATTAACATAGACGTGTTTCTTGAGCCTGTGATGCAAGAATTCGAGAGGCTTTGGAAAGATGGGGTGCCGATGTTTGATGCATTCCAACAGCAGGACTTTATATGTCAAGCCATAATCTTTGTTACTACCAATGATTATCCTGCGCTTTTCGCTTTGTCTGGACAGATCAAAGGGAAGACTGCATGCGTAGTCTGCTTGGACGGTACTAAATATGTGTATCTGAATGCATCCAAAAAGACAGTTTATCTGAGGTACCGGCGCTTCTTAAAGGAAAATCACAAGTACCGCAGCATAAAGTTTGTACATTATTACGACAACACTCTTGAGACTGAACCCCCTCCAGAGAGACGGCAAAATGGACAACATGTGTACAGAATGGTGAAAAACATACGCATCGTCTATGGAAAGAAGAAACAAGATGGGACGATCAGAGATAGAAGTACAGCTCCTATCGAAGGCGTACCTTTTAAGAAGATCAACATGTGTACAGAATGGTGAAAAACATACGCATCGTCTATGGAAAGAAGAAACAAGATGGGACGATCAGAGATAGAAGTACAGCTCCTATCGAAGGCGTACCTTTTAAGAAACAATCGATCTTCTTTCAGTATCTTGAATATTGGCCAGACTTGGAGGTTCCCCATGCCATTGATGATATGCACTTGAAGAAGAATGTCTTTGAGAGTCTCGCGGGTACCTTCATGGACACAGCCAAGTCAAAGGATGGTCTGAATTCACGGAAAGACATGGTGCAGCTAAAAGTGAAGCCTCAACTTCACCCGGTAAAGGAGGACAATGGAAAATGCACTCTGCCTGCGGCTTGCTGGAACTTGACCCCAGAAGAGAGGAGGGCTATATGCACTTACCTAAGGGGGGTTAAAGTTCCGACTGGGTTTTCAGCAAACGTCAAGAAGCTAGTGTCCATGAAGGACCTGTCAATAACACACTTGAAGGCCCACGATTGTTATGTAATGCTGACAGTGTTCCTACCTATTGTTATCAGGGCTATAAAGCCAGGGTTCTTGAAAATGGCTATCACCCGCATGTGCTATTTCTTTTCAAAGATTTCGCAGAAGGTGATTGACAAGAAAGAGCTGAGTGACCTACATGATTTCACGGTGGAGACCCAAAACCAGCTAGAGATGTGTTTGCCTCCCGCATTTTTTGATATAATGCCACATCTCATGATTCACATGGTTCATCAGATCGAGGCACTGGGCCCTTGCTACTTGCATGAAATGTGGTCCTATGAGCGGTTCATGTCGGTCCTAAGCCGATACGTGCATAATCGAGCATACCCAGAGGGCTCCATGATAGAGGGGTATAGTACTGAAGAAGTAGTCGAGTGTTGTCAAGAGTATCTAAAAGTACAGAGAGGGATTGGTAGACCCGATTCTCACCACAAGGGTAGGTTGGCTGGGAAAGGCACCAAGGGAAGAAAAGTATTCATTGATGAAGATTACAAAGAAGACCTCCGAAGAAGCAAAGCAACTCAGCGCCCGTAACAGCAACATAGCGAAGATGAACGTACACCGCCCTCATCTAGGCCCCGGTGGCTACTTTGCCAAGGAAGAAGATTTCCATAAGAGGGACGAAAAGGCTGCCGCATCCGGGATTAAGGTGAATACATTGAGGAAAAGGTCAAGGAATTGGATATATGCAAGGAGTACCGATGATTCCGGTGCCTCCCTGAAGTTTGATAACCCGGCTACCGAAGAGGTAGTATCAAAGATCATCAAATACTCTGAAGACAAGGAGAAGGACTCATTCATACCTTCCAGAGAGAGGGATGAGCTCAGTCTTACCTTGGGAACCAAGGAGCACACAGGCCGCACCAGGGGGCTAGGGAAAAGAACGACTTGGAAGGTTGGGTTTGAAGAGGATAGGCACATGTACAATAAACATGGTAGAGACCGAGCGGTCGACCTTGAAAGTACAGTTAAGGCTATGGTAGCGAAGGTGCTCGAGGAGAAGGGGTTGTCTACGGAGCAGCGGACGGTAACGGAGCCGCCAGGGCAACTAGCACTATTCGGGAGCCCTTCGGAAGGTCCCAGTAGCCAAGGTTCCACTGCAGGCACAACCCCGGTCGATCGCATAAGAGAACCAACAAGCTGCATCTTGGGGGTTCTCATGGGAAGGGGGAACTTCATGCTGGAGGTCGCAACGGGTGTGGCACATCCTCCTGGTGGCTCATGGCACAATCAAAGGATCCCGCCAGACTACACTAGGGTCGAGGTGCATACCGTGAAAGCCCAGTACAAAGAATTCAAGATAGATATCCCAACTCCCGAGGGAGTGGACCTCCTAGGACAAGTAGAGGGGCAGTTCATCCTCTGGCACAAACGGGACATCGTGTTGATTGGGTATTCACTACCTCCGCCAAGTCAATCGCCACCTGTTGAACGTCTGGATAGAGTTCTTGAAGAAGGAGAGATGTCGCCATCCCGAGCCGACGAGGGGTTTGAAATGCCACACTCTTCTCCGCCGCACTCTTCTCCGCCACGTAAGGACCAACCTTCTCTGCCACACACTTCTCCGCCACGTACGGAGCAAGTGGCAGATATGGCACAACCTTCTTCGCCTCATGTGCCTCCAGAAGAGCTGCCTCGTAAGGAGCAAGAGCCTCTAGAAGAGCCGAGACGTAAGGAGCAAGTGCCTACAAGAGAAGACCATCCACAAGAGGATGTTTGGGAGGAGGCAGAGATTAGAAAAAAGCTTCCAATCCGCTTAAGGCCAGTCTATGTACCGATGAAGGACGTCACATCGATGACTAAGTGGTATGCCCATGACCAGTTCAAGCCTGAGAACCTAGTCAAAGAAGTACCACGACGGGTTAGTGAAGAGGCCGTCACCAGTAATCACCGACCGACGAAGAAGTATCCAAATGTAGATGCCATCAAATGGACAAAGAACTGTCCAAAACAATATCAAAGAGGAAAGAACTTCCTACCCAACCGGATCATCCAAAACCTACCACTTGGAATGAGAAAGTTCCATGATTGGTACCTTCATGCTAGCAAAACAGATATAAGTCTTATATCAGCAGTCTTCCCCGACTTGACATTCGGATTCACCTCTGGGGTTATTGGTGCTACCTTCGACGACATCCAGACAGTGTTTCACCTTGGTGAAATGGACGCCAATCTAGTTCACATGTGGTGCCTGTAAGTCCTTTGCCCTCTTCATATGCTATAATTGCAATATTTCGATATTGACGTAATTAATCCACCCCGTGATTTGTAGGATGCAAACGCACATAGCAAAGCAACTTCAAGTCTGAAAGTTGGCTTGCAGATCCTCAACTAATAGCACAGGCTACTTTTACGTATCCAAAGCTATGGAGACTGGACGGCAAAGAGTTAGAAGCTGGGAAGACTAATCAGGAAAAAGAGCAGATCCGGGCGAAGGCAATCAGGGAAGCCTCCACTAAGGTTGCGGCGATCATATGTACGATTTTCAGACGTCTCCAACATAACGATACTATATGGCTACCTTACCACTATGAGTAAGTACAAATAAATACATAAACCTTTGCAGAATACATCTTCTATGCTAATTTATGAGCTTATTGGTTTCCTGTGATTGAATTCATGCAGTAATCATTGGATTGTTATGGCCGTCGATGTCGGGCACGGCATGGCGTGGGTTTGTGATTCATTAGACAGGGACCCGGTGGTGTACAAAGATTTCGTAGCGATTATCAAGACGTATATATATCAAACAATCCTCTTATTTAACCTTGTACCCTCCACTTTTGAATACTAACAAGTTTCTTTTGTGAAATCACTTCGAATAGGGCGTATAGGCACTACGTTAACAAATACAATGGGAGACATCATCTAGAAAGGAAGTCTGAACTATATGTGAAAACAAAATGTGCGGTAAGTATGACCAGCTAAAATAGTTCATTATAGTTTCCCTACATTGCTTTGAAATGAATTTCCTAACATTTGTATATGTGAAACAGTGTCCCAAGCAGAAGCCCGGAAGCGTACACTGTGGATATTATGTATGCAGTATGGTGAGTAACACAAAGGCCTACAGGAGACACCCAGGATTGGTAAATATTCACTACGGCTCTTTTCAATTGCTCACTGTCTTTAGATAAATGCTCACTGCCTTTGTATATGCTCAATGTGTTTGTATATGCTCATTGTCTTTCTAAATGCTCACTGTCTTTGTATATGCTCACTGTCTATACATATGCTCACTGTCTATAATATGCTCACTGTCTTTCTAAATGCTCATTGCCTTGGTAAATGCTCACTGCCTACATATATATGCTCACTGCCTTGGTAATGATCACTGTCTTTGTATATGCTCACTATTTTGATAAATGCTCACTGCCTTTGTATATGCTCAATGTCGTTGTATATGCTCATTGTCTTTCTAAATGCTCACTGTATATAATATGCTCACTGTCTTTCTAAATGCTCACTGTCTATATATGCTCACTGTCTTCACAGATGCTCACTGTCTTTACAAATGCTCACTGTCTTCACAGATGCTAACTGTCTTCACAGATGCTCACTGCCTTTGTATATGCTCAATGTCGTTGTATATGCTCATTGTCTTTCTAAATGCTCACTGTATATAATATGCTCACTGTCTTTCTAAATGCTTACTGTCTTCCTAAATGCTCACTGTCTATATATGCTGACTGTCTTTACAAATGCTCACTGTCTTCACAGATGCTCACTGTCTTCACAGATGCTCACTGTCTTGACACATGCTCACTGTCTATATATGCTGACTGTCTTTACAAAATGCTCACTGTCTTCCTAAATGCTTACTGTGTTCCTAAATGCTCACTGTCTATATATGCTCACTGTCTTCACAGATGCTCACTGTCTTCACAGATGCTCACTGTCTATATATGCTGACTGTCTTTACAAAATGCTCACTGTCTTTCTAAATGCTTACTGTCTTCCTAAATGCTCACTGTCTTTGTATGCTCACTGTCTTCACAGATGCTCACTGTCTTCACAGATGCTCACTGTCTTGACACATGCTCACTGTCTATATATGCTGACTGTCTTTACAAAATGCTCACTGTCTTTGTAAATGCTTACTGTCTTTCTAAATGCTCACTGTCTTTGTATAAGCACACTAGCTCTAAATTAGCTCATAATCTGTACATATGCTCACTATCTTTTTATATGCTCATTGTGTAGTGGAAAGAAGACATAGGAAAAAGAAACTCCCCATACAGCGATGACAACCTCTTGGAACTTGTCGGTGACCTTTGTGACTTCCTATTAGACCAAGTTATTCACACCAAAGGTGAGTACCATGACAGAGGGTCCAATCTAGCGACGAATCCAACTTATCAACATCTGCGTGAGTGGGAAAGGCTAGGCTTGGGTCGTTAATTGAACTTGTGAATGTTTTGTACTTTTGGCAAGCACGATATGTACTTGTGATGTGAACTATTGGATTTGTGTAATGGACTTGTAATTTATGTGAATTATATGTGTATTTGTGAATGCAGCGAATTTATGTGAATTTATGAAGACAGTGAATTTATGTGAATTATATGCATTCTGTGAGTTATATGCAGCGAATTTCAGATTTGATTTTTTTTTTGTCAGAAAAACAACTGTAGGGGCGGTTAGGGAATGAACCGCCCCTGCAGAAGTAAATGATAGGGGCGGCTGTCTTTCCAACCGCCCTTACAAAATGGATTAGTAGGGGCGGTTCTGAAAAGAGCTGCCCTTACAGTTACATTTTGTAAGGGCGGCTGGAGTAACCAACCGCCCCTACTAAATGTTTAGTAAGGGCGGCTAGTAACAATAGCCGCCCTTACTAATGTGTTTGTAAGGGCGGTTGTCGGAGCCGCCCCTGCTATCCAGGAACTGTAAGAACGCTTGTTTAGGGGCGGCTGGCAAAACCGCCCCTACAGAGGCTCACCAGCCGCCCCTACAGGTCCTTTCTGTAGTAGTGGAGGTGTGTGTGGAAACATAGAGACAAATGGCATAGACTTGCGTCCCACTAGACTAGCATTACAATAGGGATGTGTTATAAACAAGTACTCTCTCCGTTCTTAAATATATGACACCGTTGACTTTTAACTTTAACTTTAATTAATAATATTTAATTAGTTAGTTTGTTAAATAAAGTAGAGTGGGTGCCACATCTATTATCAATAATACTGCTTTGAATTTAACTAGTAGACTTATCTATTTGCATAAATATTTGTAGAAAAGATAAATAGTCAAATGAAGGAAAAAGTCAATAGTATCATATATTTAAGAACGGAGATAGTATAACATCAATCAACATGATGATCGCGAAATTTTTTTTGACAGCACTGACGGCTCCTGGAATCGAACAAGCGTCGTTGACGTGCGGAGATTGCAAGTTTGCAACCCGGCTCCTGGAATCGAACGAGCGCGGTGTGGTGCGGGTTCCACGTGGGAAATCCGATGGCTCACGTTTGTTGTTGGCAGAACAACGAAAATTTGATGCGCGAAGAATTGATTTTTGGCATAACCTTATTGCAAATGTTTTAGCGATGCAAATACATTAATGCTTTTGCAAATGTAGATCAATACGGACATGTGGTATTCAACAAGTGAAAACAAACTTGCACAGATTATATTCTATTCTCCCCTAAACACACGTAGACTCTCTCTCAAAATCTCTTCTGTTTGTTCAAAGCAAATGGATTCTTCTCTAAACACTAACAATGAATCAAAGAATCAATTCAATTCTAAAAAGAGTAACAATGAATGTTGAACCATGGGACGACGGATTGGCGTGTCCAGCAGAAGCCAATCCGATCTTCCCAACGAAAACTACTCTATGATATCGATCCTCCTGATCTTGTTATCGCCAGCGCCGGCGCCCACCGCCCCCTGCTGCTCCGACCCCCTCTTGGCGCTCGGCGCGGCGGCGGCGGCGGCGGCGGCGACGGCGTTGGCCTTGGCCGCCGCCTTGGCCTGCAGCTCGCAGACCACGATGGCCCTGAGCGCCTGGAGCTGCCTCTCGTGCTCCGCCAGCTCCTTCAGCCCCATCGCCGACACGTCCCTGGTCACCGCCCGCCGGATCAAGCCCCTCACCCGTGCCTCCCGGCCCATGCCGAGGAACTCGTGCTGGACCGCGGCGCCGTCGGGGCGGAACGCGACGGCGCGCACGTCCACGCCGAACTCTCCCGCCACGCCGCGCGCCTCCGACAGCAGCTCTGCATGCTTCACCTCGAACAGCGCCTGCGCCTCCTCCGGCTGACTCCCGTCGACGGCGGCGCCGGCGGCGGCAGGTTTATCGGCGGCGGTGGCCATGGCTCCTCCTCTTGGATTGGATGGATCGATGGCGGGCTAGCTCGGGCGGTGGCGGGCTTTGAATCGATCGAGAAGGGCCTATGCGACGCGTATTATAGCTTGGAGCTTCTCTAATTTCTCCGATTCGGATTTCGTTAATTACGTGATTAATTTGAATTCCGATTGTGATTATTTATTAATATTCCTTATTAAGAGTCACAATCAATATTTTTATTGAAAATAAAGCCCAGTCAGGCGTCGGCTTGGGCCACACTCTGTGTGTTGGTTGGTGGGCCCTTTGTGGCCCAGTCAAGCATGATGTAGCCCGGCCCAACAAAATCTTCCCGTCCTCGCCTCGGGAGACTCGAGCTGCAGGGGAGAGGAGACAGGAGAGGAAGGAGAAGGAGAGCTGGAGAGGGAGAGAGGAGGGGGGGATTCGCCATGGACATCATCACGCAGCTGCAGGAGCAGCTCAACGAGATCGCCGTGATGGCCGTCAACACCTTCGGCAAGCTGCAGCGGGACGCGCCGCCAGACCGCCTCTCCAGCAGCTACCCGGACCCGCTCAACCCCAACCCTAAGCCCGAGGAGGACGCCAAGCCCCAGCCCGGTGGGGCGCCGGCGCCGCCGCAGGCCCAGCCTCCCGCGCCGCCGCAGCCTCCGCAGCCGCCGGCGCTCGACCTCGCCGAGCAGCCCAAGGACATGAGCCACGGCCTCGTCCTCGCCGCTAAGAAGGTACAGTGCCCTCTCGCCCCTCGCTACCTGCTCGACCAAATGCCCGCCCGGGAATTCCTCGATTGTTTTGTGTGGTTACTGCGAAAATGCGAAGGCAAGGATCTGGCTTTAGGCTGTAGCAACTCACTTCCTCCTGTTTGTCATGTCTTTGAATACAGTACATGGCTCCAACTGAAGGACTAGCTAGTGCGTTCAACTTTTGCTTGATTGTGCTTCTGTGGAGTACTGCTTACAAAACCACCATTTCTTCACCAGTGAAACTGTTTTGCCACTTACTAGTCTTTATTTCTTGCTTCTTGCACTCTCTGTTTCTCGACCGCCTTGAGCTGACGACATTAGTTGTATAATTGTGTAATTGCTACTATTTCCACAGGCAGTAGAATGATCCATTCATCCACAGCATCATAGGCCTTGTTTGGTACAGCTCTACAAATTCGTAGAGCTAGAGCTGGTCATTCCAGGCTCTAGAAATCTGTAGAGCTAGAGTTATGGGCTGATCGAAGATCTTTTATTATGTCATTTTGTTCTTCTTTTATATTTAAATTAGAAATTTAAGATATTTTATTTTATTAAACAAACACCAGCTTCTGCATAGAGCTGGGAGTTAGAGCTCTGCCAAACAGGTCATAGTCATGTTCCCAAGAAAAAAAACAACCCTTTCTTTGTGTCTGGGTGCACCTGTGTATGTATGGTCCATCTGAAAGGCATAGTTGAATTGCACCTGTAGCTATTACTGTTGCTTTCTGCTTTATTCTTTTCTCACAGAGGAATAATTAAGGTATTTTTATGCAGTTTGATGCACTTGTTGCCGCTTTGCCGCTGTCATCAGAAGAGGATCAGTTGAAAAGAATCCAAGAGCTGCAGGTAGGCATCAGACAATGAAACTAATCCGGCAAGCACTATTTTTTCTAGGATGAGCATCAGGCTAATTCCTACTCTAAATTGTGTGTAAATCTTAAATACGCAGGCGGAGAATGAAGTTGTGGGGTTGGAACTTCAGAAACAACTTGAAGCTGCTGGTAAGATGCTTCTCACTGTTCTGAGTTCTTGCATCTCCATGAATTTCTTAGCATGGTGTGGCTGATTACTGATATGATGAATCTTGCTGCTGTTACAGAGCTTGAGCTGAAGCAGGTTGAGGTCTTGTTTAATGAAGCGACAGACAATTGTATAAATTCGAAGAAGCCAGAGTAGTATGCATGTAAGTTTGGATGTATTCCCAATTTCCCATTCATCTTTCTTTTCTTTTCTGTTCTTGACAGACTGACAGTCACTGCTTGGGTTTCCAGTATGAATTGTTTGCCACCCAAAAACCTATACACTTATTCTCAACATGGCCACTCCATAGGTCATAACAGGTTTTTGCACAATATCTTCCTAGTAATGTTTAGCACTATCGTTTGCAGTTGCACAACATAGCTAAAAAGTCATGGGCTTGAAAGAGAAACAATTTACTGAAGCTCGTCATATGTCAAACTTCACTCAATATTTCCATGTGACACTGTTTTTCTTGTGTTGACGAATATCCAATGTCTGCCATGACAGGTTTGCTGAGAGCAAATTATTCTCATGAATGGATGAGGATGAAGGTGGAGACATGAGTGCCAGCATAGCCTTTATTCTGTCTTTAGTCTTTACAAATTCTCTACTGATTAGATCTGTAAACATTAATGCCAATTCTATCTCGTCAATTAGTGTGCTGATATTCCGAAATACCTGTGGAATATTTTCAGAATCTACTTGATTTAATTTCTTGCATGAATTATTCTTGTATTCTTATTGGATTTGTCTGGCCTTTTATGAGCGGTTGTGTATCGGTAGTCTTGTTGAACTCCATTACTTTTGTTCTTAGGGCCTACGGAGTGCAAATAAAAACCAGTCCCTGGCTTGGAATGGAATGGTATTGTGAAAGAAAAGCATATAATTATAAGTTACCTTAGACATGAAAACCTACATTGGTAGTTCTTTAAAGTTTATACTTTGACATAAAAGGCTAATATTGAGTGAAATTCTAGAATATCTGATGCTGTAACACACGAACAAACTATAAGCAACCATTCATCAGCCTAAAATCTTATTTGATCAGATCTGGTGCTCAGCTGCGCCGCATTCCTCCCAGCTCAAGCATATTTGCAGGTGCCAATACCTGCAAGAACATCAGCTATGTCAACCCCCAACAGTTCACAAGCAAGTTGAGCACTCATTCACAGCAAAGGTATTCTGCTCTCTGCTTACTGGGGTCGGTGATGGTGATGAGGCCGGTGCCGTTGAAGAAGCAGTTCCAGGAGTTCCTCCCCCGGGCCTGGTAGTAGGCGTTCATCGCCACCGACGCCCTGGACAGCAGGCTGTCCGGACGGGTGCAGCCGCCGGAGCCCTGGATGGCGCTGCAGTCGCTCTCGGAGCAGGCGAACTCCAGGTTGCCCTGCAGCGCCGCCGCCTCCGCCGACGGCTTGGCGACGCACCAGGTCTTCGATGCCTAAGAAGCAGGTAACAACAGGAAGGTCATGCTGGTTTGGACGCTACAGGCGATCAGGGAATTCAGGAGGAGGTTCACCTTTCTGTGACTGCGCCGTAGCGGTTGTGCCGTTGCGTCTGCTGCCGCTGCCGCTGCTGGAGGCAAATTCATCAGTGTAAGACGATGTTCAGATAAGCGGATAAAATTCATGGATTTTGAGCCCGATTTGGTTGCCCGAAAGGAGATGATCTTGGATGAAATCAGAAGAGATATTACCGTTGGCGCAAAGCACTGACAGTGTGAGGGCAACACAGAAGGCGAGCAATGCGACGTTGGACGATGCCATTTCTTGTGATCTCTGGATCAGAGGATGCAGTGGAACCTATTTCGTGTACAATTTTTGTGCGACGGCAAAGTAGAAATGAGGAGATTTTTCTCTCTCTGATGATGTGGTTTTTGGTCTGGCGAAATTTATAGGGAGGAGGGCGTGGAGCAAACGAAACAAAAAGGAGCAGCACAAAGTGCGTGAGCAGCAGAAACGGTTGCTATCAACGCGTTTTATGGCCGCATTTACTGGGGGATAGTAAGGCTGTGTCCGTTGCAACATTGTCACACTTTTGGTATTCCAATCATCTGAAGGATTATTCCCATTTTCAGTTGACGTGGAGCTGAATAGAGCTGAGAGAAATACTGTCTGCAGGGTAGTGAAGAGTTTCCGCTGGCCTTTGGCTCTTTCAGAAACTGTGATGATTCTGAGAATCATAGAGATTTAATAGGGCTGCACATTTTCTCGAACAAAATAAATGACGGAATCCATACAAATATTGTTGGATTCTGTCCCTTATTCCCAATGAATTAGAAATCTCATGTAAAAGAAGGAAATGGAAAACACTGTAGAAACGTAGAAGTCTGGCTTTGAATCTTTTAGGAACAAGCCGATCACAAAAAGGGTAGAAATCTAGACATCTTTTTAGATTTTTTTTTGTGTCTGCCTTTTTCGCTCAAGACATTGAAATGGTTTCTGCGAATATCAGGCAATCAGCCCCTGCACATTTTAGCACAAGTTGCTTCTGATGGCATCCCAACAGAAGCAATTTCTCCCCTTGTATTTCCTTTATTTTTGCTGGCAAGTAGCAAGCATATAATAATTACATATCCAATGGATCCTCATACATAATGCAAATATAGCATGGCAATCAAAAACAAATAGAATGATTCACAAACTAATTAAACCTTCCTCACAAATGAAACATTGGTGTATCCAAATGTGAGACTGGCATTGACGACCCCTTTCTCACATTTGACATTATGTACATGATCACAGTATGTTTCTTAATTGCGGTTAAGCTATTTTTTTATAGAAATTTAAGTTATGTTTTAGCATAACCCATTCATCCCGGATATAGCCTCAGCTTCGACCGTATCGGTTGTCGACACATTGGGCATCTAGTGAGGTTCTCCCCACATTCCCTGCAACACTGTTGTTTGCACAAAATCCAAAAGGAAAACGAGAACATAAGTCAGCATGTTTTCGGATTTCTATAGCTTTTCCATGGCATTGCTATGAACTACTACAGACTGTGAACTTGTCCTCACCATGTGGCCACAGCCAAATGCTAGATCCTTGGTATTGGTCAGGCAGATTGGGCACACCTGCATGAACATGAGAGCATTTGAAGTGGTACTGACCCAATGCAACGTATGAACACAGATTCAGAAATTCAGAGCAAGAGGAAATTTTTGGCAGCCTTCTTCTTCCACTGTTGTTGTTACCTGATCATCTCTCGGCGCTGCAGACTGTGCCGATGCGGCGTTCACGTTGCTGGATCCCCTCCTCAACGACGGCTGCCTCTGCGCAGGCGGCAGCGGCGGCGGCGCCGGCACGACCCTCTTGGCTTTCCCCGTCGACCGACTGCATCCATCCAGGTTCAGACAACCATCAAGAAAGTTTATGTTCAGGAAGCTACAGACTCAGCAAGAGAAGAACAATGCTTGGTTTGTTTCACCACCACATCCTGCACTGCATTACCCCAGGATGCCGAGCTCCACGGTGGCCTTGTACTGGATGGGGACCTCCATGAGCGCGGCGAGCGCGAACGCCGACTCCTTCTGCTGCGCCGTCGTGCTCCTCGCCATGATCGAGGTGAAGTTCACGAACTGCACGGAGAGAGAAGGGTTTGTGTTTGGCATCAGAATACACAGGCCGTATTGCATTGCGAACGAAATCAGAGGTTCATCTTCAGAGTTGCGTTCTTTGCTCCGACTGATCTTATTATAACCTGGAAGTTGTCGAAGTCTCGCGCGGGGAGCTTGTCGTCGAACCTCTGCATGTCCTCCCATGGGCCATCCCCGACACCGACCAGCACGATGGACAACGGGTAGGAGCTGAGATTTGAGCCAAGTTGTTTCAGATGTTTTCACAGTTCAGAGACCTGGCCTGACATTGTGGCTGTAGTACATGGACATATCTCGAGTTTTAGTACTACCTTGCCATGACAATGGAATCCACTGTTCTCTTCTCCTGTGGGCTCAGATCGCTGTCTCCCGTGTCAACACTCCTAGTCACCTGAATCGTATCAGATTTTTTTTGACAGTCGGTACTGCAGTCAGAGATCGAACAAAAAGAGCACGAGCTGTGGTTGATCCATGGATTCTCTGACAATGAAATGCAAATGCAAGCACCTGCCCATCTGCAACTATGACAAGAACATGGTACTGCCCTCCGCTCCGGTCCACAATGTCGACAGCCGCCTCCACGATCGGCGCAAACGACGTCGGCCCTGCCATGGCAGACAGTTACATAGTGTAAGCAATCTTCAGATTTTTCTTTAGATAACAACATGATTGAGAGAAGCCAGTAGTGCACAATGCAGCGAGTTTTCAGAGGGTTTAGTCATCACCAGATAGCCTGAGATGCGGCACGATCTTCCTGTAGCAAGCCAGGACCTCCTCGAAGCCATGGCACGGCGAGTTGTCCGGGTGGAAGCTGAACACGTTGTAGTCATGGGTGGTCGCTGCAAGAAGAAGAAGATGAAATCAAACGGAGATTATTGGCATTGCTGCGCCATGACTGGCCGTGTGTTCTTAATTATGGGCTCACCGTCGCCGAAGCCGAAGCAGGGGATGAGGTTGTCCTCGTCGAACGGCGCCAGCGTCTTGCCGATGATGCTGATGGCCTGCTCGTAGGGGTTGGGCGTGTCGCCGAGCCTGTGCAGGCTCTGCCCGCCGAACGACTGCTTCCCTGAACACACACCAAACCAACCAAAATAAAAGATCATCCAGCATTTCGTCAGATCAATGAGAACAAGATGAACATGTCGCATCATCGATCGAAACAAGCTCTGCAGGTTGTTGCATCTCTTCTTCACCTGTCCATTCATTGCTCTTGGTGAAGTCTATGCCGAGGATGAGGTTCGACGACTCCAGTCCCTGCTGCCGCAGCGCCGCCGCCACCTGTTTCGCCGGTGCAGTAATTTGTAACATGAATCTAACTAAGGAGAAGCAAGCTACTGTAGAAGTTCATGGCTCTGTCAGTGCGGCCATGGCGTGCAAGAGATCGAAGCTGGCAGGCCGAATGGGCACCTGTTCGAGAGACGTGAAGGTGTCGGGTATGTAGGAGTATTTCTTGGTGAGCATCGCCCTCCGACGGCCGGCGTCGTAGGCCGAGGCCGGCTGCGGGCCCAGGCTGCGGTGCCTGACGGCCGGCGCCCTCCCACCGGGCCGCCGGTGGCCGCCGAATAACGCGCCGAACACGCCGCCCATGCGCCGGCGGTGGCCAAGACGACGATGGAGGATGCGGCGGCCGCTGGGTGCTGCTGCCACCACCAGCCGTGTAACATGCGTGGAGAAACCGGCCGAGAAGAGGTCTTCGATTAATTCTCGCAACGACGAAGAATCAAAGCCGCCGATCTGCGGGGACCGGCGCACGCGAGGAACAACTGGGGAGAGCGGACGCCACGGCAGGGAGAAGATAATAAAGCTGATGATTCCTTTCCGATGATGAAGTTGCAATGAAACTTCTTGAGCCTTTCGTTGCTCGCTGCTGTGGGGGAAGGAGAGGAGGGAAACATCTTTATGGATGCTCGTCCTCTCTAGGGCATCTCTAGAGGTGCCGTCGATATCGCTAGCTGACATGGAGACTAAAGAATAAATAAAAGTAGAAAAAAGCATAATACCGAGTATATAGATATATACAACGTGTGTTGTAGAGACGGTGGGTCCCATAAATGCTATTGGAACACGTTGAAGACCACATCTCGCGTTCCACCATGTTAGCATTCTCCGACCTCTAAGTTGGACAAAGTGTGATGCCATCCGGCGATGTCGCTAGCCCCTCGAAGACACCCTTAGTGACACTCGCTACTACACTGAATTTGCATCTATCCAAACGATCAGGGATTGAACACTTGAGGTTGATAACCTTTGACGCTCATGGGAAAGACTTAATTTGTTCCGTGTAAATCTCTGAGTGAAACCACCTTTTCCGTTTCGTTGGCTAATGACCAAAGCTTTAGAGTTTACATTACTCTCGTTACCAAAGGTACCGTAAAAGTGCTCTCGATCGGGACGAAGAAGAAGAGATGCCGAGTCTCCGTCACAAGTTTCGTCGCAAATAAAGGTGAGATTCTTGCATGAGAATGGTGGCGGCATGACGTGTCGTGGCACCGACGAGATATATATATATGTTCGTCCGGACGTGTCAGGAACTCAGGATTTGGCAAGTCATGTGACCGGTGTACCATTTCCATGCCACCTTGTCTCCCAGCCAACAGCTAGCTACAAGCTTTGGAGAAAGGGATTGGACTTGTTCTTGCTTCCGCTGTTGGCTTGGTACGGGCGTGTTCGTAGCAAGAAACTTCCTAGTCATCATCAGAACAACAACCAGCAAGTTCCGTTGGCTCGTGAAGATGGAATGAAAGTACCGAGTGAATCCGAGGGCTCCATGCTCATGGCAATCTTTAATTAGTGATGATCAGACAATTATATATATGGCCTAAGAATGGTCGTGTTTGTACTACGTCGTCTGGTAGCTATAGTAATTAATTGTCGTGTCAACCCGAGTTTATATTAGCTAGCTGTTAAAAAGGCGCCTAAGCTGGTTATCTTACTTGTCGTGGCATTTGCGCGTCTAAATTAGGTTTCTTGTGGTGGAACTTGCGTGACTAAGTTTGAACGGATATAAAGCGTCTGTGGATTTTCTTGGCAACGGCCTCACCGCCGTGGTTTAAACATGGTCTTCATGCCAAGCTGCGATATTATGTGGAGAGAGACTTTGTGACGTGACCATGAAGAATAATAGCCTTTGTCATGGCCGCATATATTTAGTGTTTGGATATATTCTCCCTGTCTCAAGCTATGTACTGTTCTAGAATGAACCAATCATATCACGATTCTTCAGTTTGAAAGATGCAAAGTTTGCTCACGGCAGTTGAAAGATGCAAAGTTTGACGGTTTGCTCGAAACAATAGGCTTTAAGGATTGGCGCTACTTATTTATAGATCAAAAGATGAACTCACAATATGATGACTACATGTATATTTGCGGCTTTCACAGTGTTGAGACAATAGCTTTCCTTTCCCTATGCAAGTTGACTATGCGTACGACTCTTTTCTTTAAAGAAAACGAAATAGGCACGACATATTCTTTTTTCAAGGCAAAATAGGTACGACACTTATTTGAGCATATGCTCTACAACCAAGAGGTTTAATGGCTCAAATGTACTTGAATGGTGGTTGAATTATTAAATTTAAAACTATTTTCAGATAATGGGATGGGCGCACTCCTGCCAGTTGTATGGAGTATATTAATGTATAACTATTTTTAGTCGCTCAGAGGTGCTCATAGGGATAGGGTTTGCGTGCGTGTATTTATATAGGTAAGTATGCGTGCGCGTGTAAATGTCTGGTCTTTCGAAAAAAAATTGGGAAACAAAAGGAAAGGGACATCAACAAGTTACAAGCACCGTGCTCACGGATTCAGGTTCCCTCCCTTTCTTGCGGCCCATCTCTCAACGGACCCTAGAAACACAAAAAAGCCCAAATGAACCCAGGCGGCCCAAACTCTCGGCCCATCCGAAACAAACCAACTCGACTCGCCATCAATTCATTCCTTTTTTTTTTGAGGAAAAAAAATCAATTCATTCCCCCATTCGCCCTACCTCCGCCTTCCTCCCGCCTCGCCGCCCATCGCCGCCGCCGCCGCCGCCGCCTCCGCGCCGCGGGCTGCGGCTCTCCCGATCCCACTCCACTCCCTCGCGCTACCTCCGCCTCCGACGAGCTCGACGGTCGGTGTCCTGATGGCGCAGGCCTCGGCCTTAGCGGCGCTGCTGCGTCGCCTCAGGCGCCACCGCAACCCCGCCAACGCCGCCGCGATGCTCCCTCACCGCCTCACCTCCTCCGCTCCCGCGCCCGCTCCGTCGTCGCCGGGTGCGTTTCCAGGACCGACTCGGCTCGGGGGAGACGGCGGGAGCGGCAGCGGCCTCTCCGCTTTGCTCGGCTCCCACCCGCGCCCACGGTTTCCTCGGCGGCAGCACGCGGCTGCTACGGCTTCCATGGCGGCGCACCAAGCTGCTTCGAGGTAGTGATTCCCGCGGAACTGCTCCTAACCAGCTTCTTCTCTTCTTCGGAAATGCTGGCTCTGGCTCGTGACTGTTTAACTAAAGCTGCCATTGTCTTGCAGCTCCGAGAGCCCTGCGGCGGTGGCGTCAAGTGAGGCTACCACTAGCACTACCTCTGCTGCTTCACATTCTGAAATCGTGGATTTCGTCAAGTCGACGTTTGGGAAGCTTGAAGGTATACATGTGATGCACCTTGTTTTGATATGCTCAATGCACATAGTTAGCGCGCAACAAAATTTCCATTTCAACCGTGAGTCGTTTCTTGCTGCCGGATGTTGTCATTGTTTGTTATTGGAGCAGATTCAGCGTGCTTCATTATTCCTTCCGGTGAGAGAATCAGCAGGAGAGTTATGTCCGTGGCAATTTTCCTGTCGCAGCAATGCAGAAATGGGAGTCTTCTTGTCAATGATGTTTGCGGAACTGAGAGTCTTGTGCCATTTCATCTTTTGTTCTTACCATTGGAGAAATGTACATACATACATATAACAACAACAAAGCCTTTCAGTCCCAAGCTAGAGTTCAAACCCAATAGAAGCCAATAATCAGAAATGTACATACATATAGGGAACTAAAGCTACCAGAATTTGTATCTGAAATGGACACAATAAAAAATCCTTACTTTTTTGTGAAAGATTAAATGGACTTAAATCTGATACACAGTACAGAAAAATGGTAGCTATGAGTCATGACTTTTACTAGATGTGAGCAATGAATTGTCATGTATCTATCTCTTTTTCAGGGCTCATTGCTTTCTTTAACCCTTTCCATTTTTTGTGGTGCAGGACAAAATCATTGTTGGTTGAACGCCGTGAATGGTATTTTGAGGAACTTCAGTCAAGAAGGAATATATCTTATTCTTTTATATCAATCCTGTGGAAGATTAAACAGCAACAGGAAACATTCAGCCGCTTTTGAGAGATTGAAGTATCTGCAACAGAGGTAGTTGTGTAGAAACTTGCCGGCTTTAAATTCTAATGCATTCTGGGACTTTTCTAATCTACTCCTTTTAGGTATCCGCGCTTGAATGTTTTTGCTGTGCAACATGGGAGTGATATTAGTTCGTTAGCTGCTCAAAGCCAAGCAGTTCGTATGATAGTGAAGGAGTACATTACATTTCCTATCTTGATGTCAGACAAGGACTTCTCCAATGTGAGGCTCACACGCATGCCAATTTTTTACATTACTAGAGAAAATTTGGAAAAAGGTTCTTTTATCAATAAGAATTTTCCAAATAGGATGTCTTAGATTTTATCTTAACTGTGCATTTCCCATTTATCTCTCTGATCTCTCTCTGACTCTTCCTAAAAGCTTTGAAGATCCATGTTCCATTTCTTTATGCATTTTAGTGATCATATAAGATACATTGTTAAAACAAGAAGTGTCGTTTTGATGAGTGTTCAGATGACAAATGGTGCTTGCTACTTGCTGTTTGAAGGTTCTAAGGACCCTATGCTATTCACAAAGTGGGTTGAGGAGCCTGATGTCCTGCTCAAGGGTAAAATCTGAACAACATTTGCTATAATCTTGATGTTATAAATGTGACTTTCTTGTCTATTTTGTTGAGCACTTTAGTCTCTGCGTTGTTTTAAAATTGGAAAGTCGATACCCTCCGCATTTGCTAATATTTCTCAAACCTCAAACCATTCTGAATGCAGCCATAGAGGAACTTAGTGTGCTGAAAGAACCTTCTGAAAATGTTCTATCAAGAGTTTCTTGGCAGAAAGAAGAGGTTGTCAAGGAACCATATGTCGGTTCCTTCAGAAACTTGTTACTCTACAACCCAGGTACTTAGTTACAGCTATTCCTTCATGTAACTTATTGCTCAAGCATCAACATACACCCTAAGCATACTGATATAGTGGACATTGCAATCAGCTATATATTTGGTTTTGTCATCCAGAATCGGTAACCACAATTTCATGTCCTGCAGCATGCTTATCAGTTGATGAAGATGGGGATCGCATTTTTATCTCTGACAGCAACCATCATAGGATCATCATTAGCAATAGCGATGGGATGATTTTAGATTGTGTAAGCATGGATAGCTGTTTATGGATTGCCGTTTTAATTAATGACCTGAAGGTTGCAACCATGTAGGTAATGAATTGGCATTTGCTCTTTTTCTTTGTAGATTGGATCTTCCCCAGGTTTTGAGGATGGCGAGTTTGAATCAGCCAAGTTCTTGCACCCATCTTCATCATTTTATCATGCTACTGAAGACTGCCTATATATTGTAGATTCGGAGGTATTATTCATTGTAGATTGCCTTTGCTTTTTCTTGACAACTTATAAATACAAATTGCCTTTGCTTCTTCATCATTTTCACTGTTACATATTCCTTTTTATTTATATTAGCTCAGTAATATAAGGTGTTTGGAAATATACTCAAGTCTTGGTTGGAAGTCACAGTGTCTATTTATTCTTAATTGTGAAGATTGATGACTATCCACAAGACTAAAGAAATGTCTGGTTTGTCCCTTTCTGTATCTTTTTGCAGAATCACGCGGTCAGAAAAGCAGATTTGGGAAGGAGGACTTTAGAAACAGTATATCCAGTCTCTAATAAAAGCAGTGGCATCTGGAGTTGGATTACTGATAAGCTTGGTTTAAGAAAAGAAGTTGCTCCGACTATTCAAGATTTTGATGCAGATTCAGTAGCACTTCCATGGCATTTGATACAAATTTCAGAGGATGACTTATTAGTTGCAGACCGAAGGTAGGTGCCTCTTCTCGTCCCGTTTATCTTGAACTTTTTAGATGCCAATTTGATTAACATATTCTCATAGTATAATGCTTCAATATCTGTTTGTGTAATCTGAAGTCTGATCTACCTTGTGCATTCTGTCCTGTTCACCCTTCCTATATTTACCCAATTTGGTTTTGGCTTGATATGTTATACATTTATGTAGTTCAACATAATTCTGAGTTTTATGCTGATATTGATAGTGAGGAGGATGAATGATAATATTGTAAATATTCACTGCCTATTCTTTTGGTTTATACAGGGGACATGATTCGTAGTTTTAGTGGAACTCACATAATTTTCTGTTACTGTTCAACCAGTGTTAATGGCGATTAATGGCTTAATGCTATATCATAGTTTTAAAGTTGCATATGCCAATAGTCAACTGTGGCTGGTTCCTAGTGGGGAAATATGATCTTTCTATTGAGTTATTAGTCTTACTCCTGACGTTTGCTCTTTTGCAGCTTTGAAAGTCCATGGATCCTGAGAATATCAACTGGCGAAAAACAGGATATTGGAAGGTTAGCATGGCTTCTTTGGTTATGTATATGTTATTAAGACTTATGTTTCCTAGCTCACTGAGTTAAATTTATGTGAAGGTAGAGCTGAAGTAATGGAATCATATCAGCAAACTGTTACTGAGAGGTGTGCCCTTCTTAAGGATGTACACATGAATCGGCCGTCGGGTGCTAAGGGACCTTCTGATTCATTGGAGAAGGTCACCAGCAAGGAGCTTGTATCGTCAGTCTCAAGATTTCATAATTACATTATCTTTGTCGATACAGGTTGATCTATAATTTGTTTGATATTAAGGCTTTCTTTTGGTGTGAAATTATATAAAAATTGATTCCATTTTTCCCCCTTTGTTTGAAGATGGTCAAAGGGTTCTGAAGCATGACTTGGATACTAAGAACACCTCAAATATTTGTTTCTTTAACTGTGAGGTCCTTGGGTTGCCGTATTGGTCTATTTGCAGTCTCGAGAGAGTATCAACATGGTAAGCTGCTGATTCTGAGATTCTCTATCATGCGTGGAAATTGACTTTGCTGATTAAGTGATGACAGAAGCTTGTCTTGCTTTCAAATGTTCTAACATTTTTATGTCATCACCCCGACTTTGCAGGGGGCGTTCAACTGAACAATTTCAAGAGCATGTCCGTCAAGTAGATGTGCTTCCTGGTAGTTTTAATATTGCCTGTTTTCTTCTGATAATTCATTTGGTATTAGATGCTTAGTGTTGATAATAGTTAGTTGCATTTATATGATGGCTACCTGCTTTTGTTGGATGTACTACTCTCCTATTATCCTTGTGATGGTGCTATCATTTCATGATTGTGTTGTCTACATGACTGCAGCACATAACACCTTTTATCTCCGAGAAACAGATATTGTTTGCTACTCATCACATGTATTTTCTGGGGTTTTTTTTCATTTTTTTTTGCCTTCAATTTCTAATTTTGCGATTTGACAATAGAAGCTGCAATGGAGCTATCCTTGTCTGTATAGGGCAACTGCATAAATAAAGAGAATTAAATGAATGCCACACTTGATATAATCGTGAAAATTATGTATTCAAATGCATGATGTCAAGAAGGTCTGTTTTCTCAATTAATGGGGCATTGCTTTGTAGTATGTTCAAGTAAGAACAGCTTGTAACTGGAGGTGTTCAACTTAACAGGAAGATGCAATATCATGGTCTACTTAGACATTCCAGTTGACACTGAACTTGCTGCACCTTTGACCGAGAACTGTATATTTCGTCAAGTGAGGGGATCTGGTGCTGAAATCTCTGGTTCAGATGGACCAGACACGACAACAGAAAAGGTAAAAAGCACCGCCTTTTTCTCCCATCATGGGCATTATGATTTTCTTCCTGCTTGTTAAGTGCAAGAAATAGGCAAAAGTCTAATCAGTGTGGATACACATGCCATCAGGTTGGTATCGCACAGCAGTGGTACGATGAGCTGGACAACCTAGCCTTCTCTGAAGTCGCCGAGGAACCTACTACTGCTCATGGAGTTGACGATAAACCTTCTGATCAAAGTTACCAAGACCAGCGAAGAGTGCAGTTCAGCTGTGTGGTGAATGTTAGCCCTGGGACATGTGAGGTACAGTATCATATGAAGCAAAAACCACTCATTTATATACATATACTCACATCCATACCACAACGAGGATCAAACACATCGTGCTATCGTGTACCATTTGCAGCTGGTGGCCTCTGCCGCGCTGTACCTGAAGATCGCGAGGACGATCGACGACCACGTCGATCAGAAGGCCATCGTCAAGCGGATCATGGAGTGCCAACGCCGCGAAGAGCACGCCGGCGTGGAGCTGCTGATGGGGAGCCACGACGAGGACGCGAGGGACCTGGTGGTGATGAGGCCGGTGCACCTGCGGCTCCGGCTGGAGTGCGGCGACCACCCCGCCGGTGCCACCAACAAGGAGACCATCAGCACCGAGTCCAGCCTCAAGATCAACGTCTCTTTGGATTAGCGGTGCTGGTTTGGATTTTTTATTTTGATTTTTCTGTTATGGGTACGTCTGTCATGCTACGCACCCCGTCCACCAGCAAGCGGCAGACCGAGCAGACGTGTTTGGTCTCGGAATGATGAGACCGAGCACCACGTCAGAACCAAACAGCCGTGTGTCGTGGATGGCTCTTGTGATCTTGTCGGTGTGGGAAGGAACAACGTGACAAGTTGCATAGTTTTGTAGCCAACATGAAACGTTTCAGTCGAGATCAGAAAATTAGGAGGGAACCTGGAAAATTTGTCTAGAAAAGCCACGGAACAAAAACCACTCCACTCCGTACTACATGGTACTTGAGTTTGAGATTCTAAATTTTGTTGCGGACGTGTGCCCCTTGTTCTTATGTGTCGAAAAACTATCATTATGCACGTACTTAGTAGATTTCACTCTTTTATGATGTGGAAACATGATAGCCCATGCAATGCTTTGTTTACAAATTACAAATGTATTCTTGAGCAAAAGAAATACAAATATGTTTTGGAAATATCCCTCAAAAAAATATTTTGCAAATTGATAAACTTGGTGCGATAAAGTTTAAGCTATCTTATGCTTTTTTTTAGTGGAATCCTCGAAATATTTGCAAAGTACTTAACTTTTTAATAAAGGTAGTAATGATCATAGGGTGGGTTGGATCATGTTCAGATTAGGTCGATAAAAATGTGACTTTCTTGACTAGCCTAACCTTGACAAAAGAATGAAAATTCAGGTTTGGGTTGATCCAATGATTGGGACGGGTCGGGTTGTATAGCCCGCCCATTAGATGCATTGGTTAGGATGGATTATTTTTGGACAGGTTATGTTGGTAGGCCATGATTGGGTCTATATAGAAAAATGTTATTAGTGGTTCCTAATGCAAGTAGATTGAATCAGTTAAGCGCCAAAGCGACCCTTGGAATACGAGTCTCTCAGCATCTTCAACAATAATTTATGTGTGGTAAACTCAAAATCCAAATGATTTATGAAGTGATTTTAGTAATGGTAACATATATTTTAATATTTTATCTTTACAATTCTCACATGTAGTTAATGGTGTTAGGAAATGGGGCTAGCGGGGGCATGTGCCTCTCCCAACGCTTCATGGTAAGCCAAACACGTTTAACGCTCCTGTATTTTGCATCGATCCAGCATAGGTTCATGCTTATGCCTTTTACTTCAAGAGCACACTACACCACGATTCAACTCTGCCAAAGATTCAGCATGATTCGTCTTTCTTATGTCGTAGTATTCGTTGGGTGCTTAAGCATCGTGTCATAGCACATCATAGCCAACGAAGAGGAATCAAAACCACATACAAAAGTATTACTCCTTGGGCGACACCGATCCTGTCGGATGCTGTCACGCTCTCACACCCTTACATCTCGTCTTCGATAACCACCTCAATAAGCCAATCTAAAGTTTTAACACTAACCATCCAAAGAAAACTTGATAAATCAGTTGAGCATGAGCATTAGAGACACGTGCCCCAAACCCCCTTTTAAGGTTGTCGGCTCTTGAAAACCTCCTGCAACCTCCTTCAAGTTCGAGACGGACGAGCTTGAGGAGAAAATGAACAACAACTTCATGCAGTGGCGGATCTAGGGCCGTGACTGCCTTAGCCGCAACCATTGTCTAAGGCTAGAAAAATCAACGGAGGTCCAATAAAATTTCTACCAAAATTGATGTTGTAAAAGAGCTGAATTTATATGAAGCTTGGATCAGCACCCTCCTAATCTACTCATGGGTCGCTTCATAGGACCCACCTGCAGCGAGCAGTGGCAAAGCTAGGTACATTTTAGGTGGTGCAGATGCACCATCTAAAAAATCAAAACTAGTGATTAGAAATATTTTTTCGCCATATATATGTATATATATATCAAATTTATAGAACTATAAAACAAATGCATCGTTCTCCAGTTTAGTTGCAGCCAGACGGGAGAAGTAGGTGGCATGCGCGTGCGCTTTTGTGTTGCCCGATGATCCGTGGAACTGTTTTTTTCTTTTTCTGTCGGTGCTGGCTTGCAAGTATGTACGGTATAGTATATGTGGCCATGTTTAGATTCACAAGAACTTATTGCAAAATTTACTGTAGCACGGATGGACTAAACATGATCTAATTATAAAGCTAAATACACGGATGGACGGGAAATCGCGAGAGGAATCTATTAAGCCTAATTAATCTGTCATTAGAGATTGTTTACTGTAGCACGACGTTGTCTAATCATGGCCTAATTAGGCTCATTAGATTCGTCTCGCGAAGTTACCCGAGTTGTGAAATGGATTTTGTCAGTTATCCACATTTAATAACCAAATATTCAAATTTTCTGTAGCAAAACTTAGACCATGAAACTGAACACGGCCACGCTACCACACCGTCCACACGACCGCACCGGCGCCACAGCAGCAGCCAGTGCCAACAACGTGGTGCGTGCCCACCTTTGACTCGCCTAATTTTGACCTCCCGGACCCAAGCAAAGGCGTCGCCGCTTCAGGGCTGTGGCCTGTGGGCCAGGCCAACCGCGCCCGGTGGGGCCCAGCTGCAGCGAGCCAACCGGGACGCCGACCCGCTCCAGAGCCCGAGGCAGGCGCGGCCGCGGCCGCGGAACATCCCCCTGCCAGACAGATCTCTCGTCTTCCACGTTCCACCCACTGACCTGACCTGACCATCCCTTCCTTCCTTGGAGACGGGAAGAGCGCACGCGAATCACGAGGCGTCCGCCCAGTCCTAGCACGCCGGCGCGGCCGCCCCGAACCGCCGCCAGCCACACGGCGAGCTCACCCCGATGGAGAGGAGTAATGGCGGGAGCGGGAAGCCGGCGCCGCCGTCCCCGGAGAGCAGCAAGGCGGCGTGGAGGGACGGCGCCGTCACCTACTTCCACCTCCTCTTCTACATCGCCATCTCCGGCGGCCAGATCTTCTTCAACAAGGCAAGCTCAGAGCTAACCCCCCCTGTTCGAATCCCCAATCCCTCCCGGGCTCACTCCGGCAGCCCGGCTCGCGCTACCGCGTCCGCGGAAATGGGTCCGATTCCTGCGGGGGTTTTGCGCAGATTAGCGTCGGGAAGGGCGCGTGGGTCCGTGCTGACTCGTCGGGTGGGGCGAGAGATTGTGTGCTCGCCTTTGCTGAAATCCTGGACGCAGGAATGCGCCACGGTTGGAGGATTTTTGCCGGATGCTGTAGAGTGCGCGCGCTGAGATTTGGGGATGGGACTAGTGATGATCGTGGAGTACAGGTTCTGCTTTGCTCCGGCGACGGATTCCTCCTTCTGTAGGCCAGGGATAAGAAGCTGAGTGGTTTTTACTCATGTAGCTAGCTGCTCAAATCATGTGTCACTATACAATTTCATGAGAAATTGATGTTCCCGGGAGCCAATTATTCTACCAATTTAGGGCTCCTTCGTTTGTCCAGTATTGGACTCGGAACCATTCCAGCATATCAAATCAAATCTTATACAAATTAGTGAACCATTCCAACTGGGAATGATTCCAGGGACTCGTTCCTGGATAAACAAACGGGCCCTGTCATCTGCAGATCCCCTTTCTCATCAATTTCACCGTTCAGCAGCTTGAGATCTGGGGAATGCTTCAGGCTCACTTTGTGGCCTGGCTTAGTTGCTTTGCTCTCACGATGTGGATCTCCTTGTGGTTGGGGCAAGTTGACTTTCTTGTCATGTGACAGCTCCTACTATCTGCTTCAACAACAGTGGCGGAGCTAGAATTGGCACATAGGGGGGGGCCAATTTGCCTGACACGGATCAACATGTACCCATAAGTGCCAGATAGGTCAAATATAATTTGATGGAAGGACTAAGTGTGGCATTACATACATATGATTGATAATAATTTGGACACAATTTAGAGAAAATACAAGTAACCATGAGGCTATCGTATTAGATAGAAGCAATTTTGAGCTGAAAGAAAATCAGTGTGAGCCTAATATCTGAAATTTTGTTTAGCCCAAGGGGGGGCCATGGCCCACCTTGGCCCACACATAGCTCTGCCTGTGTTCAACAATGAGAAATTTTCTTGTCTCTTCTTTTTCCCTGGCTACAGTTGGCGACACATGTGCCAGTTAGTCAAGTATAGGGCAGTGTGTCTGCTGAAGGCGATATAGAGGTCATTTTTTGATACCACGACCTGTTCTACTGGTTATTTTAAATGGTTTTCCCCCCAGTGACCAGATTTTTCCTGCCATTGCATTTCTAGCCGGGGGGGTGCCCTGAGAACGTTTCAACCTGTGTTTTACTTAACACAAAGACCTGTTCTAGCAGATAGACCATTTGACCTGAAAATTAGCACCTGAGCAGTGGGCACTCACCAAATTTCTCAAACTTACTTTACCTGATCAACTGGATAGTCTCTACTAGATCACCCTGCAGAAATTTTAAAATAATCAATTTCTGCATATTCTATTGGCTCTATCTCTTCTTCAGTATACAAACAAGACTAAGAACACATTCTAAAGCATGTATGTGGGTAGATTTGAATTATCTATGGCTTTTATTGGATTATAATCATCATCAGTAGGGGCTCTTGATGACTTGTTTCCGTTTGACTTCACATTGTAACAGGATGCTGAGTTCAGTTACCACAATCTAACTCAATTCAATGTGTGAATTTAGGAAAAATATTTTAACTGGTTTAATAAAGTAGATTTGTTGTAGTAGCAAAGTTTCATGCCCTAATGAATTTTCCCTTCGCTAGTCGCAAGCAGTTGTATGAAACTTCGTTCATGTGGTGAATTTGAACTTTTATTTTTTATGGCATTGGCAACCTCTCAACCTTATTAACTGTTAGGTTCTTTGTTTTTGCTTGATGCAGTGGGTTTTATCCTCAAAAGAGATCAATTTCCCCTATCCAGTGGCCCTAACTCTGCTCCACATGGTCTTCTCATCTGTAGTGTGCTTTGCAATTACAAAAGTTTTCAAGGTACTTATTCATGCACTTATAATGGCACACACTTTGCTTGCTGTATTACTAGTTAGAGGCAGAGATTTCCTGTGGTTCCATTTGCTCTCTTGATATTCTATAGATCTGGACACACGCTTACTATTTCCTTTTATCTTGATTATGTTTCCCAGATCATAAAGATTGAGGAAGGAATGACTACAGATATGTGAGTCTCAGCTCACTCTAATTTCTTAGAATTATAAACTACTTTCTAACTATGAATTTCCATGGAATGATTTCAGTAGCAAGATGCATGCATATATATCTTATGTTCCCTTGTGTTCTAATATTGAAATTGAAGTTCTCAGATAAAGCTTACTTTTTCTTAGAGCAAACATAATAGCATTCTCACCATGAAAGGGAGACTTAAACAGTTGAAATTGACGAGTGAGTAGTGACTTTTATTTTTTGACACTGAAGATTCTGATCAGGGAATAATTGAGTAAGCATATGCCAAAACTGTAGGCATGAAAGGACAAGAATATCTATAGTCCTTGGACCTTAGCAGTCCTTAAACAGTAACTCTACCATGCTTTAAGTTAAATATGAATTTTAGAATATGTCGGCTGCATATCCTTCTGGAAAGGTTTTGATTTAAATATGGAAATGGTAGGAATATTGTTTTCCTGTGCTGTTCTGGATTGTTTTGTTCATACCATGTGCTGGAATTGCTCCTTTTTTCTTACCAGTCACCTGAACTTTCAGATATATCAATTCAGTTATTCCAATTGGAGCAATGTTTGCAATGACACTTTGGCTAGGGAACAGTGCATATCTCTACATATCTGTTGCATTTGCACAGATGTTGAAGGCAATAAGTATGTGAGCTACTGTCTTTTTTTGATAGATATGGACAAGCATAGGCTTTCACTAACTATACACATGGTGCTCATATTCTCTTTACTGAACACTACAGTGCCTGTAGCCGTGTTTCTCCTCGGAGCAGCATTTGGTCTGGAAGAAATGAGCTATAAAATGCTTGCTATAATGTCTTTCATCAGCGTCGGAGTTATTGTGGCTTCTGTTGGTGAAATTACAATTAGTTGGGTTGGAGTTGTTTACCAGATGGGTGGAGTTGTAGCAGAAGCCCTAAGACTTATCTTCATTGAGATATTTCTGAAGAAAAAGGGCATCAAGCTGAATTTGATATCCATGATGTACTATGTTAGCCCTTGCAGGTATGTTGTCCATTCACTCTTCTCATCAATTAACTTGAAAATACCGATTCTTGTTTTAACTTCATCAATGATTTTCCTGCAGTGCTATTTGCCTCTTTATTCCCTGGTTGTTCTTAGAGAAGCCAAAGATGGATGATAGTATTTCGTGGAATTTCCCACCGTTCACACTTTTCTTAAACTGCATGTGCACTTTCGTACTCAATATGTCGGTTTTCCTTGTGATCTCTCGGACTAGTGCACTGACAGCTCGTGTGACTGGAGTTGTGAGGGATTGGTCTGTAGTTCTGCTGTCAGCTGCCATCTTTGCTGATACACAGCTTACTTTCATAAACATAATTGGTTATGCCATAGGTATTCTACCGATGAATTTGAATTATTGACCTTTATGATTGGCTTTTATGTATCTATTAACCTTTTTACATAAAATCCTGCAGCCATAGCAGGTGTTGTTGCATATAACAATCACAAGCTCAAGGTGAAACCTCAAGCTAACCCACAGCAGGGTGACGAGAACAAGGTCAGCCAAGGAAACCCCCGAGATGTTGAGATGTCAATGAACTCTACAAAGGAAGCTTCATAGCACCAGAAGCAGTGAGATCTTGAAACAGTTATCTTTTTCAGAAAGGTAATATAAATTATTGATGTTGCAACTGCACCCTTGCACCAAACACACATGTCATCGACAAAATTTCCTGATATGATGTTTGCATTTACATGTGATCCAGGAGAATTGCGCTCGCGCTTTTGTTGGGCTGGCCAGCAGCTCTCCTTGGACTATACATTCTTTTTTTCTTCCTGCCGATCGTCAAGGAAGTCATTTTGTACAATGATATGCTCAAGAAGTCAAGATAATATGCCTCCATCACATTTGTATAATTGTTGCTCAAAACAGTGGGAGGTGGTCATACAGATCAAAATTAGGCCATGTAAATTTGTTCGCGTTTTCTTTTGAACTGTTGTAGCAACACATCAGGTGCTCCAAAGAGGTAGCCCTGAATCCTGTTTGTACTTGGTTGACTGGGGGATCATGGGATCTAAGGTGTACCCATATATGATTATATGAAGCATGTTTGCAAGGACAATGTAATGTTGGCAGATCAAAGAATGTGAAATATGCAAGTTTTTCGATCCCAACAATCCTCATATGTTGATAGTTTGTTTGTAGAATTTTCTTTCTGGTGCCAGATGTTAAAAGAGTTGAAGAGGTTGGATGTAATTTTCATTTTTTTTATTTTCTGATTATATAAATGAGAGCGCTACAATTTTTTTCTATAAGAAAAGGGATTGTTTAGATGAGAAATCTGATGCAAATTTGTGCAATGCCCTTTTTTAATGTTAGCCACTGCAACTAGTAATTCGAAACCCAAAGATTTGAAAATGGTTTCATAAAAAATTAAAAACAGGTTAATATATAATTTTTTACTTATAAAAAACATAATTTTTCCGTTTTAAATTATAAGTCGTTTCGACTTTGAAATGCATCTAGACATTACGTATATCTAGGTATACAGTAAAAATAAGAAACTTTTATAAAACTCAAAACGACCTGTATAATTTGCTACGTTTTGGAATGGAGGCATAGTTATTAGGATCGGACCGGACCGGCGGTTGAACCGGTAAAAGACCGAACCAGAGGCTCTAGCGGTCCGGTTTGCTTAAAAGACCGTCCAAGCAATCAGACCGCTAAAAACCGGACGAACCAGACGGTTTTTTGTAAAATCGGTGAACCGGTTCTCTACGAACCGGAGCGGTTTTGTATGCACCTGTTACTAGGGATGGAAACGGATCGAATACGCATGGAAACGGATTCGGATAGCACTTTTTACCATATTTTTACTCGAATACGAATACGAATTCGGATACTCTCGAATACGAATACAAAACGAATGGTCGGATGCGGATACGCATTCGGATATTTACTTGATTTAGAAGATAACATTTACTTATTTTATTTATTGATGGTTTTTTAAATAACAAAATCATTATACAAGTAAATACTAAAGTATAAGTACATAACAAGTGTAGACAAAGACCGCTCGTTAATAATGTCACATTTATCCATAATTATTTCAGTAATTAATCATATAAAAATTAAATAAACTATAGATAAATATATATTTAATAAATAAATATATACATTTATCATGAAATAATAAAAAGTATATAAAAGTATTTTCATCAGTAAATAAATAAACTATAGTATTAAATTAAATTTAATATTCATATATCTTTATTGTTTTAAATTAATTACGTTAGTTATTACAATTAGAGATAAGTTTTAAATAGTTATATGGGTATAATAATAGTAATATTAAAATTGATATCATAATCATTAGTAATGGAGTTAATATTTTTTAAATAATTTTGATTATATACTATCATTACTAACATCCAAATAAACATTTTAAATGTTATCTTCATATGGTCGGATACGAATAATGTCGGATATTGCCGAATACGAATGTGGAACCGGATAGAGAAAATCGACGAAAAACGAATTCGGATGTATCCATTTTAGTACCACATTAAATTCGAATACGAATACGAATATCCATATTTGCATTTTAACAGATACAGATATCGAATAATTTAGATTCCACTTTCATATTTCCATCCCTACCTGTTCCCACGGCGCGCCGGCGCGGGCGCGCGTGGTCACTGCAGCCACATGCATTGGATGCGGTGTGTGGCCCGAGGAAGCAGAGAGACAGAGCGTCAGGGACAGTTACAGCTGACATGGTGGGCCTCGTTGCTGGTAGACTTTTGCTTTGGTCACACTCGCGCATGCACAGCTTGCTACATCCAATTTTTAGCAAGTTCTCTTTAAAAAAAATACATTGAATGAAACACTAGTAGCTTCTCTATAATATATCGTTGTGAACCTTTTTTCTGATTGACATGGGGTAACGTACGTGTCATTTCATGGTTGGCCTGCACTGAAATACAAAGACGTCCATGATTATCTGAAGATTGTGGAATACGGACCTCCGTGGAATACTGGTATACGATCTAGTGGCACATCATATTCATGAACACGGTTCGTTCAATGGCAGTGGAAAATGAGAGGAATTTCGTGTCATCGTATGGATGTATCCCGTGAGAAAACTAGACATAGTACCGCGTTTTGTGTGATCGACGTCGCTACCCATAAGCGCGCACTGCGTTTTTTTTTTCTTAGATTGACAGTTGCACAACTGTTCCGTGTTTTTCTTTTTAATTTGAAGCATTATTATTTTGATTGACACCGGTCTATTGGAGCGGTTCAAACATATTTATGGCCGGTTCACTAGAACGGTTCAATATTATCAAACCGGCGGTTCAACCGGTTTCTAACGGTTGAACCAGTGAACCATTGAACCGAAGTGTTCACTGGTTCAATGACCGGTCCGGTTCTAATAACTATGAATGGAGGAAGCAAGTTAAAAGGTAACCGAAAATCCGAAATATCCCTGTCACCTGGTCCCACTTGCCAGGGTCCGTTTGGGTTTAGCCCGACCCTGTCTCTGGGGGGAATTTACATTTTTACCATTATAACGGATGCTGCTTATCAGTTTAGCATCCTTAAAACGACCCTTACATATTCACCACTCTTAAGTTGCGTCTCTTTTATTTTTACCACATTTGCCTATGTGGCACGCCAGATCGGCCCGACACGGTGGCGCTGACTCATCTCGAGACGGAAAAAGACCATCCTGCCCTTGCCCTTTCTTCTATCTCAGACGAGATGGGGGTGGCCGTTACTCTCTACTCCGTTTCTTCTTTCCCGCCGCCGCATCCATCTCCATGCCGCCACCGTCTTTGATGACAAGCAAACATGAATAAATAATTGCATCTTTGATTAACTGCAACACCATCGGCGATCAAAAAACAGAGCTTGGCGTTGACCTTGGAGGTGCCGCTCTCGCAGAAGCTGAAGCCGTCGTTGAAGTCTCTGACGCCGCGGATGAAGTCGGCCAGGGGCCAGTCCATGACCCCGCCGGCGACGTGGCCCTGGCCGGCGCCCGCGCCACAGGTCCTAGGCTCCCAGCACGGCGGCATTCAGGCCAGCCTGGTCCTGCTGCTTCATGATGAGCACGGAGTAGTCGAAGTCGGAGGACGCGAGGAGCTCGCCAATGACGACGAGCTCGGGCGCTGTGGGTGTGGCTGTGGTGGCCCTGGCTCCACCGCGCGCTGTGGTGTCCCTGGCTCCACCGCGCGCTCCACCGCCCGGAGAGGGACGAGGCCGACGAGGCGAGGCGGTCGACGTACTCGCGCAGCCACCCGCGGGACCCCGCCGCCTCCGCCAGCGCCTCGACGGGGGTCGCCGGCGCGGCCTGATGGGCCGCTGACTTGGCCGCCGCCGACACCACCGCGGGGCGGGTGATGCAGGACACCACGGCCTCGACCTCCTCGTCGACGCGGTAGTCGAAGGAGCCGAGCGAGTAGGTGCGGCGGTCGTCGCCCGCGGCGGAGGAGCGGCGGTTGCTGACGCTGCCGATCTCGACGCGGAAGCTGCTGCTGCCGCCGCCGCACCTCATCCTCGTCAGCACCGCCGTCGCCGCCGCACCTCGTCCTCGTGAGCCGCACCTCCTCCACCTCCGATTTCCGGCCATGGATGCGGCTGCTCCGGCTCCTCTAGCTCGCGCCGCTGCTCCACCCTCCTCCTCCACCTCCCCTTCCCCGGCGCGAGGCAGGGCGAGGGGGCACGGCGCGAGGCCCGCCGCGGACGCGAGGCATGGTGACGGGATCAGGTGAGGGAGGTGCGGCTCGTGGGGCTAGTGGGGAGGGCGAGCGGGCGGGCCACCTCCCGAGCTGCCGCCGGCGGGAAGGGGCGGCGAGCGGCGGGCGTGGGGAGAGGGTCGGGCGGAGGGAGAGAGGCCAGAGGAGGGCGACGAAGAAAGGGAGAGAGGCCGGAGGAGAGAGATAGGGAGCTGGTCGGGGAAAGTAAAAAAAAAGGCAGGGGCACAATGGTCTTTTTATATCTCGAGATGAGTCAGCGCCACCGTGTCGGGCCGATCTGGCGTGCCACATAGACAAATGTGGTAAAAATGAAAGAGAAGCAACTTAAGAGTGGTGAATATGTAAAGGTCGTTTTAAGGATGCTAAACTGATAAGCAGCATCCGTTATAATGGTAAAAATGTAAATTCCCCTGTCTCTGGCCAGACCCAGCTCAAACGTCCCGACCGGCGGCGGCGGCGAGCTGTGGAGCAGGGCTTTGGCGTTCGGCAGCGCGGGGAAGCGGAGCAAGGGGCTTCCACAGCCTGCCCTACGGCGGCGGCGCCGGACCTTGGGCGCCGAAACGCCGCCCATCCTCTACGCTCCAGGTTCGTTCGCGCGCCGTTAAATCAAATCATTCGAGATGAGCGCGGCTTCCGTTTTGAAGTTGTTGCGCTTAGGATTCCCAGGTTTTCAAGTTGCTGCACAGCTCCTTCTGGGGGAAATCGATTCTACGAGGAATAGAAGGGATGGATTCTTCAGAAGCTTCCGTTTCCGAGCGCAGAGAAGAGCATCAGGATGCTTCCCTGCCGCTGCCGCCTGCCTTCCTCGAGTTCCTCAGCGAGAATGGCCTGGACCCAGCGGTGTACTCCATGGCAGCCACCATCCCGCGCTACATAAGGTGAGGAGCCCATCCTTGCTGCATTGCCCCTGTTCACCGGCTGAAGTCTGAGGACATGTTTGTTGCACGCTGTAATGCATTATGCTAGCTTGTTGTTTGTTTGTTTTAGTTTTACTTTTGACTCAAGTATGTGAAAGAGGGAGCTTGATTCGGGTCTTCTAATCCAAAGGTTAAAACCAGGCATGGAATCCCAGCTAGCAGAGATAGAAAGCGAGTTGAAGTGTTGTCTGGAGAAAGTTTTGTGGCTGCCAGGTTTCTATGCGATTCCACCGGAAGTTCAGATTGCTGGCTCCAAGGCTTATCAGCAAGGGAAGGTGGGAGAAAATTTATATTTGATTGCATGAAACAAATGTTTTGTGTATATCTTTGAACTAGTGCAGAGCACTAGTTTAAGTTGCTGGGTTCTGCCTAATTTACACACATGTATACTTTCTCAAGGTTTCTTTGTATGTAACTATGTAAGTTTACCCTAAATGGTACTTGTATTCTGTTTTTATTTTTAAAAGAAATATGTTAGAGACCAGATGCCATCCTAACTTCTAACTAAATTAGTAATGAAATACGCTGCATTCAGTTATTAGTAATGGGGAATTAGTAATGGGGCGTAACCGCGTAAGTGCAACTCATGCTGAATGTTCAGTAAACAGAGAGAGCACTCCCTTTGTAGGCACCTAAATTGTGGAGGGTTTACTCATCCGTTGTTATTTACGGCAGAAGCTGCAATTCCCCATGGAAAACCTACCGCGGTACCATGTTTCCATTTAGTTCCATTTGCTTAAAACTAAGCATGTTTTAAATGCATTGCAGATCTATGGTATTGATGCAGCTTCTGGAGCTGCTATATTAGCACTTGATGTTCGACCTGGAGATCATGTTCTTGACCTCTGCGCCGCCCCAGGTATTCATATCAATAATTTGTTGCGCCTAATGGAGCATTGTTTAGTTAGTGTCAAATGGATTTCATAACAACAAATGGGCTTGTTTTGTGAACTGCATGGGTTTCAAGTATAGAAAGAAAAACTCATATAAATTACCATAAGAGAATAAAGTCAGTTCCATACTGATTGATGTCTTGGTTAGGCAACTATTTTGTCCAACTGCATCTATTTGGTCATGTATTCCACTTGTATGAACCACTTTCAAGTTCCAACTATCCTAATTCTAACACCATGGTCTTAAGTGTTTTGCAGTAATGTATGTGTATCAGTGTCCTACTGCATGTACCTTTAAGGCTGTAACCTGCTGTATCCCGCATGTATTTTTAAGCTTTACCCCCAAAATAGGATTTGATCTATGAGACTTGGGGCTACAGAAGGCTAGCTGTACTACACGATCTTCTCAAATAATTTTGTCTAAAAATTACTGTTATATAATTATCTGTTCCATTTCTAAAGAATTCTAGAGTAGGACTTCCTATTTCTACCTGAGCCTGGTTGCTTTTCTGTTGTTTTTAGATTATTACTATCTCAATTTTAATAAACATGTCCAACTGTGATTTTTTAATTGAAGTATCCTGCTATTAGTCCTGTACCTTGTGTTAGATTTTTCCTTATTTTTGATATTTATGTTATTCACCGTGCTGACAATGCCCCAATGCAAGGTGCAAAACTTTGCATGCTCGCAGATATGCTTGGAAACACTGGTTCTCTGACTGGTGTTGATGTTGCGAAGCACCGTCTTGCAGCTTGCCGTACAATGTTGCAGAAGTATTCTCTTGGTGACCATACTCGACTCTTTGTTGCCGATGGAACTTTGTTTTCCCTCCTACCTGTGAACTCCAGCATGCAAAGAAGGGAAGGTATTCTTGTTTTAAAGAACTCCTATCCTTTTAATATCGCCTTGTTTTGGAACACAGGAAAGATGAAAAAGAGATACATTTTTTGAGTTGATACATCTGCTTGCTATCTGTCACAGGGTCAACTGACTTTGAAGAAAATGGAAGTACATTCTCAGAATGGACTTCGAGGAGATCATGGAAGGATCGACAGAGGGCTAAGAAAGCAAATGCAACTGGTGCAAAACATCTACAGGCAACTTCAGAACCTGAACTCATATACTATGGTAAACATTCAGGATTAGTTGGACTGCGCAAATCTGATGTCCTCTGTCTGTCAGCTGACGATGATGCCTCTACATCTGGATATGATAAGGTATTCCATTGTAACGTCATAGCATCTTTGTCTTGGATTATGTTATATACTGCTGAGTTTTATTGGAATTCTGTAATTATTTCTATGACTTAAATCAATGCACTTATGATGATTTGAAGTGAAAAAAAATTTGTGATTTAGTATCACTTAAGTTTATGTCTTCATCTTCTGGAGGGAAAAATATCTTGTGTGATACTGAATAAATTATATTAGAACAACCTGTAGCTTGTGTCCTTCAAAATCTGAAATATGAAACAGCATGGCTGAAACTGGAAATTTGAAGCTCTCATAGCCAATTACACATGCTTCTCACTTCATTTGGATGAAATGCATGCAGGTCCTAGTGGATGCGGAGTGTACTCATGATGGATCCGTAAAACACATTCAGAAATTCGAATTCTGGGGATGGAAAACTTTAGATCGCCGTGTCCTTGATGCTGAAAGAACTGACAACCTGCTTCAGCTTCAGGTACCTGTTTCACTCTTCATATTAGCTTGGTGGGTTGCCACCTGATCCAGGCATTCTCTTATCTATATTTTAGATCCAACTAGATATCTATTAACATGTGCTGGCAATGAAGTTTCTTCCATTACTCCTGAAATTTATTATGTGTATTCTCAACATATAGTTTGATAAACTTCATTTGTCATGCAGTTACGTCTTCTCACAAATGGTTTTAAATTGTTGAAAACCGGTGGATCGCTTGTATATAGTACTTGCAGGTGAGCAATCTTTTCAAGTATCAGACTAACAGTTCATGCCTCTATCCTATCATGGAAAGGTATTAGTCTTAATTTTTTAGGATTTCATAACAGGACTGTAAATTTTACCAGCAATTTTGGAAAAAGATTTATTTTGCAAATTCAGTCTATTGGACTACAAACTTGGAACCTTATCTGTTTCTTTCTGACCAAAATGTATACTTTCTGTTGCATTTTCATGTCATTGTGTAATAACTTCTGCTTTTTCCTTCAAATAGCTTGACAGTTGCACAAAATGAGAATGTGGTTCAGCAATTCCTTTCAACACACCCTTCGGCAGGTACTAACTATGTTGCTCATTTCAGTTATTTTGTTGCTACTAGTTTGCAGAGGAGGGCTCTTTTTTTTTTCTCATTTATAGTGTGTATCTTTGTTATATCTTGCCTAAACAATACTTTGTAGTTGTGTTCAATACATCTTGGTGAATCTTACTGACAAAATCATGGCTCGCACTTAGAAATATGATGTCCGTAGAATTGGTTTTTTATTTGTCCTCATGAGATTGGAACAAAATCACCAGCTCAGAGTAGGTGACCAGATCTGGCCAAGCAATATCATCCCAACTGTGGCTTTCCTTGGCCCTGTCTTCTTGTAGCTAGTCCAGTGGACTGGACCAATGGTAGTTGAGCAGTTGTGTCCAGAGCTTAACTGGACTTGTCTTAGACCAGCCTCATCCTCAATGCATTCTGTCCTTTTAGCAATGCATCTTAACTGATATTTGATTTATTCATTTTCAACAGTGTTTTATAGGACTGTTGTTAGTCACATAGTTTAGGTGACGTTGCTCGATGCAAAGACAGAATCAGGAACAAAAATTTGAAATTAAAAAAGAAACAATATGGACCTTTTATAACTATGATTGACTCTAAGAGTGCAAACGTTCTCCTACAGAAACTACTAAAATTTCTCTGATTTGGACCGCAAATTATCTTCTTTGTTCTGGTATTGAAATTCTTTCACCATGGCTTCCCTTGAAATGTGCAAGATAAGGTCCAAGTAATTTTCGGTTGGTGGGTATGGAAGTGCTATTTCACTTGTATGATATTTGTCTTGGTTGATTCAAGTTGATGACAGACTTCTTTGATTGCTTGTTTTCCCAATTATCCCCTTTGACATCACATTTGCATCTTGCAGATTTACGAAAGATTGATTTGTCCGATAGTTGGCCCTGCAGAAGTGGTGGCATCCTGAAAACCTTGCGATTTGATCCCACAACTTCACAAACTAGTGGTCTTTTTGTTGCCAAGTTCAGTAAACTACCAACTTAAAGCATTTTCTGGTTTATCTTTCCGTACTAGCCTTTCACTTGTAACACTGGTTTTCCTTGTCAGCAACTAAAATGATAATATAGTGCCAGTTGGTTTCCATGCTTTTTGTGAGATATTCACATGTAACATATGCTTCTAATTATGACCTTGTTTAGTTAGAGCAAATTGGTTGAATTTCCTATAGAAAAAGTGCATTGGAAAGTGTGTCGCATAGAGGGGGGGCACGTTTTCCAATGCGTGACTTTTGGTTGAATTGCACCAATTTGCTCCAACTAAACAAGGCCTATGAAGAGACAAAATTTGTGTTCCTCCAGTCGTCCGGCCATGCATTGGACAGTCAAATACTCAATGGTAGCAGACTGCCAGGTATCCAAATCTTAACTCAGGATGTGGTTGGTAGATGTTAGGTTTCAATTCTTTTGACAACAATTCACGCCGTGCTGCTTGCCAGTACTTGTTGGTACACCCTCCTCTAATTTTAAATATTTTGTCCAATCCCTCAATTTTTAAATGTTTTGTACATTCCTCCAATTTTAAATATTGTTAAAATCTTGGAGGTTAAAAGGTTGTTTTCCTTGGTCAGTTCTATGCACCCTTCTTTCATGATCTTCATGACCAAGGTCTGAACATCGGGGACTCACGGCAACTTCGCATGAGGCGATTGGAGGATCAAACGGATCACCACCCTCATGCTGCTGCCTTTTTGTTATATAATTACAGAAAAGATAATGGAGTGGAAAGAGCTCAGCATCTATGCTGCGCATCGCATCGTTAAGATGCACGCAGCCATCCTCAAGTTGTGACGACTTCTGGGTCCAAGGGGTTGCCTTGGCTTGCTTTGCTTCCTGATCTGTTTGGTTTCATAGGATTAGCGTAGCATTATGCCTAGACTATATAATGAAAGTGCCTGTAGTTGTTGCATCGCATTGCCTGATGACAGTAACAAAATGACAAACTTGGGTCATGATGGGCAGCTTATCAAACACCAAAGTAGATCTGCTGCCTGCAATTTAAAAACAAAAAAACTGTGGGCATCTTTACCAGGAAGATGGGCTGTGTGATCAAAACCCATGCTTAAATTATTTTTTATGATATTCCGTACAACATCTGGAGTTCATAGAATTGTGTTACCCGACCAGGTAGTTGGGTGGGTTTGAACCCTGCCTGAATCATGGAATTTTTTACTCGATTATTGTAGGAACTCGGTTTTGCTTTTGCAAAAAATTATTATGTACTCCGTACAATTTGAACAGCACCGTTTTAATCCTCGTGCCTATGGTTGCTAACCTCTAGATGGAAACATAATAAACACAAAATGATCCTATTTTGCCACATGCAAGTAGCTGGCATTCAGTAGACAAAGTACCTACTGCATTTCTGTTGCTTTATATCTATCACATCTCACAAGGAACTTGTTGGATGTGGGCACACCGTATCCCAGCTGCATATCTGCACGAAGCAAATCTTTTCTTTTGTTTTCATTTCTTGGCATGTTCACGCCTTGCTCATGTGACGCATCCATATCGGCCGCCATGCATGTTTTGCCGTGCTTTCCATCTCACCCTTCCTGGCACTGTTACGTGCTTTTTTGAGAGTACCGGGACTGGAATTATAACATGCGACAAGTTTTAAGACCGCTAGTGAAATTTACTCTTTTTAATATAACAGGCAACTCTCTTGCGGTACTCGGTGTCTTAGTCTTTGTCCTCAATGCCTTGAGTTTTTCTAATGTTACATCTACCTTGTGTCTTGCATAGTATATAGTGACACTCTTCGCCATTTAAAAAAGGGTATTGCGCAAGTAACACTCTGTTTTCTCGCGTGGTCTTCGAAATTAGACTTTAACTGCCGATTTCACAATCAAAGGGAAAGTACTTTTCAAGTACGGTAATATTTCCTCATTATTCTTATAGGCCGCGGCGGTTTCACTTTCATGGTCTCGTGTTAGGTCATCGAGAACACATTGACGCTCTTCAACATTATAAGTATTGCGCAAGTAACACTCTGTTTTCTCGCATGGTCCTCGAAATAGGACTTTAATTGCTGATTTCACAATCAAGGGAAAGTACTTTTCAAGTATGGTAATATATCCTCATTATTCTTATAGGGCACGGCGGTTTCACTTTCACGGTCTCGAGTTAGGTCATCGAGTACACATTGACGCTCTTCACCATTTATAAAACGGTATTGCGCAAGTAACACTCTGTTTTCTTGCATGGTCTTCGAAATTAGACTTTAACTTCCGATTTCACAATCAAGGGAAAGTACTTTTCAAGTATAGTAATATTTTATTATTATTCCTATAGGGCACAGCGGTTTCACTTTCATGGTCTCGAGTTAGGTCACTGAGTGCACATTGACACTCATCACCATTTATAAAACGGTATTGCGCAAGTAACACTGTTTTCTCGCATGGTCTTTGAAATTAGACTTTAACTGTAGATTTCACAATCAAGGGAAAGTACTTTTGAACTACGGTAATATTTCCTTATTATTCTTATAGGTCGTGGTGATTTCACTTTCACAGTCTCTAGTTAGGTCATCGTTCTCTTCTTCAGGACGCCTCTACCGAATTATAATTACAAGTGAAGTATTTTCTAGCGTTGTTCCCTTTGGCGAAATTTACAACTACTCAACTTTATAGATTTGGCCACTTGTTATTTTTTGAAACTACAGCACGATTAGTTAGGTTATTTTCTGAAGCTTTGTTGTAGTTGTTTATATTTTTGGTTAATTATTCTTTTCAATTATAGGCAATGTGCCTATCTATATTGAGACGTGGTTTCTCAGAGATGCTCTATAAGGAATGAGTTTATGTGATTGTCTATCTTTTTGTTGTGTTTCATAAGAAAAGGTATCTTTCAAATAAATCTATATATATGGTCCTCAGTTTTTCCATTCTTACTATTTTTAAAAGTTTGTAATGTTTCACAAGTTTGACTGGATTTAACCAAATTGTAAAGTCAAAAGGAGAATAAAAATATACTACTTCTTTTCTGTTAAGAGATATATTTATTACTTTCACACCCTCTAGTTTAGGTGCTTGAAAATTTGATTAAATGTTTTGAAGCGTTGCATTCCGTGTTGTGGATGTTGTTAAGGGGGTGTTTAGATACCACCTCATTTTGCATTCTATCCCCATTTTGCACTCTACGCGATTTCCAATGCACTTTTTTCTCTCTGTGCACGCGGATCGAGACGCCCATTTTGCAAACCATTTTGCATTCCATGGTATCTAAACACCCCCTAACTGATGTTGCACCCGTTGTCCTCCGATGTTACACATGTTACTCTTCGATGTTGTAGATAAGTGGAACGTGAAATATAGTGTTGTAACTCCAGCATGTGATAGACTCTATTATTTGAAAAAAAATTTGGCGTTGCATTTCGATGTTGGAACTCATTACTTTAAAAAATTTAAATTTACTCACCTGAAATATAATACATCCTTATTGTTTGACTAATAATAGGCAAGAAAATCAAATAATTTTGTTTTGGACAAAATATGGCTACAGGTGCACTCGATAACTTCTAAAAGATTCAGTTTGAAAATGAATAAGTCTTATGTGTAGATTTTCCTTGAAAAGTATTATCTCAAAATCTCATAATAATTTTACTAAATTTCTGATGTATTCTAAAAGAAAGATAGTAGTAATAACGATTATAACTGGAAGACCATGAAAAGTGTATTCTTTTATCGGATATTATAGTGGCTATAACATAGAAAACCATTTCGTAACTAACACTGATATTTAAGGTTACTTCTCTCTTCCTTCGGTAGCCAAGTGAGGCTGCAAATTCCATCCATGGCGGCTGATTCTCACCGGTGCACCAGCGTCGCCTCCGAGCTGGAGGGCACGCTCCTCATCTCCGGCAGCCTCTTCCCTTACTTCCTCCTCGTCGCCCTCGAGGCAGGCGGCCCGCTCAGGGCCGCGGCGCTGCTCGCCGTGTACCCTCTCGCCGCGCTGCTCGGCGCCGCCGTCTCGGATGACCTCCCTCTCCTCGCCATGACCTTCCTGTCCACGGCTGGCCTCGGCGTCGGCGACGTTGCGGCGGTGGCGAGGGCCACGCTTCCCAGGTTCTTCCTGGCGGACCTCCGGGGCAGCGCGTTCCGGGCCCTGGCGCGCCACGCCGCCGGCGAGAGGTACGTCGTCACGCGCCTGCCGAGGCTCCTGGCGGAGCCGTTCGTCAGGGAGTACCTCGGCGCCGACGTCCGCGTCGTCGGCACGGAGCTCCGGATCGTCGGAAGGCGGTTCTCCGGGACGGTGCTCTCGCCGGGTGGCGCCGACCGGAGCCTGGGAGCTCTGGAGACCGTTCTCGGGCGCGACCGGATCGTCGACGTCGGGCTGTGCTCCGGCACCGCCGGTGACCGGCAACCGGCGTTCTTGCAGGTGTGTAAGGAGCTCCGCGTGGTGTCCACGCCGGAGAAGGCGCCGGCGACGCCTCTGCCGCGGAGCGAGTACCCCCGGCCGCTGGTCTTCCACGACGGCCGCCTCGTCTGCCGGCCCGAGCCGCTCACGTGCCTCGCTATCCTCCTGTGGCTCCCACTCGGCGTGCTCCTGTCCGTGACGCGCCTCCTCCTCGGCTTCCTCCCTCACGGCGCCGGCCTCCTCCTCGCCGCGGCCACCGGCTTCCGTATACGAGGCGAGCTCGGCGGCGCAGCGGGACGGGCGGCGGCGGGCCGCCGCCGGGGCACATTGTTCGCGTGCAACCACCAGACGCTGATGGACCCGGTGATCCTCTCGACGGTGCTTCGCCGGAAGGTGACTGCCGTGACGTACAGCCTCTCCGGCTTCTCGGAGCTGATCGCGCCGATCCCAACGGTCCGGCTGACGCGCGACCGCGGCCAGGACAGCCGGATCATGCAGGCCGAGCTGGCGCGCGGCGACCTGGTGGTGTGCCCGGAGGGCACCACGTGCCGGGAGCCGTACCTGCTCCGGTTCAGCCCGCTCTTCGCGGAGATCGCCGGCGAGGTGACGCCGACCGCCGTCCGCGCCGGCGGCGCCATGTTCCACGGCTCCACGGTGCGGGGGCACAAGTGGCTGGACTCCGTCTTCTTCCTCATGAACCCGGCGCCGTGGTACGAGATCCGGCTCCTCGCGCCGGTGGCCACCTGTGGCGCCGCCGGCGCGTCGAGCCGCGACGTGGCGAACAGCGTCCAGCTCATGATCGGCGACGAGCTTGGGTTCGAGTGCACTGAGCTGACGCGCCGGGACAAGTACCGGATGATCGCCGGCCACGACGGCGTCGACGCGAGGTCGGCGTCGTAGTGGAGGTGGAGGCGTGGAGCAGTGCATCGCGAATTGAAGGCGTGTTCTTTGTGAACTTTGAAGCAGGGGCTACATTTTTACTCTTCATTTGTGAACTTTTAATTTGTATAATCATGTTGGGTGGCTTTTAGTTACCAAAACAAAACAGGGTAATTCCCAATTGTATATTTTTCGGTAAAGAAATCTAGAATACAATCAAGATTTAAATTCCTAAAATGCATTCTTTTCTCAGTAGATGATCATTTCTTCCCAGTCCACTTTACTAGGGAAGAGGGTTCTGCTAGGTTTAGGGCTAAATATCCGACTTATATAGGCTTTGGGAAAAAAACAACGATATTTCCAAAATTTGAAATAATGATGACTATCTAATGCGATATGTTGTTGCCTCATTTCTTTGTTGTTATATATATGTAGTCGTGGCATATGATTAAGTATTTGTAGCAAAAACCACGCCAAATGTTGTATTATGACAAACTGATTTTTGGCGAATTCAGCCGATATTTCCGAGAATTCGTGTTTATCGATGGGCCCGATAAAATTTATTTCGTGGAAATATTTTCTTTGGATATAGCTGTTGACGCAAATTAAGGAGTAATATAAGCAGCTGGTCTCTCCAGTGAAGAAGGCTATGGGCTTAACTGAATGTGGAAGCTCCTGGGGAGGCCAGCATTGGCATTGGCATTATCATTAGTACTTCATTACAGAGAGTCAGAGGGCCATGGGGGTTCATTCAAAGATGTGCTTCTCTTTTCTTTTTTTTTTTTGCGAAATTCAAAGATGTGCTTCAGTGGAGGCAGAGGGAGCTGCATGCCTGAAATAGTCCAGCTGACGGTGGAGTGGATTAGGCTGCATGCTAGCAGACTAAAACTCTCCAGACAAGCTTCATCAATCACCACAATGCCTGTGCATGCCGTCTTCTCCTCCACCGTCTCCTACCACGGCCGACAGCAACACTATCACCTGCAAGTCCTAATGCAGAACGACCTGTGTTCTTAAGGTTTCCAGTAGTTGAAGCCGCAGACACACTTTAGTCTGCCGGTGAAATAACGATCAGACGACCAAACTGCAAGGTTCTGCTTCAGCTTGGAAGGCAGTGGCATGCATATATCCTACCATGCATGAGAAATTGAGAATAAGAAAATACATGTGTGAGTTGACGACGACGACCACCTGCCTGCCCAACAGCAGGAGAACAACTTGATGTTGGGACAGAGAGATGGCGGTGCGTCTCTTTGTGTTGATGCACTGGAATACACACTTGCATATATAATTATATATACACCAAAGAACATATATATATATGGGTTCAAGATGAATTTTGTACTTGGCCAAACAAAAAATTGTAAGAACAAAATTGTGAACATCATAACAAAATGGGTGCTACTTTGTGCAGGACATAAACATGGCTGGTCCTGCCTCCTGCCATAGGCCATACTATGCTGATGTTGTATAATTGTATTTGGTTTTTTTTGCGAGGTATTGTATTTGTTTACCTTGTTATTATTGGAGCTTAAGTTCATTGTTTCATAATCGCTCTCAACATTATCTTGACGAGAAACATTTTTTTTCTGGGAATTTGCCTGGGCGAGTATTTTTAATAAGCAACAATATCTACTAGTAGTCCATTTTATTGGATGTGCAGTGGGCGTTTTTTCAGAGAACGTGCCTGGCACGTATTTCATTAAAAAAAGAAGGAAGTTCGTCGGTACAGCGTACAAGGGAAAAAAATACTTTTGAACGATCGAAGTACCAACTTTTGATCCGGCTAGTTCTTCGCAAGTATCAGCACCGTTCTTTCTTTTATTTTACGCAAAACACATAAAAACTAGCATGCAAAAGCAAGGGCCTTATTACAAGAGCAGCAACAGGTTCACTTGGAGTTCACCCGTCTTATTTTACTCCCCTGTCTACATCTTTTCTCCATTTTCAGGATGGCCGCCTCTACTATATCTTTGCCTTCGTGTTAATTCGTTCATTCATGGAATTCTGCAAAGTCAGAAACCAAAATGAAAATAGCAAGCACTAGTCAGTATCTATAATAACCAAGAAAAACCAGCCAAATACTACATATATATATGCTCTTAAAGTTAGCATATATTATATATATATTTAATCTAAAAATATATATTATATATACATATATATGTTTAATTAGACGCGACGTACGTGGCGCAGTTGAAGTTGAGGCTGAGCGGGAACGGCAGCGGCGAGCCGCACTGCGCCGGGAGCTCGCGGATGGCGTCGACGTTGAGCCCCTCGAACCGCGCCGCCGCCTGCTTCACGCACTCGCACGCCTGCCGCCGCTCCTCCGTGCCGGACGGCAGCGCCCGGATCCGCTTCACGCCGGCGCAGCACTCGGCGGGCGGCGCCGCCTCCTTGCCCGTCACGTACCCGACGCAGGGGCGCAGGTTCGCGTCCACCTCCGCGCACGTCACGGCGCCCTGCGCCGGCCTCGCCGCCAGGATCACGAACGCCACCATGGCGGCCACTAGCGCCGCCACCGCCGCACCTCCCTTCTTCGCCATCTCTCTCTAGCTTCCTTCCTGGTGTTCCTGTTGCTCTTGCTGTTCGTGTTGCTCTTGCTGTTGGTGGTGCTGAGCTGCGATCATGGAGTGTGGCTCGGCAGCTGGGGTTTTATAGGGCTCAAGATCGGCGAAGCGGTTCGGCTTTTCTGTTGGTGCTGATGCCAAGCTCATAAATGGCAGCCGCGAGTAATGCATTGGTATGCCAAAAATGGCGCAGATGGATAGGGCTTTCTGGCATGTCGACATGCCGTGCATGAAGGCCACGGCGCCCATTTCAACAGTTTGATGTGCTTCGTCGCCAGCTAGCTATACTACCTCTGTGCTCACCCGACCATCAGTAGCTTATTATATGATTATATCAGCATCAAGCGATCTTAATTGTTAAACACGTACCTCGATCAAATTCAAATTAGGGAGAAATTGCATTTCATTTCATTCATCGTTTATGCATATATAGGATCAGTTCTCTGTTACTATTGGGCACCCGTGGACACCCATGGATCGCCATGGCTGGCTTACATTTCTCTGCCGCCATGGCGGGCCGGGCAAGCTAGCTAGCGTCAGACTATAAGGAGGCGTACATGTGCAGCGGCAGGCGCGGCGAGGCGACGGCGACGAGCGGCGTGGCCTTGGGCATGGTCATGCCGTAGATCTCGCGGGTGTCGATGTCCTCGGGGAGGAGGCCGTCGGGAGGGGACCAGTCGAAGCAGTGGAAGAGCCTGGCGAGCGCCATGAGCACCAGCGCCACGCCCAGCGGCGCGCCGGGGCACTTGCGCTTGCCGGCGCTGAAGGGCAGGATCTTGAAGTCCGGCAGGTGGCTGATCTCCACGCGGGCGCCCTGCTCCTCCGGCATGTGCCGCTCCGGGCGGAACTCGTCGACGGCGTCCCACACGCGCGGGTTCCGGCCCAGCGCGTGCGTGTTGATGAACACGCGCGTGCGCGCCGGGATGTGGTACCCCATGATGGTCGTCGGCTTCAGGGACTCGTGCGGGATCAGGAACGGCCCCGCCGGGTGCATCCGGAACGACTCCCGGACCACGCACCGGAGGTAGGGGAGGTGGGCCAGGTCAGACTCCGCCACCATCCGGTCGCGGCCGATCACCGAGTCCAGCTCCTCCTGGATCCGCCGGAGCACGCGCGGGTTCTTGATCACCTCCGCCATCACCCACTCGTTGGTCACTGATGAAGTGTCCGTCGCAGCAGCGATCATGTCCTGCCATCAAAATGCCATGGATTTAATTCACTGAATTACATGAGTTCTTCCCCCATCAACAGTTAAGTTTCTAATATATCTAAAACATGTAAATTGTGCCTATAATCAAATTTGACATGACTATGGTTTTGTAATAGTATAAGCATACCTGCATCAAAGCTTTGATCTCCACATCATCCATGTGCTCCTTCCCGTTCTCACCAGGCAAAGATAGGAGGACATCGACGAAGTCCATCTCTTCTTTGGTATCATCATCATCGAGGGAGGCCGCACTCTTCTTGGCCTCCCTAGCCTTCCTGTGTTCATCAATTATCTTCTGGTGGAAGTCGTCCACCTTCTTCTCGACCAGCCTCATCTTCTTCTCGCACCCATACGGATCGACCCACCTCCAAGCTGGCAGGTAATCCCCAAGATAGATCAGGCCCAATAGGAAGAACAGCTCATGGGTGATGTGCATGAACTCCATTGCTTCGCCAGGGCCTGCAGACTGGATCCCAAAGTACTGCTTCCCCAGCAGCATCCTTGTGACGTTGTTCATAGAGAAGGCGCCGAGGACCTCTCTGAGGTTCACGGGCTTCCCGGACTGAGCTTTAGCCCAAACAAACTGGCAGAGGTGCTCAGCCTCCTGAGCTCGGTGAGCAGCAAAGGACTCGAGCCGCCTGGTCGTCAACAGGTGCTCCATGCAGACTCTCCTCATCCTTTTCCAGTTTGGCCCCAGTGGAGCAAGAGCCACATCGCCGCACCCATAGGCAAGATGGACAGCAGCCAGAGTCCGAGGCCGTGAAGCAAAGACCTCATCTTGCCGGATGAGTATCTCACGGATGACTTCAGGATCATCGGTGGTGATGGCATCTATGGTTCCTAGGCGAAGATAGACAAGGGGGCCATATTTGGTGCAAAATCGAGCAAAGTCTTTGTGGGGAAGAGGGCTCAAATGGAGAAGGTTCCCGAAGATTGGCCATGTTGGAGGTCCAGGAGGAAGCCTTAGCCTCATGCTGTTCAGCCTTCTCCAATACACTACAATAAAGATCCATGAGCATAAGAGGATTGAAAGAAGAAATGGACCCATGGTTTAGAAACAGATGTCAATCAAAGTTGAATTGCAAACGTTGGCCTATTTATGGGATCTTATCAAGCTTTCCGGTAAAGTACAAAGGATATTGTGTGGCTGAGGTTGAAGCGAATTGGTTACAGTATTAGACTAGTCATGATTCTTGTGTTGATCTATATGGTTAAGCATCTCAACTACTCTCATGTATATAAAAAACGACATGATCTTGACATGACTTGAGCAACATAGACTACAAAGCACTGGAAAAATGCCAAGGAATGCATAGAAGAGGACTAGAATTATAGAAATGTCACAAAACAAGACCATGTTTCAAAGAGAGCAAGATGATTTGTGTTCCCGAAATTTGTCGCTTTTATCCATTATTCAGCAAATTGCTCAACCAAAAAGAAAAAAAGAAAAACCATGTTTACAATGCATGCAAATCCTACTCCACCTGCCACATCTATAACAAAGGAACAAAGGAAAACCTTGGAGAACACCCTTAGGCCTCTATGAATTACTCGGAAACTTCAATTGCTAAAAGAAAAGCTTAATGATCACCCAATTCACCTTGGCATCGTTATCTCAACCAAATGATTAAATCAGCATAAGGATTACCTCACTAAATGACTCTCTTCACTAACAATAGATGAAAAGAGTATCTCTTCCACAAATATTCTTGAAAGCACGCAGCATCCAAGGATTTTCTTGTTGTTCAACATGTCATTATAGCAGATGAATTATTTGCAGAAGCATCATTAACTCTCCAGTGTCTGAAAAAGAGTGCAACATATGCAATAAATGTCATGATTGTAAAGAATCTAAACAACATTATATGGCACTGTATTCTTCTATGTAGACAAGATTTACATCGGCAGAACTATCTTTACAGGAATCCAAAGAAGAGAGGAAAAAATCCATGAATCAAACACAACTGATCAAGTTGCAGTACTGACATTGCTGTCCCAAAAACATAAGGTGATATAAGAAGTAAGACTAACCAAATAATTGATCCAGATCACCAGGCTCCTAAATTTCATATCGCTAATTATCTTATCAGATATCTTACCTCAGTTCTTAACACTGACTCTGCACTGACATACAAAACATATTAACAGATTGACATCTACTCTTGGGCTCTTGGCATTAGAAGTGGTCTCTTCATGAACTTAGATATTACTGTCTTCATTATGCCAGTTATCTGCAACTGGAGGTGCTCAAGGTGTTAGTTTTTTCCTGTAGTCTTATCATGTATGATGAGGCTATATCCAGGATTTTTACTAGCCATGTTGGACAACTGTACAACTTTTAGCATCTCTTCATCATCCTTCATCCCTGCTGAGGAGAACATGTTTGAAAGGACTGTGTAAGCTGTTGCATCATAAGGATCCAACTCAAGAACCCTCTGTGCTGCTAATTTTGCAAAAGCAAGATTACAATGGAGGCTACTAGAGCTAAGCAAAGCTCTCCATGCATCAGGATAATCTTTCTGGGGCATCGAATTAATCATTTCCAGTGCTTCAGCAAGGAAGCCAGCACGACCTAAGAGATCAACCATACATGTGTAGTGCTCCAGGTTTGGTTCAACGCCATAGACTGATCTCATGGATTCAAAGTAGCTGTAACCTTGTTGGACCAAACCAGCCCGTGCGCATGCAGTCAGTATTCCCAAGAATGTCACATGGTTAGGCCTTTGGCCATTATCTTGCATTCTGTTAAAAAGTTTGAGTGCCTCTTCAGACAAGCCATGTTGAGCAAATGCTGTAATCATAGAATTAGTGGCAATAAGACTTGGATTGGTAATGCTTGAGAAAACACGATGTGCCTCAGCCAACCTACCACATTTTGCATACATTGTCACCAAAGAAGTGTGAACAGCTGAGTCAAATATCCATCCCATGTTGACTGCATAGGCATGAGCTTGCAGTCCCTGGTCCAATAATGCCAAGCTAGCCAAAGCACTCAGCAAACAACTAAAAGCTACCGTATTAGGTTTGCATCCTTCATGTGACATACGACAAAACCAACGAACTGCACTTACGTAGTCTCCATTTGCAACAAAACTAGAAATAACTGCAGTCCAGGCAACCTCGTCTTTTCCAGGCATTTGCTCAAAGAGTTCAACAGACTCTCTCATCCAACCCCTATTAGCAAACCCAACAACCATTGATGTCCAAGAAACAACATCCCTTTCAGGCATCAACTTGAACAAAACATGTGCCTCTTCAATCATGTTATTCTGGACATACCCGGTGATCAATGAGTTCCACGATACTATGTCTTTCTGCTTCATGAAAGCAAACACCCTTTTAGCCTCGACCATCCAGCCGAAGCGGGAATACACTATGATCATCGAGTCACCCAAGTAAACATTCATTTCAAATCCCATTGCTATAATCAACCCATGAATCTGAGTTCCTTCTCTGACAAGACTGGCCTCAGCACAAGCATCCAGCACCACTGAGAGTGTCAGTGCATTAATAAGAACACCATCCCTTCTCATGTTCAGGAACAGCAAGAGACCATCTCTGCACATCCCACGTTTCACATACCCACGGATCATTGAGGTCCAGGACACCACATTCCGCTCCGGCATTGCCTCAAACAGCCTCCTCGCCTCCGACACAGTCCCATACTTACAAAGCCCATCAACCATAGCACTCCAGGAAAAGATGTCCCTCGCCGCCATTCCGTCGAACACCCTCAGCGCCATGCCAAGCTCCCCGGCCCTCAGATACGCATTCATCAACGCGTTCGACCCCACGGGGTCCCGCCACGGCGGCGGCATCTCCCCGTACACCGCCTGGGCCTCCCGCAGCATGCCCGCCCTGGCGAGCCCCGTGATCATGGCGCCGTAGGACACGGCGTTCTTGGCCGGCATCTTGGCGAAGAGCGCGTGCGCGGCGGCCGCCGCCGTGGCGGGCCTCCGCCCGCCAGCGCGGAGGTAGAGCGAGAGCAGCGCGTTCCAGGAGGCGGCGTTGCGGCGTGGCATGTCGTCGAAGACGAGGCGCGCGGAGGCGGGATCGCCGGCGTCGGCGTAGGCGGTGAGGAGCGCCGTCCAGGAGATGACATCGCGGCGGGGCATCCGGTCGAACAGCTGCTGGGCGTCCCGGATGAGGCCGCAGCGGCCGTAGGCCGTGAGCAGCGCGTTGAGGTGGGCCGGGTTGGGGGCCCGCACCGGCGGCGGCGGCGGAGGCTGCGGGGTTGGGAGGCGGTGCATGACAGCTGCGCCGGACAGCGCGGCCGTGGCCGGAGCTCTTGGTAGCCGCAGCGCGGCCATCGCCGCCAACCGCCGTTGCCAGGGGACTAGGGGAGGCTCGAGCGGTGACAATCTGAGGTCCTCTACAGTTGAACTCACGGTGACTTTGCCATTGACACGTGGGCCCCACGGTTCCAGGGCCCACATGTCAGTGACTCAGTGTCAAAGTCAGGCTTAAGCCCTGACAGTCTAGCGCTGACAAGAATGACTCTTCTTATTTACTGTGAACAGTACAGTTTATCTTATTGCAACGCAATGATTCTGTTAAGTATATTCGTCTTCAAGATGCTGAATTTTCTTTATAAAGTCAAATTTATTTTGAGCATATTTTGCCAAAGTTTTCGTGTTCAAACTTGCCATAAAATCATAAAATTAAAACAGAAAAGCTTGAAAGAAAGGGATGGTGGTGATTTTAGCACCAGCAGGAGGCCGAGCAAAGAACAGACAACATCTCATTCCGTTCGTTATAAGAATACAGACATACATCTGATCTGAGTATGCTAACCTGAACTACCACATCAAAATTGGGATCAATTACAAGAATCAGGACGCCAGCAGCAACGCCACAAGATGACTAATGCAGATCAGGCGAATGCACTGAACCATGAGGCTGGAGCTTCCTAATCTTCAAGCTCCAAACTCGCATCCATGCTCTTGACTCGAGTTGAGCCGGCCATGGACGACAACAACACCTACGCTATCGATCCGTGTCAGAAAAAAGAGAACACCAGCCAACCAAACTAAACCTGGCTCTGGCTGCGGTATGAGTGGGATGCCAATCTTTCACTGCGCTATCTGTAGTTACAGCAGGATGCCCGACCGCGGATCAACTTATCCCACAAGCACAGCATCTGCCTAGGCGACTGATAGTGGGCAGTGTAGTAGTTCTCCAGGCAACCATACTGGCAGAACCTCGAGCTGTGGGAATACTGGACAGGGTTTGTGGAATTGAATTTTTCAACCCATAGACCCATACTTACATCTTCCATCTTAAATAGCTGCAAGGAAGCACCAGAAAAAGAAATCGACCAGGCGGAACATCAGGATACGGAGTGTAAAAAGAAATCTGTAATAAATGGTAGCGCAAACTCACTCTTAAACTCTGGTTGGCGTGTTGAGATACGATGAATTTTGCTATGTCACCAGAAATTACATAGCCTGGTCCATTTGCATAAGGCGGGTAGATATCTTCAGGCCACTCCTGCAGTAATTGTTGGTAAGAGTCAGAGCTGACGCTGAAGATCATGAAAGTGTTGGCAACACAAAACAGGCTGCGAGTAGAAGTTAACAAGGAATGAGATGTGTGCTGGCAATTCCTGTGTTAAAATTAGGATATTACCTCATCTGTAACTGCCCATTTTCCAGTTCTCAATGGTCTGTGCAAGAGGTTAAGGTTCCCTATATACAACGGTTTGCCACCATTATTCAACTTGATGTATCTCAGAACCACATCTACCCTAACAAATGTATCATCGTCGCATTTCATTATGTTTGCAGCTGTTAAGTTCTGGACCTGCAAGATGACAAGAGTAGCAGACATCAAGTTCATGATTTGTGGGCACAGGATGGTTATTATTGATTGGCAGGTTTTGGATGGCAACTAAAATTTCTAGTGAATTTCATTATTGCCGTAGTCCATTAGCCTCTTTCAGAGGGCTTAGCTTCTGCTAGAAGTGACTTGTCAAAACAAAAACAATCATAAAGCCACTATAAGTTCACTTTAGTTGACATTGACAAACAACAGTATAATGCAAGAAGTACAGCAGCGATAACAGGATAATAGCACGAATTAATGAGTGTATCTTACCCCATACTCACAAATAGCAATTGTCTTAAGAACAACCAGCTCATAACGATCTATAAATGGCAAAATGACAATATCTCCAAAGTATTCTGCTTCTTTCTTCAGCATTACATTGACCTCTTTCCTTGAATTCTGCAGCCACAGTTTTATCATGAAGCAGCAGCTGGTATATATTTCTTAAAGTGCATTTATAATTTCTCTTATAGTATTTATTTCTTAAAGCACATTTATAATATCTCAGAAAATGAACATGCCACTGATATATCCCATCATTGGGGCACATAAAAATTTCATTAAAAAACTAAGAATGCTGTGCCAAATGACAATGATGAGTTTGCTAAGAAAGAAATTCCACAAAGCATTAGAAATGGTAAGGCAGTAAGGATGGTGAGTGCTGAGTAGCTATACCACAGAATTTAAGATGATTGCATTTTAAGCATGGTGATGAAAAGTGGATGGCTGCCACAGAGAGTCCTGAACATATATGCAATTTCACGCACCAAGTTGTTGCGGTCATACATTTGATTATCTGCACTTTCAACATTCCATGCTGTGTGCATTTTATTAGCCATAGAACTAAATATAGATTACAAGTTATACCAAGGACGTGAAGATGCATAAATAACATAGCTACCACACGTTGTTAGTTACATAGATTTTGCATGCATGACTAATTCTAATCATATGCCCCAATGTATATACATGCTTAAGCATAAATATAGGCACCTTGAACGCGTGTCCCTTTTGTTACATGTAGTAATGTTTAACCACGAAAATCATCTATTTTGATGTATAGTTTGCTTACCAGTGCAACAAAGAATCGAGCTACTGCTTTAGAGGACTTAATTTCTGGAGTCTGCATCCATGTTTTTCTCACAGCCATGCGCTCAGCGAAATGATTCGATGCAGACAATATTCCAATGAAAAGGGAAACAGGATGTTTTGGTAGTGGGCGAGACCTCCACTTTTCTGACATGTCAAGAACTTGTTGAAGCGAAAAACTGGGATGAGACATAGGCAGAGCAGTGGCATAAACTGAATGTACATCTACATCGCCCTTAACAAATAATCCTGTTGCTTCTTCAAGAGTGAACCCCTGAAAATGATCACCTGGTACCACTAAGTGTTTATTCTATTTATCATAAGTTCATAACAAAAAGAAGCTAAAAGGAAACAGCAGATGAACATGTCTAAAGAACATACTGGTCGATAAGGAAAAGATGTAACATGTCGACCACCAACATAAATGTGGAAACCTTCAACTCCAGCCTGTATAGTCAAAACAAATAGCCTCTCCTCTACAAAGGGGAACGGCCATGTCATAGCAGGTTTCTTTGCACGCCCTATGAACCTCTTCAACCATGAAGTTGTCTTGGACTCCTTGGTGTCAACAATATCATTGCGTATCCATTTCTCACATTTGGGGAACCCGTCCACTGTCGAAAAATATGAAATGAGTTGTAGGTTTTAGCCAAATATTAGCCTGAGGAGTAAAGGATCTTATGTTACTGTAAACCACAGAATGCTATTGATTTTTGAATCTTCTCTGGACAGAGGAGGGGGGGTTATGGTATTACAAGTGAATGGATGTTATGGAAATGTGAAGTTTGAAAAAATCTTTGAACAGTTGTCCAGTCTGACAAAGACAGTGGCAAGCGCAGTCGGTTCACTAACAATTAATAGGAAAATGAGGTTAAGAATTATGAAGATGTATTGCTGCTATTATGCTCTCTACCCCAATGTAATGGGTTCATTCATATTCTCCATGACTGTAAATCTCATTAGATGGCAATTGCTTTAACAGGAAAACTGTCATCGCGAAATTATGACTCAAAATTCCACGATAAATACTACCAACTTTGTTAGTTAGAAGCTGTTTTGTGATGGTCCAACAGTAGTGATTGCAAGCTATCTCATATTTGTTCAACAGAAGCATGGCATTATTAGGCTGGTGACATCTCTAATAACCCTAAAATGGAAATGCAATCTATCTCGGTTTCATTATCGACTTATGTAGAGATGCTACTATGTGAGCTGTGTTACCAACAGGTAACATTTGAAGGAATCCTAAAATGGAATCGCCTAGAGTTGCTGCCTGAAGACGGCTAGCAAAAGCAGCAAGCAAAGCACATGGTATGGGTACCCTTGTCCTCGTTGTCGTCGGTTGGCGTGCCGTCGCAGCGCTGGGCGGCGCCCCACTGCATCCTGTAGCAGGTGTTGTGCTCTAGGATGGGGTGCTGGCTCCAGTCCCCCCTGAGCCTGGGGTTGAGGTGCAGTATCCTGGGCGGCTCCTCCCCATCGACGGCGCGGAGGCCCTGGAGCTCGACCATGAACTGCGAGACCATGACGGTGCCGTCCCCCTGGCGCATCCGGGCGAGCTGGGGCACGTACTCGCGGTGCGCGGCGCGGGGCGTGGCGACGACGGTGACGGAGGAGCCCGCGGCGAGGCCGCAGGGCAGGAAGACGACCCGTCCCCGGGCGCGCTGGGCGACCGCGGAGGGGCAGCTGGAGGCGTCGGAGGCGCGCGCGGTGGCGGAGGCGAGCAGCGCCCAGGGGTCCCCCGCGAAGGCGGCGGCGTCCTCCCAGGCGGCGAGGCCGAGCGCCCAGGCGTCGTCGGCCATGCGGTCGAGCGCGGAGCGGTCCCGCGCGCGGGCGGCGGCGGGGTCGGGGAGGGTGACGCGGTCGTAGCGGTGCCAGAAGGGCTGGACGGGGAATGTGGAGGAGACGGGGGAGGAGGAGGAGGAGGAGGTGNGGGGAGGTGGTCGGAGGAGGAGGGGGAGGAGAAGGCGGCGGGGTTGTCGGCGAGGTCGGCGGCGGCCAGGTCGAGCACGCGGCGGAACTTGAGGAGATGAGGAGGAGGTAGGCGGCCCCCAGCGCCAGCACCAGGTGCGACGGCCGCACCCGCCGAGCCATTGCCGTGCCCTCCCCTCCTCCGAGGCGAGGCGAAGGGTGGCGGAGCGGAGCGGAGGCGTCCCCCTCAGGCCCCCCGCTTCGGCCGGGCGGCGGGAGGGGGAGCGCGCGGGGGGCGGATCTAGCGCCGGGCGCGCGGGGCTGCGGGGATCGGAGGAAATGGAGGTGGTGGTGGTGGATGCGCCGTGCGTGCGGGGGGCGTACGGCCGCGGGGGTGTGGGGCAGGGGCCGCAGGAGAATGGGCCGTGTTTGGTTCCCTGGGGCAAAAATTTTGTCCCCAGGAATGTCGCCTGCATGGAGTCCTAAATGAAGTCTATTTACAAAACATTTTTACAGATGAGTTCAACTTTGCGCAACGAATCTAATGAGCCTAATTAATTCATGATTTGCTACAGTAATGCTACAGTAATCGTCCTCTAATCATGCGGTCAAAGGTCTCATTAGATTCGTCTCGCGATTTTGCCCGGGGGTTGTGAAGGTAGTTTTGTAAACTGACTTTATTTAATACCCATAATTAACGGTCAAAGTTGCATTTATTACTCGGCAAAAAATTTGCCGCTCAAACCAAACACGGCCTAGAGCCTGTTCGGCTGGTAGAATGAATAGTGCTCGGCTGATAGAATGAATAGTATTGTGTGAGAGGAAATAAGCCGAAAGAAGCCAGCCGAGCACTGTTCATCGGACCAGCCGAACAGGCTCATAGCAAGAATTTGAGGAGATGGAAACGACTGCTGCACCATTGATTTAGGCCATCCAACCCTCCTAAGATGGTTTCATAGCATTAATGCGGTGGAAGCAATTTGACGATGGCAAAAGAGTTAAAGAGGTGAGAGTATGAAATAGTTTCATTTCAACGGTGCATTACGATTAAAATTTGACTTCTCTATGAAAATTGCGAGAGTAAAATGCACCGAATGTACATCAGCTTGTAAGGAGGTCTCATTTAGATCCATAAACTTTAAAAGTGAATTTATGGGTCGTAACTTTTAAAGTTCCATCAATAACTTCTAAAGTTCCATCAACTAGCTCCACATGTTTGGGGAGCTGAATATACATGTTGAGAGTTTAGGGACACAAATGACACCTCCAGACAAGTTTAGGGATCTAAAAATGCATTTTGAGATTTCAGGGACCTAAATGACACCTCGAGACAAGTTCGACGATCGCCCATGTATTTTACTCCTCTATTTATATAGAGATCAAATATAAATCTATCACTAACTCAACCATCTACCACTAATACAACAACACATTTTCAACAATTATCCATTTCTGCTCAACCCTGAGAAAAGAATCTAAACGCTCACACAGCATGTCAGCATACGTGCTTTTATTGTCATCTTGTGCCCGTCGTTAATTTCAACTAAGACATCAATACAGTGTAACATACCTTATCGGCATCTTATAATCTTTGGCATCCTCAGGATCCACTTCGTCTTCTGGTATGGGCATCTCATCAGTATCTTCTTCGGCTTCCTCGGGTCCGTATTCTGGCCGCTTGGGCTTGAGCATCTCATCAGCAGGTTCGTAGTAATCTGGTGGTGAGGACTTGGGCATCCCATATTGCGGTTGGGGCCATGGGTATGGATACGGGAATGGCGGATACCACGCCGGTGGCCACACAGGAGGAACCTGCTTATCCTCGATTTTTGGTGGCGGCGCCTCAGGCTTAGGCTTAGGCTTAGGATCTAGGCATGATCTTTCTTTGGTCGTCAGATTTTTCGTAACCGGGCTTGGTTTGTCCAATGCGAAACGGGCCAGCATGGTGGACAAGCACGGTGGTGAGCTCGCCGCCACGGCTGAGCTGCTTGGCATGGGACTCCCTGCTGCACCTGATGCCCGCGTAGAGCAGCTTGTCCACCCACACGTTGAAGAGGAGCTCCAGCATCTTCACCACTCGCGGCTCACTCCTGCTTTTTTTCGTCAGCGCACCAGCGATCTCCGCTGCATCCAGAATCAGCCGGCGCCCGTCGGTCTTCAGAGGCGTGTAGTCTCGCCTCATGTGTCGCACAAGGCCGGCGAGCCTCTCTTTGTCTCCTCCCCCGGCACCGGCAGCAGAAGCGGCAGTGGTGGTTCCCTTGCCCTCGTCCCATATCTCCTCCAAGGCCCTGCGGGTCTCCTCCAACAGGCTGTGGAGGACGAGGCCCGGCAGCATCTCCCGGCGTGCGGCGACCAGGAACATCAGGTACTCCGACATGGCCTCGATCGCAGCAACATGGCCGGCCGCCGACGGTTTCGTTGGTACCAGCTTTCTTACCATGCGGCGCGAGAGGAAGATGGAGGTGGCGATGTGCCACGCAAGCACGTCCTGCTCGAACTCACGGCCGGCGATGGGAAGCTCGTCCCCTTTAAATAGCTTCTTGTCCCGCCGGAGGGCCTCTTGGCCCCAGCATGCAGTGATGTCCGCCATGGTGTAGGCGGCGGGAGCCGGGGCGGCGTCGGCCGTCCGCGGCAGTATCTGCTTCACCCGCTCGAACAACAGCTTCTTGATGCCGTGAGGGAGCTCGGACAGATACCTCGTCTCCTCCAGCCCGAGCTTGGTCGCCAGCCAATGGCGCCACGGACGACGAGGAACGGTGCACTCGCGCAGCAGGTCGTACCGCCCAATGGTGCCCGACCACCTGTTAGAAATATAGGCAGCATTCGACACATTTTAATTTCAAATAAAAGCATGTAAATCATAATGACAGTTAGTGACCCAGTAAGAACATGATATGTGCATGTGTTCAAGTTCAATCTCATATTAAACAAAAATAAAATGAAGAAACCACAGAAGGTTCAGAATGTACCCTGAGACGGGGCCGCTGCCGGAGGCATTGGCTGCGCCGTTATCAACTGGATTAGTCATACTAATCGGTTGACCTTGTTCGGTGTAGCCGTACGAATTCGATGCAGTGGCGAGCTGATGCAGTGCAGTCCCTCGAACGGCACCGGAAAGTAGTGGATGTAGTCATACATGCCACCAAGAAGAAGACGATGGACGTAGTCGTACAGGCCACCAGGAAGACGATGCAGACGATCTTGAGCAGTCGCGTGAAGACGCTCCCCAAAAACCTTATCGCCTGGCTATCCCCCCGAGCAGGATCTCAAGCCAGTCGAGATTCCGGAGGCTCTGCTCTCGCTAGAACCGTGCACGCAGTGCTAGCGATGGGGAGACAAGCGTTGCAGCAGAAATAATGAGAGAGAAGGGAGAGGTCTCTTAAACAGGAATACCTGAGGGCTTGTGTTGGTGTGTGTCTCTGAGTAGAGGAGGGCCTCCTTTTATAGGTGCTGCCTAACGGAGGGGGATGCACCTGGACGCTTCTGTAGGAAAGGCAAGAATCCCGCGGAGCAAATAAGGCACGTCCCTGTGAGCTGTGAGCGTTTAAGGTAGGTAATTGATTCTGCCATAATCTGTTGATTTTGCAAAACCAATCACAGCACCGCAACACCTCACGTCCGTCCGTCTCGTCTCGACACGACACGATACGACACGCCGTCGGCTCGGCGAGGCGAGCGAGCGCGCGCGCGCGTGTGGCATCCCGGTTACCATTTGCCAACTTCACATTGGGTGTACCACATGTCCATCTAATAAGTTGGTTGAGATCCTCTTAACTACCAATATGGTAGTAACCACTTTTAACTCCCTTTGCATTAATCGTGGGCCTTAAATATTTTAGATTTAATTGGAATATAAAAGGGCCAAGCCCAAATAAATCCAACAATCCCCACCAATATTTCACGGCACACGAGAAATGCCCTCAGCCCCATTGCTGTTTTGATATACCAGTGTTTCGGTAGAGACTGTGAAGTTGAACTTCCACCTAGAGTAAAGGCTACGCTCATCCACAACTGACCAATGGATTATGCCTTGAATTGGCAGTCTTGTGCGAACAAATTTTACCAGAACCTTTTTACTGATACTAGGCTGCTTATTGCATCCCCGCGGTTTGGAGCATATAAGTCAAACTCCAGGCCTTTCATGAGTATCTAGAGATAACCCACTCTCATAGACTGTGACTAGCAGTCGAACTCATATAGGTGTAATTCTCATAAGATGTTCTGTAGGTCAACATCTCTGCTTCTCAAAAGCCACTCGAATTACATTAAGGTGTACACCATCCTGCCATACAGAAAAGAAGAGAAATGCATCCACCCTAGGAATTAACTCGTTTCAAAGGTTCTCTTCTCTCAGTCAAACAATAGCTTGTTTCCTCATCCTAATTCACGGGATCTCCGATCACATAGGACAGGTTCCCACTATTGAGTGACTCACATGGGTCTCATTCCCAATTCCTTGGATGCAAAATCTATCACATTCCGTGAAAGACCATTTGTAAATTGATCTGCCAGGTTCTTAGCCGTTTGGACATAGTCCAAGGCAATTACTCCAGAGGTTCTCATTTTCCTGACAGACATCAAACCGCCTCTTCACATGCCTTGATGACTTCATGTTATCCTTAGAACTGTTTACCTTGACAATCACCGTCTGGTTATCACAGTTCATTAGAATCGCCGGTATCGGTTTTTCAACCACTGGCAAATCCATAAGGAGATCACGTAGCCACTCGGCCTCCATTGTGGCTGCGTCTAATGCCGTGAGTTCTGCTTCCATGGCAGACCTCGTTAAGATGGTCTGCTTGCAAGACTTTCAGGAGACAGCACCACCTCCAAGAGTGAACACATATCCACTTGTGGCCTTTATCTCATCGGCATCAGATATCCAGTTTGAGTCACTAAAACCCTCCAGTACCTTCGGGTACCCAGTATAGTGAATCTCATAGCTCATTGTACCCACTAGGTAGCGCATTACTCTGTCCAGAGCATTCCATTGATCATCTCCCGGATTAGACACGAACCGGCTAAGTTTGCTTACGGCAAACGAGATGTCAGGTCTTGTAGCGCTAGCTAGGTACATAAGTGAGCCTATGATCTGGGAGTATCTCAGCTGATCTTTCATGTCTCCTTTGTTTTTCTTTAGTATTTTACTAGCATCATAGGGTGTTGGAGCAGACTTGCAGTCACTGTATCCGAAGCGACTCAAGACCTTTTCCACATAGTTTGACTGTGTAAGTATCACCCCACCATCACCTTCTTTTACTAGCTTAATATTAAGAATAACATCAGATTCGTCCAAATCTTTCATCTCAAAATTTTGAGACAAGAAATCTTTGACCTCCTTAATCACGTCAAGACTTGTCCCAAAAATCAAGATGTCATCAACATACAAGCACAGGATCACTCCTTTGCCCCCACCATAGCGATAGTACACACATTTGTCAGCTTCATTCACAACGAAGCCAGCAGTCGTGAGGGTTTTATCAAACTTCTCATGCCACTGCTTAGGTGCTTGCTTGAGGCCATACAGAGACTGGTGAGTAAGTGTCAAAGAAGTCTTCTCCTTCTTTCTGAGTACCATCAGGCCTTAGTTTCTTCTTGAACACCCACTTACATCCTACAGGTTTGCACCCATAAGGACGTTCAACTACTTCCCAAGTTTCATTAGACATAATTGAATCCATCTCACTCCGTACCGCTTCCTTCCAATAGTCAGCGTCTGGAGAGGAATATGCCTCTTCAATGGTTTTGGGAGTGTCATCCACAAGGTACACAATGAAATCATCACCAAAAGACTTTGTAGTCTTTTGTCTCTTGCTCCTCCTAGGAGCTTCATTGTCATCCTCCTCAGGATTTTCTACAAGTGTTTGTTCTGTGTGTTCCATCACAACGGCAGGTGTAGCATCTATAGACAGTTCTCTGCTAGACGTGCTTTCTTCCCTCTTCATAGGAAAGATGTCCTCAAAGAAAATAGCATCTCTGGATTCCATTATTGTACCAACATTCACGTCCGGCACTCCAGATTTAACTATTAAGAATCTATATCCAACGCTATGCAGAGTATAACCAAGAAAGACACAATCCACAGTTTTAGGCCCGAGTTTACGTTTCTTGGTTATTGGCACATTGACTTTTGCCAAACATCCCCAAGTCCGTAAGTAGGAAAGCGTGAGCCTTTTCTTCTCCCATTTCTCGAATGGAGTTTTCTCTTTATTCTTTGAAGGAACACGATTCAGGACATGACACGCTGTCAATATAGCCTCACCCCACCATTCCTTAGAGAGTCCCGCTGTGTCTAACATGGCGTTAACCAAATCAATTAGAGTACGGTTCTTTCTTTCGGCAACCCCATTTGACTGAGGTGAGCAGGGAGGCGTCCTCTCATGAATCATACCATGTTCCTCACAGAATTGAGTAAACAAGTGTGAGAAGTATTCTCCACCACGATCCGACCTTAAACGTTTGATCTTTCTCTCAAGTTGATTCTCCACTTCAGATTTATAGATCTTAAAGTAGTGTAGTGTTTCATCTTTTGACTTAGGCAAGTAGATGTAACAGTATCTAGAAGAGTCATCTATTAATGTCATGAAATACTTTTTACCCCCCTTTGTCAACACGCTATTCATCTCACTAAGATCAGAATGCACGAGATCCAGCGGTGCCAAGTTCCTCGCCTCCGCGGCCTTGTGAGGCTTGCGAGGTTGTTTTGATTCAACACACACAAGGCACTTAGAACCTTTGACCGTGGTAAATTTCAGAATTAAATTTAAACTAGCCAAGCGCAACATACAACCAAAGTTAACATGACACAGCCGAAAGTGCCAAACATTCGAATCATCATCATTAACCACATGATTCGCCACATTATTACAAGCATCTGATAATGAAAGGCGGAACAAGCCTCCGCAATCATAGCCTTTTCCAACAAAAGTTCCGTACTTAGAAAGTACACATTTATTGGATTCAAACACTAATTTATAACCATCTCTACACAGTAGAGAGCTGCTAACTAGATTCTTCTTGATAGTAGGGACATGCTGCACGTTCCTCAGCTGCACGGTCTTTCCCGAAGTAAGCTTCAGATTGACCGAACCAACACCAAGGACACGTCATGTGATCCGTTCCCCATTAACAAGGAGGTAGTTCTGTCGACCTGATAAGAAGAAAACAGACTGATGTCAGCACACATATGAATATTAGCTCCAGTATCAACCCACCAATCAGGTGACTGACAAACAGAAAGGACCATAGGTAAATAATTACCGTACCCCGAGGTTCCTCCGTTGTCATCGCTAATGACCATGTTGGCTGCCTTCGGCCTGTATTTGCTTTTCTCACAGTCTTTGGCATAGTGCCCTTCAAGACCGCAAGTATAGCACTTGCCCTTGCCCTTGCTCGGCTGGTTCTTCTTCTTCTTAAAAGTGGTTGTCTGATTAGCCTTGACTTCAGACTTGTTCTGGTTCTTCTTTTTCTGCTGGCCCTTGAAATTTCTCTGGATCAGGTTTGCACTAGAGGACCCAGCAATTCCTTTGCCGCGGTTGTCCTTCGCTCTCGCCTTCTCCTCAACATCGAGAGACCCAATGAACTCAGACACGCTGAACACTTGTCTCTTATGCTTCAGAGAGGTAGCAAAGTCCCTCCAAGAGAGCGGCAGTTTAGCAATCATGCTTCCAGCCACAAACTTATCGGGCAACTCGCATTTAAAGCCCTCTAGCTCCTTAGCCAGTGACTGAAACTCATGAGCCTGCTTCCACTACTGAACGGTCATCGACCATCTTGTAGTCGCAAAACTGCTCCATAACATATAGCTCACTGCCAGCATCAGAAGCACTGAACTTGGCCTCAAGCGTATCCCACAGCGCCTTGCCACTGTCCAGTGACAGATAGCTGTCCACTAGGTGATCAGCAAGAACGCTAATTACGGCACCTCGAAACAGGTTATCGGCTACCTGGAAAGCTCTCTCCTCATCAGGAGAGAGATCCTTAGCCTTTCCCTGTGTGACGTAAAAGCAGTTCATGTAGGTCAACCAAAGTGACATTCTACTCTGCCATCTCTTGTAATGTTTCCATCGAACACATGTGGTTTAAGCGCACTTGCAAAACTAGCAGTCGATAGACTATCACGATTATAAGATTTTTGGATTGTTAGAAATATAGGCAGCATTCGACACATTTTAATTCCGAATAAAAGCATGTAAATCATAATGACAGTTAGTGATCCAGTGAGAACATGATATTCAAGTTCAATCTCATATTATACAAAAACAAAATGAAGAACCACAGAAGGTTCAGAATGTACCCTGAGACGGGGCCGCTGCCGGAGGCATTGGCTGCGCCGTTATCAACTGGATTAGTCATACTAATCGGTTGACCTTGTTCAGTGTAGCCGTACGAATTCGATGCAGTGGCGAGCTGATGCAGTGTAGTCCCTCGAACGACACCGGGGAGTAGTGGATGTAGTCGTACAGGCCACCAGGAAGAAGACGATGGATGTAGTCATACAGGCCTCCAGGAAGACGATGCAGATGATCTTGAGCAGTCGCGTGAAGACGCTCCCCAAAAACCTTATCGCCTGGCTATCCCGAGCAGGATCTCAAGCCAGTCGAGGTTCCGGAGGCTCTGCTCTCGCTAGAACCGTGCGCGCAGTGCTAGCGATGGGGAGACAAGCGTTGCAGCAGAAACAATGAGGGAGAAGGGAGAGGTCTCCTAAACAGGAATACCTGAGGGGTTGTGTTGGTGTGTGTCTCTGGGTAGGGGAGGGCCTCCTTTTATAGGCGCTGCCTGACGGAGGGGGATGCACCGTCTCGTCTCGTCACGCCCACGCCCTCGGCCCGGCTCGGCGAGGCGAGCGAGCGCGCGCGCACGTGTGGCATCCCGGTTACCCTTTGCCAACTTCACATTGGGTGTACCACGTGTCCACCTAATAAGTTGGTTGAGATCCTCTTAACTACCAATATGGTAGTAACCACTTTTAACTCCCTTTGCATTAATCGTGGGCCTTAAATATTTTAGATTTAATTGGAATATAAAAAGGCCAAGCCCAAATAAATCCAACACCACCTCCTGTAGCTGACCGGATCGATGCCGAACAGTACCCACAGCGGGTCCAGGTAGACGACGGCGCGGTGGATCCAGCGCCACCTCCCGGCGCACAGAGCCTAGTGGTAAAACCAATAAGCCCACGGCCGCCGCCGCCGCGGCGCCTTCTTCTTCAGGAAGGCGTATGTTCAGCTGGACCCGAGGGCTCTCAGCAGCCACACCACGTCGAAGGTGAAGGCGGCGCCCAGCAGGAGGTAGGTGATCCCGACGAAGGAGGACCCGATCCGCCGCGGGCCATTGTTGTTATTGATGTAGAGCTAGAAGAGCGAGGCGGCGGCGGCGGTGGCGAGGGGTGACGCGAGGCGGATGAGGTAGCCCGGCCAGGTGTGCGCCACGTCCGTCTTGGTGTAGAGGAGCTCGTACATGAGGGAGAGCTCTGAAAGTGCATCTAGGCCCTCATGTGAGTTTTGGTGAATTGTATGACAAAATGATTAAAGGACTAACTTGTTTGTCTAAGACTATGAGCAGGTTATTATTTGTACATTCATGTTGTGATATTGAATTATATATGAAATGAATGTTCTTTGGCTCATAATGTGAAAGGCAAGCAAGTGTGTGATCTCTTTGTGCATAAATAATGAATGACAAGCATGAGTGTTGATATATTGTGGACAAGTCAACAAAGGTATATCTATGTGGTTCCAATTCAATGAGAAAGCTTGTTGACATATGAAAGGATCATTCAAAGTGAAAATTGCAAGGCTTCATGCATTTACACCAAAGGGACATATGCTTATGTGATATATGTTAGTCTCGTTGTTGGAAGCTTGCAGTAGTTTGAATGTACTTTGTCAATCAAGAACAAGCATTTGAAGAGTTTTTTCAAATGGGATTTCAAAATGATGAAGCAAAGCTAAACTCAATGTGGCAAGGATAAGTGGTGAAGAAATCAACCGAGATGACTAGAGCGAGGGACTAAGCAAGCTTTGGCTAAGCGACGGCTTTCCATGTGTGCGAATTGCTAAGGTGAAATATCTAGGTCCGTGGGGTTTCGAAGAATCATATCCAAGCCTTATTGAGGGAAGCAATGCAATGCATCAATTAGTTGTGATTGATAAGATGGAGTAACTTAAGGATTCAAATACACTTTGTCAATGGATGATGGAAAATCCTAAGTCACTAGCTCAAGTATGGAATTGCTCAAGAAAGATAGCAATGTTGAAAGCCCTCATGTTGACAACTATCAAAGTATGGTATTGATCAAGACTTGGAAACTCAAGAGGATGTCTTTGTGTTTATATTTATCCTTGAGTATAGGTACGCCGTACTATCAAGAGGGATGCAACATTTGCTTATTGACAAATATCAAAAGTGCTCAATAGTTGACCTATGTGAGAATAGCCTTAAGAGAGTCTCAGAGTGTGCTAACAGTCCCAGCTCAACCAACATTGTGTGGTTTTATCCCTGGATGAAACCTTGAGCTAACTTGAGAGAAGTTTTGGGTCACACTCAGCCTGACCGGTCTGACCGGTTAACGGGACCGGTCTGACCGGTTAGGACAGAATCTCAACGGCTAGTTTTTGTGTGCTGGGGTATTTATACCCCTCAGCCCCCCTCTTGGTGGGCTGCTGCTTCCACACGCATTTGACTCATCCTAGAAGCCAGAAAAGCTCTCCCCAACCTCTCTTTGTGAGATTTGTGTGATATTTGAGATATCTTTGTGTTGGGTTGAGGGATTGAGATTGTGTGAGCATTAGAGAGCAAACAAGAGCAACCATAGCTTGGGCACTTTGATTCGCTGTCAAGAAAGCCATTTGAAGCATTTGTTACTCTTGGAGGTTCTTCCTCCTAGACGGCTAGGCGTCGCCCGGTGAGCTACCAAAGTGTGTGGTGAGCCACGGGATTGTTTGTGCAGGTTGTGTTTCACCTCCGAAAGGGAAGAAGCAAACTAGTGGAAGGAGGAGATAGCTTGACCTTGTGTGGTCGTATAAGCTTCCTCAACGGAGAGTAGGATTCACCGTGCCTTGGTGGCTGCTTGGTGCGAGCGGTGAATCCGAACTTCGGGAAAACAACTCCTTGTGTCTTGGTTTGGTTTTGCCTCACTTGTTGATTTCTAGTACATTATTTGTGCTTCCGCTTCGATCTACTTGGGTGTGCTTATATTGTGTGCAGGGATAGTTTTGCCTTGCTAAATATCATCTACAGAAGCTACTCACCAAGTTTGGTTCGTGCTAGAAGTCAAGAAGAAGCTCGAGCTGCTGTTGGGTGTGTGCACTGCACAGCACCGGTCTGACCGGTGTGGAGCACCGGTCTGACCGGTCACCCTCTGGCAGCTAGAGAAATTTGGGGGAAAAGTTTTATTTGCCGGCCATTCGCCTATTCACCCTCCTCTAGGCGACATCAAGGTACTTTCAAGCTCCATCTCCACCACCCTGCACATGCTCCTCCACCCCAGCAGGAATATCTTCTCGCTCGCGCGCTGGTTGCTCGACCTCGGGTCGACGAAGGAGTCCACCAGGGCACGGCGCCAGACGAGGAACAGCTCCTGAGCGAGGAGCAGCGCTTCGCCGTCGTCGAGCTCCTGCCGCCCCAGGCTCCTGTCGATCATCAATCCCACGGCGACCTCAGTGTCATTGCCGCAGGAGCTGGAGCCTGCAGGCCGCGGCTTCTTCTTGCGGCTTGAGTCCTTCTCCTGCATGTTGTCCAGGTTGGCCCGCCATAGAGCGCATGCCCTCTCCACGTACCTGGCGCCGCCGGCGACGAGCACGATGGCCGCCGCCGCGAGCAGGTTCCAGCTGCCGCCGCGGTATATGTAGTTCCAGATGGCATACATGGCGCCCAGAAGCTGCAGGACCATCTCGGCGACTCTTCACAGGGAGAGCATGTTGTCCTCGAGGGTGTAGGTGGTCAGGTTGTCGGGCCCGCTGAGGTGGAGCTGGAGGAACAGTGCCCAGAAGGCGATGAGTTGTTGCTCGTCCGCTGACGACGACGCGTCGGCGCCGGCGCCGCAGAGGGACAGGTTGCCGAGGGCGTTCGTGGTGGCGATCTCGGCGGCCTGGTACACCGCCCAGAGGGCCAGCACCGCCGCCCACCGGAGGACCGACCGCCGCCAGCCAGACGCCGAGCGCCGCCGCGCCCCGGACAGGAGGGCGAGGACGGCGTACGCCGCTAGGCTGGCGAGGACGAAGATCCGGAGCCCCCATTCGCTCCAGAACTGCACCACCGAGGTCACCAACATGGATGGCCGGCCCGGGACAATCGACGAGAGCGGCGGCGAGTCCTACTCCTACATGAGTCCTGACCTCCCTCCCCGTTCAAATGGAGACTCGATGAGCCTCCTCAACGAACAGATTCAGCAAACTTTGTGCACTCCACTCGCTTACAAATTTTTTGAATTCGCAATTGTAAACCCAAGATTAGGAGGACTAAACATGATTTAATTATAAAACTAATTACACGGATGGACGGAAAATCGCGAGATGAATCTATTAAGCCTAATTAATCCGTCATTAGAGATTGTTTACTGTAGCACGACGTTGTCTAATCATGGCCTAATTAGGCTCATTAGATTCGTCTCGCGAAGTTACCCGGGGTTATGGAATGGGTTTTGTCATTAACACACGTTTACTACTCCATACATGTAAGATTCCCTTTGATGAATAGTGAACTTTAAAATTTGAGGAGAAACTAAACATAAAACATGGCCTTATTATCGATCGAATAGCACATGGCCTTATTATCGATCGAATAGCACATGGCCTTATTATCGATCGAATAGCACAGGACAGGACAGGACAGCAGTAGCAACCTAGGGATGGGACCAATCCAAATTGAAGCCGCACGCCGGATACTGGCAGGCATGGGACAGCTACGAGTTGGCAGCTGGCACTGCACAAAGGCCCTGTTTAGATTCACCAAGGCATAGAAAAGTTTCTAAAACTAAGTTTTTATTTGTCACACTGACAACCGTGCTTTCTCTTACAGAATACGTTTTCCAATGAAAATTTTCTTTCCAAACTTTCTCAAACTTTTCCAACTAAACAGGCCCCAAATTCGACTAATTCGACCAAAAGCAACACATTGAAAAACGTGCCCCCTCCCTATTTTTATGTTTTCCAATGCACTTTTGCTACAGAAAATTTGACCAACTTCCCCAATATAAACAAGGCCAAAGAAACGGACGACAGCCATGGGCATGCGTGCGCGCGCGTGGGGCTGCTCGATCGACCCGGTTGCATGTGTTTTGTTTCAGAACGATCGATCGAGAGAGGAATTGTTTTGCACAAAATAAATTAGGGTTTACCGGTACCACCAACCGTATCAAATTAATGGTACTATCTCCTTCTCCGGTCACAGATACATTAATTATGTCTTTTCTGAAAATAAATTGGATGTGTTTTCAGAAGGGTCTGTCTACCTTGCATGCAGGAGCGAATATGGGCCTAGGGCCGCTGGAGCGTGGCCTTAGGCGTGGCCCAACAAGCCCCTTATACCTTCTTTAATTTTTTTTCATGGCCCAACAATTTTTTTCGTGGACTGGCCCTAGGCCTTACATCTTGAATGGCCCAACATTACTTCACCAAACTCTCCTGGGTGTCACGGCCCAACCTCTCCCGTTTCAACTCTCAAGTCTCCACCGCTCGACACTTCGACTCGCTCCGTCCGTTCTCCGGTTCTCCCTCCGTCTCCCTCCCCGTGACCGTGACTCCATGATCGTGAGCATCAACCCTCCCTAACCCTAGCAGCGGTAGCGCCGGCGCGCCGGCGGGGGCGCCCAGCGGCCAAGAAGGTTGCGGCCTGACTCCTCAGGTCTGCGTCACGGCGGGCCGGCGACCACCTCTGCGGGCTGCGGCCCGCCGACTACTAGAGGGCGCACCGGCGCAGCACAGCCACCGTCCGCCAAGCAGCGCGCCCTGGCACCCACGCAGGCGCGGAGCCGCTGCCGCTTGGGCTCTGGAGGCCGAACCTGGCCGGCCGGTAGCCTGGCTCGCCGGCACACTGACGGGCGACCGACGATGGGTGAGCAGTGAGCTGCTCCAACCGCCAAGTCTGCCATTCCCCCCTTGTAACAGCCCGAAAAAATCAAAATTCAAAATCTTGGTTAACGATTGGTTTTCAAAAATTTTCCGATGAGTTTCCGAAATCTAAATCTATCTAAATCCTTTCCCGTCGTTCTAACTTCCAATCTTCCGATCTCTCCAGAATTTTTAAATTCCAATCTTCCAAAATTCTTTCGCAGTTCCTTTCTCGATCCGCGCGTCGCGCGTGCCCAACCAAACCACCGACCGTCGCCGCGAATCCCGCTCTCTCCCTTTTCTTCCTTTTTCTCTTTTCTTTTCCTTTTTCCTAATTTCCTTTCCTTTCTTTCTTTTTCTCCTTCCTTT
>CM014275.1:67561573-67572784 GCA_004135705.1 Alloteropsis semialata
TGACATCGGGATGATCAGGAGTTTGGATAAGGGTTTGGATTTGGATTCAGGAACAGAGAAACTCATCGATAAGGATTTTTTTTTTAAACTCGTGATTTAGGATTTTTGATTTTCCGGGTCGTTACAGGTCTTTTTCTGGTTACGACGTGAATGGATATCGTTTTCACACAACACGCTACGAGCAGAGTCGGCCCAATCGAAGAACCACAAATTCTGGTGTTTTTACGCCAGGCCTCGATGGGGTCGAGTATTATGGCAAAATTGAAGAAATATATGAACTCATGTTTCATGGTTCAAAACCCCTTAATCCTGTCATATTCAAATGCCATTGGTTTGATCCCGAAGTGGTGAGACGGACACCTAACCTTGGGCTAGTAGAAATTCGTCAATCAACCGTCTTACCAGGAGACGATGTCTATATTGTGGCTCAACAGGCCACGCAAGTTTATTATCTTTCATACCCGTGCCAAACTGACGAGCGTCTTAAGGGGTGGGATGTTGTGTACAAGGTATCGCCACACGGTAAGCTGCCTGTCCCAAACAATGAAGATTACAACATAGATCCAAACACATATGACGGAGAGTTCTTCCAAGAAGATGGGCTAGAAGGGAGTTTTGAGATTGACTTAACCGATGCGATCGGAATGGAAGTAGACAATGAAATATGTGTGGACGAGGACGCTGGAGATGAGGTTCGTAATGCGAAGGATGTAGAGTTACTAGAGCGATTACATTTAGGCAATGACAGTGATGAGGACATTCCTCCTCCGGAGCACGGGCATGAAAATTTCGACTTGCGTGATAGCGATGATGAGGACATTCATCCTCCGGAGCACGGGCATGATAATCCCGACCACGATGATTATTTTTAATACATGTAAGATCTGTATTTATTATTTGCAATACCATATTATTTCATAATTTGGTTTTATTTATTTTGCAACTATTTCTAATTACTTTATGTTTATCTGGGCTGATTGGTTTACTCTTTTTTGTTGCAGATGGTGGGCGGTTTCAAGAAGTCGGTACAAGAGCTTTACCAAGCCGTGACCCGTGGAGGTGGTGGGTCCGGGAGTGGTCGAGGGAGGGGTGGAGGCAAGGGTCGACGGGGAGGGAAGAAGACATGAGGCAGGGGTCGAGGGAAGCAGGCTCGGGAGCCATCCCCTGTACCTTCGTCGTCTTCCTCTGAGGAGGAGGAGCAGGTGGAGCAGGAGGAGGAGGAGCAGGTGGAGCAGGAGCACGTGGAGCAGGAGGACGAGGAGGAGGAGGAGGCGGAGGAGGAGGAGGAGGAGGAGGCGGCAGAAGGGGGTTCCTCTTCCTCTACTTCTAGTGTCTGGTTGCGAGGTCCCTCGCTTCTCCCTCAGCGACCGATACCTTTGGAGAGGCGCCCGATGATTCGCCCCATAGGGAAGCGGTACGTGATTTTAGATGTTATCACTACATTTTCATTTGATATGTTTATAATCACATTAGAAACTAATAATTTATCTTAATCACTTGGGCAGGAATTGGTTGATTGTCGCTCCAGGTGATCACGGCCGCCTTGTCAACGGGATCCTTGGAGTTCTGTGCAGGCTACACTTCCCTGGCTTCGTTCAGCATGCCAGCAGGACAGAGCCGGCTTACACGTGGGACCACTACATGGCCTTCCCTGATGCACTTGATCGAGAGGGCAGGTCGTTCCAGAACAAGGCTGAGCGGGTGAAGGGCGAGCTGTGGGTAAGTCTTTCTTTAATAAACTACATTGCTCAATACATCGCATTCATTGGACATTCTTTAAATAATAATTGCGTACATCTCGTCTATATACAGGATTTCTACAGATGCGAGCCGGGATACGAGCAAAAGGCGGCTGCTGTGGCCCACAAAGCATGCTATAAACTCGTGAAGGACATGCATTACGAGGCGCGCGTCCAGTCAGTGATAACATACTACGCGTCGTTTCTTCAAATGAAGGTTTCAAAAGCTGATGCAAGAAACATCAGGCTGACCCGGGAACAACACTTGCAGGTACATATACAACATTAAAACTTATTGTTTTCGAGATTAAGTACGCTTAATTTGATCTTCTTATATGTGATATCGTTGATGACGTGTAGGCGCCTCCGTGGTGGTGTGCCCAGCATCTCCAGTGCTGGGAATACATGGTGGACCAGTGGTTGACGCCCGAGTGGGAAGAGACGCACAACGCTTGCCGAGAGCGACGTTTGATGATGCCTGGTGTATCACACCACCAAGGCAACCTTAGCGTCGAGCAGTATGGGGCTAGATGGGTACGTGAACTGATTTCTTGGTCCTTACGCTCAATTCTCTATAATTTGTAATCAAAGTGTGGTTTCTTTTGCAGACCTCGTCACATGAGGGCCGGCCATGCGGCCAGTTCAAGGCATATGCTATGGCCCACAAGGGCAAGGCGACGTCCAACGTCGACTACAACCCGGACGACCCGCCCTCGGCTTACAGCAATGCGAGCATCCATAGTCGCCTCAATGCATACACATCAATGGCAAGGGAGGTCCATGGGCCAGAGTTCGATCCGGTCACCCAGCCCCTTGATGGAGAAATCGTCATGAGGGTGGGAGGAGGCAAGAAGCATGGGCGGTACTATCTTGGCGATTCCACACTCGACACGGCCACTACTCCTACTCTGTCCCAGGTTCGAGCAAAGAGCACGAGCTCGAGCCCCGCCATACGCCCACGGCCGGACACTACATACTTCCGGATGGAGACACTCCAGGTAATTTCTGTTTTATTCGTCGTTCATTTGTTTGTACATACGTTTGAGTTGCATTGTAACTTTGGGATGGTATATTGTAGACCCAGCTAGAACAAGAGAGGAAGGAACGGGAGGAAATGGAGGCAAGACACAAGGCCGAACGAGAGGCCGATCGGGCAAGGTACGAGGCCGAACGGCAGGCCGATCAGATGAAGATGCAACAGATGTTTGAGTACATGCAGAGTCTTTCTCAGAGGATGGGTCAGCCTGCACCGCCACATATGGTTTTCGCTCCAGCGCCGATAGTACATACTTCTCCTGTGAGTCGCTTTTGACAATCTTATAGTTTAGAGAACTTTACAACTTTATAGAACTTTATAGCATTTTAGAGAACTTTAGAGAACTTAGAAACCTTTAGAAAACTTAGAGAACTTAAGAAAACTTAGAAAACTTTAGAAATCTTAGAAAACTTTAGATGATAACTTGTTTCTGACATAAAACTTGTCTCACACATGCAATATCTTCTTCTTTGTGCAGATTCAATCCGCGGCATCGAACCAGCTCAATCCGGACGTCGATTTGTCACAGCCATGGCACACACCCCCACCTCAGTGACTTATCATTTTACCTTCATTTGTGGTTGTCGTACTTCTGTGGTTGTGATACTTATGTGGTGGTGATACTTGTGGTTGTGAATTTGTGATACTTACGTGGTTGTGATACTAATGTGGTTGTGACGTCTTTATGATATTAATGTGGTTGTGAACTATATGAATTGCCTGTGATATTTGTGGTTTTGATGATACTTATTGTGATATTTGTGATGCCTGTGATGTATGTGAGATTGGGGTACGTTATACGTGACCGAATAAATTAAAAAGGTTCATGTTGGGTCACTTTGCCGAGTGCTTTTACCATAGCACTCGGCAAAGTGACCAATTCTGTCATTTTGGTCATGGGTTTGCCGAGTGCCAGGTAAAAACACTCGGCAAACTCAGGGTATATGCCGAGTGTTTTTACCCTGGCACTCGGCAAACTGGCCGGATATGCCGAGTGTTTTTACCCAGGCACTCGGCAAACTGGCCGGATATGCCGAGTGTCAGGCGGCCGGCACTCGGCAAATTGGCCGGATATGCCGAGTGTCTGGCGGGCAGCACTCGGCAAATAGGCCGGGTTTGCCGAGTGTCAGGCGGCCAGCACTCGGCAAAGTTTGCTCCGTTACCGTTCGTCCACGCCGTCTACGACCTTTATATTGCCGAGTGTGATCATTTGCCGAGGGTCAAGATGCACTCGGCATATGTGTTTGCCGAGTGCCCGACGGATGGCACTCGGCAAACCATGGGTTTGCCGAGTCAAGCGCTGCCGAGAGCTGTATGCCGTGGGCGGCCGACGGCATATAGTTTGCCGAGTGTTTTTGGGGGTTTGCCGAGTGCCTTAGGCACTCGGCAAACCACTGGTTTCCCGTAGTGGAACCGCGCCGCCGCCTGCTTCACGCACTCGCACGCCTGCCGCCGCTCCTCCGTGCCGGACGGCAGCGCCCGGATCCGCTTCACGCCGGCGCAGCACTCGGCGGGCGGCGCCGCCTCCTTGCCCGTCACGTACCCGACGCAGGGGCGCAGGTTCGCGTCCACCTCCGCGCACGTCACGGCGCCCTGCGCCGGCCTCGCCGCCAGGATCACGAACGCCACCATGGCGGCCACTAGCGCCGCCACCGCCGCACCTCCCTTCTTCGCCATCTCTCTCTAGCTTCCTTCCTGGTGTTCCTGTTGCTCTTGCTGTTCGTGTTGCTCTTGCTGTTGGTGGTGCTGAGCTGCGATCATGGAGTGGCTCGGCAGCTGGGGTTTTATAGGGCTCAAGATCGGCAAAGCGGTTCGGGTTTTCTGTTGGCTGTTGGTGCTGATGCCAAGCTCATAAATGGCAGCCGCGGGTGATGCATTGGTATGCCAAAAATGGCGCTGATGGATAGGGTTTTCTGGCATGCCGACATGCCGTGCATGAAGGCCACGGCGCCCATTTCAACAGTTTGATGCGTGCTTCGTCACCAGCAAGCTATACTACCTCTGTGTGCTCACCCGATCATCAGTAGCTTATATGATTATATCAGCATCAAGCGATCTTAATTCTTAAACATGTATACCTCGATCAAATTCAAATTAGGGAGAAATTGCATTTCATTTCATTCATCGTTTATGCATATATAGGATCGGTTCTCTGTTACCGTTGGGCACCCATGGACACCCATGGATCGCCATGGCAGGCTTACATTTCGCTGCCGCCGCCATGGCGGGCCAGCTAGCTAGCGTCAGACTATAAAGAGCTGTACATGTGCGGCGGCAGGCGTGGCGAGGCGACGGCGACGAGCGGCGTGGCCTTGGGCATGGTCATGCCGTAGACCTCGCGGGTGTCGACGTCCTCGGGGCGGAGCCCGTCGGGCGGGGACCAGTCGAAGCAGTGGAAGAGCCTGGCGAGCGCCATGAGCACCAGCGCCACGCCCAGCGGCGCGCCGGGGCACTTGCGCTTGCCGGCGCTAAAGGGCAGGATCTTGAAGTCCGGCAGGTGGCTGATCTCCACGCGGGCGCCCTCCTCCGCCGGCAGGTGCCGCTCCGGCCAGAACTCGTCGACGGCGTCCCACACGCGCGGGTTCCGGCCCAGCGCGTGCGTGTTGATGAACACGCGCGTGCGCGCCGGGATGTGGTACCCCATGATGGTCGTCGGCTTCAGGGACTCGTGCGGGATCAGGAACGGCCCCGCCGGGTGCATCCGGAACGACTCCCGGACCACGCACCGGAGGTAGGGGAGGTGGGCCAGGTCAGACTCCGCCACCATCCGGTCGCGGCCGATCACCGCGTCCAGCTCCTCCTGGATCCGCCGGAGCACGCGCGGGTTCTTGATCACCTCCGCCATCACCCACTCGTTGGTCACTGATGAAGTATCCGTCGCAGCAGCAATCATGTCCTGCCATCAAAGTGCCATGGATTTAATTCACTGAATTACATGAGTTCTTCCCCATCAAAGTGCCATGGATTTAATTCACTGAATTACATGAGTTCTTCCCCATCAACAGTTAAGTTTCTATTATAACTAAAACATGTAAATTGTGCCTATGATCAAATTTGACATGGCCATGGTTTTGTAATAGTAAGCATACCTGCATCAAAGCTTTGATCTCCACATCATCCATGTGCTCCTTCCCGTTCTCACCAGGCAGAGATAGGAGGACGTCGACGAAGTCCATCTCTTCTTTGGTATCATCATCATCGAGGGAGGCCGCACTCTTCTTGGCCTCCCTAGCCTTCCTGTGTTCATCAATTATCTTCTGGTGGAAGTCGTCCACCTTCTTCTCGACCAGCCTCATCTTCTTCTCGCACCCATACGGATCGACCCACCTCCAAGCTGGCAGGTAATCCCCAAGATAGATCAGGCCCAGCAGGAAGAACAGCTCATGGGTGATGTGCATGAACTCCATTGCTTCGCCAGGGCCTGCAGACTGGATCCCAAAGTACTGCTTCCCCAGCAGCATCCTTGTGACGTTGTTCATAGAGAAGGCGCCGAGGACCTCTCTGAGGTTCACGGGCTTCCCGGACTGAGCTTTAGCCCAAACAAACTGGCAGAGGTGCTCAGCCTCCTGAGCTCGGTGAGCAGCAAAGGACTCGAGCCGCCTGGTCGTCAACAGGTGCTCCATGCAGACTCTCCTCATCCTTTTCCAGTTTGGCCCCAGTGGAGCAAGAGCCACATCGCCGCACCCATAGGCAAGATGGACAGCAGCCAGAGTCCGAGGCCGTGAAGCAAAGACCTCATCTTGCCGGATGAGTATCTCACGGATGACTTCAGGATCATCGGTGGTGATGGCATCTATGGTTCCTAGGCGAAGATAGACAAGGGGGCCATATTTGGTGCAAAATCGAGCAAAGTCTTTGTGGGGAAGAGGGCTCAACTGGAGAAGGTTCCCGAAGATTGGCCATGTTGGAGGTCCAGGAGGAAGCCTTAGCCTCATGCTGTTCAGCCTTCTCCAATACACTACAATAAAGATCCATGAGCATAAGAGGATTGAAAGAAGAAATGGACCCATGGTTTAGAAACAGATGGCAATCAAAGTTGAATTGCAAACGTTGGCCTATTTATGGGATCTTATCAAGCTTTCCGGCAAAGTACAAAGGATATTGTGTGGCTGAGGTTGAAGCGAATTGGTTACAGTATTAGACTAGTCATGATTCTTGTGTTGATCTATATGGTTAAGCATCTCAACTACTCTCATGTATATAAAAAACGACATGATCTTGACATGACTTGAGCAACATAGACTACAGAGCACTGGAAAAATGCCAAGGAATGCATAGAAGAGGACTACAATTATAGAAATGTCACAAAACAAGACCATGTTTCAAAGAGAGCAAGATGATTTGTGTTCCCGAAATTTGTCGCTTTTATCCATTATTCAGCAAATTGCTCAACCAAAAAGAAAAAAAGAAAAACCATGTTTACAATGCATGCAAATCCTACTCCACCTGCCACATCTATAACAAAGGCACAAAGGAAAACCTTGGAGAACACCCTTAGGCCTCTATGAATTACTCGGAAACTTCAATTGCTAAAAGAAAAGCTTAATGATCACCCAATTCACCTTGGCATCGTTATCTCAACCAAATGATTAAATCAGCATAAGGATTACCTCACTAAATGACTCTCTTCACTAACAATAGACGAAAAGAGTATTTCTTCCACAAATATTCTTGAAAGCACGCAGCATCCAAGGATTTTCTTGTTGTTCAACATGTCATTATAGCAGATGAATTTTTTGCAGAAGCAGCATCATTAACTCTCCAGTGTCTGAAAAAGAGTGCAACATATGCAATAAATGTCATGAGTGTAAAGAATCTAAACAACATTATATGGCACTGTATTCTCCTATGTAGACAAGATTTACATCGGCAGAACTATCTTTACAGGAATCCAAAGAAGAGAGGAAAAAAATCCATGAATCAAACACAACTGATCAAGTTGCAGTACTGACATTGCTGTCCCAAAAACATAAGGTGATATAAGAAGTAAGACTAACCAAATAATTGATCCAGATCACCAGGCTCCTAAATTTCATATCGCTAATTATCTTATCAGATATCTTACCTCAGTTCTTAACACTGACTCTGCACTGACATACAAAACATATTAACAGATTGACATCTACTCTTGGGCTCTTGGCATCAGAAGTGTTCTCTTCATGAACTTAGATATTACTGTCTTCATTATGCCAGTTATCTGCAACTGGAGGTGCTCAAGGTGTTAGTTTTTTCCTGTAGTCTTATCATGTATGATGAGGCTATATCCAGGATTTTTACTAGCCATGTTGGACAACTGTACAACTTTTAGCATCTCTTCATCATCCTTCATCCCTGCTGAGGAGAACATGTTTGAAAGGACTGTGTAAGCTGTTGCATCATAAGGATCCAACTCAAGAACCCTCTGTGCTGCTAATTTTGCAAAAGCAAGATTACAATGGAGGCTACTAGAGCTAAGCAAAGCTCTCCATGCATCAGGATAATCTTTCTGGGGCATCGAATTAATCATTTCCAGTGCTTCAGCAAGGAAGCCAGCACGACCTAAGAGATCAACCATACATGTGTAGTGCTCCAGGTTTGGTTCAACGCCATAGACTGATCTCATGGATTCAAAGTAGCTGTAACCTTGTTGGACCAGACCAGCCCGTGCGCATGCAATCAGTATTCCCAAGAATGTCACATGGTTAGGCCTTTGGCCATTATCCTGCATTCTGTTAAAAAGTTTGAGTGCCTCTTCAGACAAGCCATGTTGAGCAAATGCTGTAATCATAGAATTAGTGGCAATAAGACATGGATTGGTAATGCTTGAGAAAACACGATGTGCCTCAGCCAACCTACCACATTTTGCATACATTGTCACCAAAGAAGTGTGAACAGCTGAGTCAAATATCCATCCCATGTTGACTGCATAGGCATGAGCTTGCAGTCCCTGGTCCAATAATGCCAAGTTAGGCCTTTGGCCATTATCTTGCATTCTGTTAAAAAGTTTGAGTGCCTCTTCAGACAAGCCATGTTGAGCAAATGCTGTAATCATAGAATTAGTGGCAATAAGACATGGATTGGTAATGCTTGAGAAAACACGATGTGCCTCAGCCAACCTACCACATTTTGCATACATTGTCACCAAAGAAGTGTGAACAGCTGAGTCAAATATCCATCCCATGTTGACTGCATAGGCATGAGCTTGCAGTCCCTGGTCCAATAATGCCAAGCTAGCCAAAGCACTCAGCAAACAACTAAAGGCTACCGTATTAGGTTTGCATCCTTCATGTGACATACGACAAAACCAACAAACTGCACTTACGTAGTCTCCATTTGCAACAAAACTAGAAATAACTGCAGTCCAGGCAACCTCGTCTTTTCCAGGCATTTGCTCAAAGAGTTCAACAGACTCTCTCATCCAACCCCTATTAGCAAACCCAACAACCATTGATGTCCAAGAAACAGCATCCCTTTCAGGCATCAACTTGAACAAAACATGTGCCTCTTCAATCATGTTATTCTGGACATACCCGGTGATCAATGAGTTCCACGATACTACGTCTTTCTGCTTCATGAAAGCAAACACCCTTTTAGCCTCAACCATCCAGCCGAAGCGGGAATACACTATGATCATCGAGTCACCCAAGTAAACATTCATTTCAAATCCCATTGCTATAATCAACCCATGAATCTGAGTTCCTTCTCTGACAAGACTGGCCTCAGCACAAGCATCCAGCACCACTGAGAGTGTCAGTGCATTAATAAGAACACCATCCCTTCTCATGTTCAGGAACAGCAAGAGACCATCTCTGCACATCCCACGTTTCACATACCCACGGATCATTGAGGTCCAGGACACCACATTCCGCTCCGGCATTGCCTCAAACAGCCTCCTCGCCTCCGACACAGTCCCATACTTACAAAGCCCATCAACCATAGCACTCCAGGAAAAGATGTCCCTCGCCGCCATTCCGTCGAACACCCTCAGCGCCATGCCAAGCTCCCCGGCCCTCAGATACGCATTCATCAACGCGTTCGACCCCACGGGGTCCCGCCACGGCGGCGGCATCTCCCCGTACACCGCCTGGGCCTCCCGCAGCATGCCCGCCCTGGCGAGCCCCGTGATCATGGCGCCGTAGGACACGGCGTTCTTGGCCGGCATCTTGGCGAAGAGCGCGTGCGCGGCGGCCGCCGCCGTGGCGGGCCTCCGCCCGCCAGCGCGGAGGTAGAGCGAGAGCAGCGCGTTCCAGGAGGCGGCGTTGCGGCGTGGCATGTCGTCGAAGACGAGGCGCGCGGAGGCGGGATCGCCGGCGTCGGCGTAGGCGGTGAGGAGCGCCGTCCAGGAGATGACATCGCGGCGGGGCATCCGGTCGAACAGCTGCTGGGCGTCCCGGATGAGGCCGCAGCGGCCGTAGGCCGTGAGCTTCCACCGCATTAATGCTATGAAACCATCTTAGGAGGGTTGGATGGCCTAAATCAATGGTGCAGCAGTCGTTTCCATCTCCTCAAATTCTTGCTATGAGCCTGTTCGGCTGGTCCGATGAACAGTGCTCGGCTGGCTTCTTTCGGCTTATTTCCTCTCACACAATACTATTCATTCTACCAGCCGAGCACTATTCATTCTACCAGCTCGGCTGACTTCTTTCGGCTTATTTCCTCTCACACAATACTATTCATTCTATCAGCCGAGCACTATTCATTCTACCAGCCGAACAGGCTCTAGGCCGTGTTTGGTTTGAGCGGCAAATTTTTTGCCGAGTAATAAATGCAACTTTGACCGTTAATTATGGGTATTAAATAAAGTCAGTTTACAAAACTACCTCCACAACCCCCGGGCAAAATCGCGAGACGAATCTAATGAGACCTTTGACCGCATGATTAGAGGACGATTACTGTAGCATTACTGTAGCAAATCATGAATTAATTAGGCTCATTAGATTCGTTGCGCAAAGTTGAACTCATCTGTAAAAATGTTTTGTAAATAGACTTCATTTAGGACTCCATGCAGGCGACATTCCTGGGGACAAAATTTTTGCCCCAGGGAACCAAACACGGCCCATTCTCCTGCGGCCCCTGCCCCACACCCCCGCGGCCGTACGCCCCCCGCACGCACGGCGCATCCACCACCACCACCTCCATTTCCTCCGATCCCCGCAGCCCCGCGCGCCCGGCGCTAGATCCGCCCCCCGCGCGCTCCCCCTCCCGCCGCCCGGCCGAAGCGGGGGGCCTGAGGGGGACGCCTCCGCTCCGCTCCGCCACCCTTCGCCTCGCCTCGGAGGAGGGGAGGGCACGGCAATGGCTCGGCGGGTGCGGCCGTCGCACCTGGTGCTGGCGCTGGGGGCCGCCTACCTCCTCCTCATCTCCCTCAAGTTCCGCCGCGTGCTCGACCTGGCCGCCGCCGACCTCGCCGACAACCCCGCCGCCTTCTCCTCCCCCTCCTCCTCCGACCACCTCCCC
>CM014275.1:67577286-67604660 GCA_004135705.1 Alloteropsis semialata
AGGGTTTTTTTTACCGACCGCTACCGGTCCGGTTCCCGCGGGAACCGCTCTTACCGGTCCGGACCGGTAGCGGTACCGGCCGGTACCAAACCGCCCAAATTTAAAATTTTCAAATTTGAATTCAAAAAATGAAAAAATAGAGTAAAAATTTCTAAAAATACTTCAAGGTGCGTATAATCTAATGGTGTCAAAATTTTTCAAATATTTGTTCATTTAGTATTTTTTGCGGGCATTACAAATTTAATCAAAAAAAAAGAAAAAACCGGCCGGCCCATTTCGACCCAACCGCATCCCTAACCCAAAATATCCCCTCCCCCCCAACGGCCAGTCGGCCACTGGCACTCTCCCCCTCCCGTCCCGTGCTCCTCTCTCTCCCGAAGCCGCCGCCCACGGTCGCCACCGCCGCGCGCCGTCGGTTTTCCGCCCCCAGGCAGCGGCTAACCGGGCGGTTGCGCCGGTTAGCCGGGGGAGGGCGGATCTACCGTCCCCGCCCCGGTTGACCGCTCGCTGCGCCGGTCAACCGGCCCTGAGCGGCGGTTGGCCGCCGTGTTGCGGCGGTAAGCCGGCCGATGTGCAAGAAGGTATTAGCCTATTTAGTGTTTAGGTATGATTTGATATAGATGTTGCAAGAATTTAGGTATTATTTGATTTAGGTATATTGTGATTTAGGTATTATTTGATTTAGGTATATTGTGATTTAGGCTATTGTGATTTAGGTATGATTTGATATAGGTATGTTGTGATTTAGGTGTTGCAAGGTTTTAGGTGTATTGTGATTTAGGTATGTGTTGTGAACTTGTGATTGATATGTTTATGTTGGTTCCATGTTTGCAGATACAAAATGTCAGGCAGAGAGAAAGATATTGTATGGGAACACGGTGAAAATCTTTACCCCGGTTGGAGATGCAAATATTGTCATACGTCCAAAGGAGGAGGTGGTTCCACTAGATTGAAACAACATTTGGCAGGGCGCGGGACCGAGGTCGTCCATTGTAGGAAGGTTCCAAAGGAGGTGCGTGAGTACTTTCAGCGTGACATTGAAAGGGTTCAGAAGGCAACTTCTGACCGGGCTCGAGAGAAGTTGAGAAAGGAGAAGCTTGCAGCGGAGGGTAACTATCCCGGTGGAGATGAAGCATATGATGAGGAGGCTAAGCTGGAGCGTGCCCTGAACCAATCGAGAGCGGAAGAGGAGTTCCGTCGGGGGGTGCAACAGAGAGGAGGTGCATACGAGCATGGAGGGGGTAGTGGTTCGAGGGGAGGAAATCCGGTGCAGAGGATTCTTCGAAGGGCAACTTCGGTGAGGGAGACTCCTGGGGTGAGGGACTATAACTTGGCCGCGGGCCTGAGAGGAACGACGCAGCCAAGGATTGACACAGGCTCCTGGACGCAGAAGGGTAAGACTGCAAAGAAAGCTATTGGGAAAGCTTGGTCAAAGTTTTTCCATATTGTGGGATTACCTGGAAGACAGGCTGACAATCCATACTTTGTCAGCGCGGTCAGAGAGACACAGAAGTGGGGTAAGTTTTCTTTTCATGCGAATGACACCTATGCAACTGCATGTCTCTATCTAATCTCATGATTGCCATATGGTTGCAGGTGAAGGTATCGCGTCACCCACTGGACGGGATATTGATGGCAGGTACCTGGATCAAAACGAGCAAGACTTGAAGACTCAGTACGCAAAGTTTCAGCAAGAGTGGCCTCTCTTTGGCGTCACGTTGATGTGCGACTCGTGGACTGGCCCGACGAGGATGAGTGTCATCAACTTTTTGATATATTGCAATGGGGTCACGTGGTTCCACAAGTCTATTGATGCGTCTAGAAAATCTCAAGATTCCGCATTTTTGCTCCAGGTAACCCCTTACCTAGTTCCTTTCAATCCGAATATGATTCCGATGTTGCTAAAGAATCTGTTGATGCGTCTGGAAACCGCTAAAGAATCTGTCTATTTTACCAGGAGATTATAAAGGTGGTGGAGGAGATTGGGCCAGAGCATATCGTTCATGTTATCACCGACAACGGCTCGAACTACAAGAAAGCATGCAGGGAGCTTTCCGATGTGTATGCACACATTGCTTGGACACCTTGTCTAGCACACACTGTCAATTTGCTGTTAAAGGATATCGGTGCAAGGTATGAACATCAAGGTTTGATCGATCAATGCAAGAAAATTTCAGCTTGGTTACACAATCATGGTCAGTTGAATGCAATGATGAGGCAAGCGATCGGTGGTGAGTTGGTCAAGTGGAATGCAACTCGCTTTGGGACCAACTACATGTTCCTAGACAGCATATATCGGAAACGTGATCGTTTCATGCAGTGGATGGGATCTCCTGAATTTTTGCAGAGCAAATGGGCAAATACAAATATGGGTAGATTTACTCATGCCAGATTTGCAAGTATGGAGTGGTGGGAGGGAATGAAATTTATCATTGACTCAGTTCAACCATTATACAAGTTGCTTCGCTTTGCTGATCAGGACAAGCGGCTCAACTTATGCGAGGTGATTATGACCTTCCAGAATGTGAGACATGAAATGGAGTCTTTCTTCGGTCAAAATGTTTCTACGTGAAAAGAGTATGAACAGCTTATGCACCGCAGGATGCAGGACGTCATCGTACAGACGTATGCGGCTCCAGGTAAGACTGTCACAAAAGTTTCTACTTTCACGTTCCATAGACTTTATGCTCATTGGCGGTATTTCCATTTTGCAGCTGCTGTCCTAAATCCGAGGTACGCCTATACGTTTACTCCAACTCCAGAAATGTGGCGTACACTCAAGGATGCATTTCAGCGCATGACGGATATCCAGAGCGCCGTCCAGGCATTGAACGAGGCTGAGATGTTTCGCGTGGCGAGTTTGGCACAGATTTGGCAATGAAAATGGCGCTTGACCCAAAGACAACTGCATCTTCATGGTGGATGGTAAACGGCAGCACCACTCCCAAGCTGCAGAGCCTTGCTTTGCGGCTTGTTTCTCAATGTTGTTCGTCAAGTGGATGCGAGCGGAACTGGAGTACTTTTGCCTTGCTGCATACAAAGGTTCGCAATCGGTTGTCGCACAAGAAACTGAACAAGCTTGTCTATGTCAACTACAACCTACGCCTGCGACTTGCGGATGTCGGCGGCCCCGTGCATGATGAAGGTGATTTCATTGACCAGCTGTTCCATCTTTCATTCTATGATGAGAAAAATCCGGTGCGGGAGTGGATGGAATATGGTAGATCAAACCGGGATCCAGTTCTGGACGAGGACGATGATGACGGAGACACCCCGCTCCCGTCCCATATTGTCACGGATCATATAAACCCATCAGACCTCCGGACTTCTACAGGGGATGATTGCATCAGTGATTGGGCACGTCGAAATGTGGGTGACACTCACCTAGGGAAGAGGAAGCACCACGTAGGGCCTACGAAGGGTGACCCGAAGCGCCAACGAGGACAGGCCAAGGGAAAAGGCAAAGGCAAAACAACACAAGTGCTGAGCGACGACGACACTGATGATGGCGAGGGTGATGGTAGTCCACCGTATCAGGAGTCTCAGGATAGCAGCTCCGCTGATGATGATGATGATGATAGTGATGGCGGTGCTGGTGGCGGTGGTGGCAGTGGTGGTGGCAGTGGCGGTGCCGGTGGCAGTGGCGGTGGCGGTGCTGGTCTTCGTTTCACAGGTTTCAAGTGCATGCACGTACATATGCACATATGTTTTTCACTGTGAGTACTAATTATGCTGTATGGTTGGTTGCAGGGGAGACTGAATTCACGCATGCTACTCAAGACGGTGACCATGGAGCACCGGAATCCCAGAGGAGAACGGTTGAACCGACGGATTACAACACTCCACACTTTCCACAGTACTCTTCTAGCTCATACAGCGATTCCTCCCAGTCTAGTTATCACTATCCTATACCTGATTTGAGCACGCAGCCACCGATGAGATGGGTGTACGAATGGCAAGACCCCATTGGTACAGTATGTTACTTCAGGAATGGCAGACGACATCGGCGTGGACGGGCCAAACTTGGCAAGACTACAAAGCTGAGCTGCTTCTAAGGCAAGGTTTGAATGTGATGTCCACCGCCAAGTATGAAATGGCTAGGCAATACTACCGTTGATCTATTTCTATGCACAATTATTATTTCTATGCACAATTATTATTATGTATCCATGTTTGTATGTATTTGTGGTCATTTTCTATTTCTATGCATAATTATTCAATTATTTCGCAACCGGCCGGCTAACCGCTCCTACCGACCGGCTAACCGCTCATACCGTCGGTTAACCGCTAGATTCAATTATTTCTCAACCGGCCGGATAACCGCTCCTACCGACCGGCTAACCGCTCCTACCGTCGGTTAACCGCTAGATACCGTTTGCATTGCGCGTTTTGAATTTGATTTTGAATTTGTTCGGTAATGGGCGGTAACCGCGGTTAACCGACCGGTTAACCGCTACCGCCGGCCGGCGGTAACGGGCCACCGGTCGGTAAAAAAAACCCTGGCCCGTGCCCGGCCGGCCGGCGAGGGCGTGGATGCAATTGGCTCGCTGGTGGCGGTGGGGTCGGCCTGGTGGGTCCAGCACGGGCACGTGGGCTCACCTGGGCCAAATGTGCGCGCCATGTCCGATTTGGATTTTTTTTTTGCGAAAGATGTCCGGTTTGGAAATTGGAACAGCGTTTTTAAATAGCAAGAATTTGAGGAGATGGAAATGACTACTGCGCCCTTGATTCAGACCATCCCAACCCTCCTACTAATAGGATGGTTTTCACAACGTTAATTAGGATGTCATGTAAGTAATTTAGTGATGTGGTGTAAGCAATTTGATGATGTAGCAAGAGAGTTAAAAATGTGAGAGTATGAAATAGTTTCATTTCAACGGTGCATTGTGTTTAAAGTTTGACTTCTCTATGAAATTGAGAGAGTAAAATACACCAAAAGTACATCAGCTTGTAAGGAGGTTCCATTTAGATCATAAACTTTAAAAGTGAATTTATGCGTTGAGCCATGTCACCATGCTGGACGGCACGGTGTGACCAAGACGCAGGTCGCTCGCTCGCTCGACCCGTGGCAGAGAAGCTCGGCAGTACTGCCCATGGCTAGGCCAGCGCATGGTGAAGGTTGCTCACGCCATATTTTTCTGTATTTTTTTAAACAAAATAGAACCTTACCAGGCACGAACCTCTTGTCTCCACCTCTCTCCTCGCCTTCTACAATCCTCCATATAACCATACAATTCCGGTACTAGTTGTCGTGAAATACAGACACTAAGCGAAAGCGATTTTATCTAAGGTCTACCTAGGAGACATTCAATGAAGACCACACCACATCGGAGACATGAGAAATTTGATAATAGAGTTCGGCCGAAGCCTACATCTCCAACAACAGCGACATGAGCCACCCCATACTAGCCGGTGCCCCAGCGAACCTGTTAGTTTGTGGCTTCCCTTGTGAGAGTGGGATGCCTCTCCACAGCACACCCTCTGGTTACATAGTGGCCTCTCTATTTATAGAGGGGCAGATACAAATCTACCACTAACTCGACCATGTACCACTAATACAACAACACATTTTTCAACAATTATCCATTTCTGCTCGATCAACCCTGAGAAAGAATGCAAACACTCACACAGCATGTCAGCATACGTGCTTTTATTGTCATCTTGTGCCCTCACATACGTCATTTCAACCTTTGCAAAAAAAAAACACGTCTTTTCAACTAAGACATCAATACAGTGTAACATACCTTATCGATGTATCATAATCTTTGGCATCCTCATTATCCACTTCATCTTCTGGTATGGGTATCTCATCGGTATCTTCTTCGGCTTCCTTGGCTTCATATTCTGGCTTGGGCTTGAGCATCTCGTCAGCAGGTTCTGGTGGTGAGGACTTGGGCATCCCATGGCTGTGTTCAGATGGAGGGACAAATTTTTTATACTCTACTTTGACCACTAATTAGAGGTATTAAATAAAGTCAGATTACAAAACTACTTCCACAACCCCTGTCAAATTCGCGAGACGAATCTAATGAGGCCTTTGACCGCATGATTTGAGGATGATTACTGTAGCATCACTGTAGCCAATCATGGATTAATTAGGCTCGTTAGATTCGTCACGCAAAGTTGCACTCATCTATGAAAAAGTTTTGTAAATAAACTTCATTTAGTACTTCATGCATGCAAGATTCCTTGGGACAAAAAATTGTCCAAGAGCATCCCAACACGGCCCATATTGGGGTTGGGGCCATGGGTATGGATACGGGAATGGCGGATACCACGCCGGTGGCCACACAGGAGGAGCCTGCTTGTCCTCGATTTTTGGTGGCGGTGCCTCAGGCTTAGGCTTAGGCTCAGTCTTTCTTTGGTCAGACTCGTCGTAACCAGGCTTGGTTTGTCCAATTCGAAACGGGCCAGCATGGTGGACAAGCATCCACAGCACGGTGGTGAGTTCGCCGCCACGGCTGAGCTGCTTGGCATGGGACTCCCTGCTGCACCTGATGCCCCCGCGTACAGCAGCTTGTCCACCCCGAAAATACAAAGGAGCACATATGTTCTCAGTAGCTATTATCTTAGACGTGGTTTATGCTTTAAGATTCGTGCAGCGTACCTTTCAGTTTGTATTTCGCTGTGTATTCAAGTTATCGGCGCCGTATATCCGACGCGATATACCTTTTCATTTTCCCCCTCTAGCGCCCTTCCACGGGTCTCCGGCGAGTTTCCGCCGTCGCCGCCGTAGATGTGCATCCTCCGCCGCCGTCGATGTGCCCTCGGACGCCGCCATTCCTTCTTCTCCGGTGAGTTCCCCCCTCCTCCGCCGCCGTCGATGTGCATCTCGGCCGCCGCCATGCCTTCTTCTCCGGCGAGTTTCTCCCTTCTCCTGCGATTTTCCTCCGCCCCGCCATGCATTCTTCAGAGTAGATTGCCCCTCCTCCGCCGCCGGCGATGTGTTGCCTCGTCCTCTGCGGCCGCCGGCAATTTATTTTCTCTCTTTCATTCTCTCTCACCGGCCAGAGGCTGGCTGTCCTTCCCCCAGCGTCCTCCGCGGCCACCGGCCAGAGGCTGGCTGTCCAGTGCCCGCTCTGATGCAGGATTGCGGGCACACGCAGCGAGTTGGCTGCGCAGGCGCCGTGGATCTCCTCCAGCCGCTCGAGGTAACTGCTTTGAATAATTGAATGTGAGGTGAGCATACGCCCCGTTGTTCCTATGCGATGCGCGCCTACGCTAGGTGTTTGCGGAGAAAATTGCATATTTGGGACTCTAATCGTCGCGCTTCGCAGTTTTGCCATTCTTAACGTCGACTTCGTAAAAATGGGACCTGAAACATGTGACGCTTGATTTCCATGCCATTAGGAGTATTTCATCTATTTTTTAATCTATAGATATATATTTGAGACATGAAAGGACTCTTTTGCCCTTTCTAATTTTTCTCACGTAATCAGATCTCACGTACATACCTCACGTACGTGACCTAGGATCTCACGTATCTGGCTATTGGCTATACGACGAGTAGCTTCGCGGCCGCCGCTCCCATCGTCGCAGCCGATACACTCGACGAAGAACTTGCAAGCAGGCTGATTCCGGCCGTCGTCTCCATGCACGCACCCGATGAAGCTCGTGCTAGCGGGCTGGTTGCCACCGACTCGCGCCCGGATTCTGCCCTTGCTGCGGCGGCAGCAGTGGCCGCGCCGGCCGATGGCCAGGTCGCGTCGGGCTCTGCACTGGGCGCGTCGGCCGCTGTCGTGGCTGCGCTGGGCTCTGCCCTGGCTGCGCCGGGCTCTGCCCTCGCTGCGCCGACAGCAGTGGCCGCCCCAGCGGAAGGCCTGGACGCGGCTGTAGCCCTAGCAAGATCATTGCTGCCCAGTGCTCCTTCTCCGCCGGTGGTAGAGGTGAATTTTCCTGTTGTTGATGTGCAAAGGTAATGCGCTTAACTGTTTCTATTATTGATATTTTTTTCATGCAAAATTTAAGATAACATTTTATTATTAATTTACTTAATGTATTTGTAGGAAGCGGAGGCAACCTAAAAAGAATGTTACAAAAGCTCCACAAGGAGAACTTAGCACCCCACAGAGGCCAACTAGACAAGAAATGCTACTGAATACTCCAGGAAGGGTCGCTAGAGGGTAAGTAAAAAGTAACACATTTACATTACAATAATTTTTTCATGCATCTAATTGTCATACCAAAATTATGTGCAGACGGATTGCGCTCATGTTAGAAGAAGGCACCTCCTCCCAAACCAACACCACTAGTCCTATGAGGTTGCCTGCTGCGACTGCACCAAAAAAGATGACACCAAAGAGAAGGCTAAATATTTGATGAATGGTTATATCTGCGATGAGATGTGAACTCATGTTTTATTTGTGATATGGAACTCGTTTAGAGTAAAATTATGGTTTGTGAGATGAACTTGGATAGGCTAAATTCATGGATTTGTGAGATGAACTTATTTGTGCTTTATTATTGTGTGATAAACCCAGAATTTTTATCTATTATATGTTACTGTATGGTGCTCATTTGTGAACTCATTATTCGTGAAGTTGAGATGAACTCATTATTCTGGTGAATTTGAGACGTTGCCGGCCAGCATGTAATACTAGGACCATGCATGTAACATCGAGTTGCTGTTCGAGGATGTGCTGGACTACTCGGAGTTCTGCTGGACATCGAGCTGCCGTTCGAGGACATGCTGGACTACTCGGAGTTCTGCTGGACATCGAGCTGCCGTTCGAGCAGAGCCCGGCGCGGCCACTGCTGCCGCCGCAGCAAGAGCAGAACCCGGGCGCGAGGTCGGCGTGGCCAGACCAGCGGCCAGAGCCAGCCCTAGGTCGGGGCCAACCAGCCCGCTAGCAGGAGCTTCGTCGGGGGCGCGCATGGGACGGGGGCATCGTCGAGTGTAGATGCGGCTGCGACGATGAGAACGGCGGCTGCGTACGTGAGATCGCTAGTGATTACGCGTGAGAAAAATTAGAAAGGGCAAAAGAGTCCTTTCATGTCCCAAATATATGTCTATAGATTAAAAATAGATGAAATACTCCTAATGGCATGGAAATCAAGCGTCACATGTTTCAGGTCCCATTTTTACGAAGTTGACGTTAAGAATGGCAAAAGTGCGAAGCGCGACGATTAGAGTCCCAAATATGCAATTTTCTCGTGTTTGCGTGAATGCATCTGAGGCACTGCCGCGCTGAATGTGCCGATGGCAACCCGAACCCCATGAGCTTGCCACATATTCAGTCTGTTGTAGGCTGTTGCAGTGTTTACATTTGAATCTTGGTGCAGCTGCAAGTTCTTATCTCTAGCAATTTCAGTCTGTTGTGCTGAGCAGAGATGGCTCCTCTGACAGCGTTGCAGGTCATCTGTTTCATCCCTCATAGTCTTACTGCTTTGCAGGTGATCTATTTCATCCCTCATCTCACTGCCAAATTTTTTTGCTTCAACTTTTACCTGTATAGTAATCTGTCCAAAAAATTTGTATTAAAATGATTCTACAGCTCAATACGTTTTCAACTTCCATGACCACCCTGTGCTTATTACATTGTTTTAGAGGTACAAAATTAATTTTTGATTCTAGCATATTTTCAATGTTGGCATTTATCATCATATGTTCTTCCTTCTACTGCCATACTAGTTATCTATTGTACCTAACTATGTGCAAATTATTCTCACCTCCATCACATCTGTTGTACCCACACATATGCTGATTATTCTCACGTCCATCACCGGTCATGATATATACTTCAGCTGGATGACATATGCTGCGTTTTAAGTGAGTGACTTTGTGTGAAATATTCTTAGTGCAATAAATCATTGTTAAGTGGTACTGATGCAGAATTTATTTTCCTTGATGAACCACTATGTTCCATTTGAGTTATGTGGACTAACTTAGACTCCTTGATGCTACATCTTATTTGTGCCACAGATTAAAGTTTCTAACTCAGCGCTTGTGCCTGTTACTCAGTTTCATATTTACTTTCAGCAACTCTTGTAGAAGATTTGGCACCTCGATGTTGGCTTTCACCACATGGAGCTGTAGGTGGTTTCAAGGGTTGGGCTGTGCCCATTAATGCGGTATTTTCTTCCTTATTCTCTCAAAAGTTATTTTGAGTTACATTACTATATTTTGTGACTTCTGTAGACTTAGATTGTCAACTGCTCCCTTTATGGAAAGGAACTTGAAATTTCTAACTGAGTTCATGGATGATGTTTCATTAGAGAAAAACAAAAGTATTATTTTGTTTTTTTTACAAAAGAACTTCTCCATAATTTATCCAATGATCTGTAATCTATTTGTTGTGACTGAATACTTAATCTAGTGTCCTGCTGCTTACATTCATTTACTATTTGGGCTCTTCCACAAGTTTCTCCTGATTTTGCAAGGTCACACATGTCCTTCTAGTACCATTTGCATGACTAATGTTCGATATAAATGTACAGCTATCAATCATTTTTGTATAACTTTGTTTGACATTATCAAACCAAGTGCCAGTTTGTTTTATGTTCCACTCTGGAGATGTACAGATAATCCGCTGGCGTCTGTTCAGTGCAGAAGTGGAGGTCGGAGTGGAGGGCGGCGGATCTGTGGACCCATGGCCACGGCTCGACGACGAGCGGCACCGGAGGTCTATGGAGGAGGGCAGGAGTACCATGGATCCCATGGGGCAGAGCTCGGCGACGAGGCACTGGGACGCGTGAGGCAACGCGATATGAGGCGACACAGAGGGGGGACCTCGGCTTGAAGGTCGGGTCTGCGTTCGTCTGTGAGCTGTACAAAGAATAATTACCTCCACTACGTAATTTGTTTCAAACTGTTGCTGTCATTCTGAACTCCTTACAAAATTACTCTTATCTATATATATGTCTTGACTCTTGACACTATTCTTATCTGCCTTGTTTGTTATCAAAGGCACTAGACATTAAAGCTCAGGGTCAACTCCTTATTTAATCATCTGTGGAAGGCATGTGTATTCTACCTATTTGCTTCTATATGTGTAGTGTAGATAATTAAATCATGTGAACAAAGAAACTAAGGATTGAGAGATGGTTGTACCTTGTACTTTTTAAACAAATGCAGTGCAAGACTCTCTATCGATGCAACGATGCTTCAGTTTGTCAACTGTCCACTGAAATATCTTATTTCTCACAGCCCATATTTTTCTCTGAACACATGTCTGAGCATTGGATAACTGAAAAATGTTGAGCAGTGTGTGAGCATTGAACAAATGAACACATGTCAAACGGCGCATTGCATTCAGCTAGAACTGAGGGATGATTACCATGATTTAATCGATTGCGGTACTTCCACTACCATTTGTGCTCTTTTTCTCAAAAGCTTTTGCCTTTTCAGCTGAATTTATACTATGCAAGGTGCTAACAGGAAACTTACTGTTTTCCATTTCATCCACTAACAGTCATTAGAAAAGGTTATGACCTTTTATCCTCCCTAATGTGTTAGTTTGATGATACTAAGCATAGACCAAAAAATGAAGGGAAGGGAAAAATTATGTTAATATTGTAGTTAGACTTTGCTTTTTTTTTCATGCAGTTTGTGAATTTTGAACTGATTTGTGCTCCTCCTACTATTTTTCTAATTTGCTAGAATTTACAAAATCTAAGAAGTGGGATTATTATTTAACTGGTGATGATTTTGTGTAGCATCACTGAAAGAGATGGCACCCACATTTTGACAATGTTGAAATGGACCTGCATTACCCGCTACTATCAGTAAGTATAGACTCAATGATATGCGCTCTGTTTAGAATAGAATCATATGTGATTTTCCTATATTATTATTTCAGTTCTTGTTACTATTGTTTCCTTTTCATGGTTGAAATGTATGTCCAATTATTCAACAATTTTTTCCTATATGATTCAAGTAGTCAATGAATTTGAGTAATTGAGAAAGATAACAAAACAAAATTAGGGAAGAGCAGTAGCTCAAGCTGTACATAACACTCTTGAAAGAAGCTCATGTAGAGTTATCTGTTAGTGACCATGAAGCATTTTTGGACTTCTTCTGCATTTAGTGTTATCTGTCAGTAATCATGAGGTATATAAAGGTACTGATAGACTGACGATTCTCCTTGCATGCTGCTCTTTCAGTGACAAAATTTTAAGTCAAATGTGTATAGAGGCACTGAAAGAGCAGATAACATAAACCGAATATGTAGCCAGTAGCCATGTGTGCCAATAGGACACCAAATTGAAGTTCATTTTCTTGTAGAACATTTTTGAGGTATTAATTTTGTTGTATAACATTTTCTAAAATATATTGCCCTTCTGCGCCTTGTTGCTTGGTACTAATTTTCACAGGAAAAATGTGAGCCAGCCACATATCTGACTATTTAATGACTTGTTCAGTTTTAGAACATATGAAATGGATGGCAGAAAGAGATGCAACTTTGAATCCTATGTTATGCAATTAGATGGAAAATAAAGCTACAAGGTTCTGGAGCAGTTAGAACACTGGCAACAATTCTTTGTCAGATACTCTGTTTTACCAATCTTGGGATGCAAAAAAACCTGGATATGAGCTTGGTATTCAGATATGCACCTACATATATGTTACAGATTGATCCCATTTTTTGTCAGATACTCTGATTTACCAATCTTTATATTAAGAACGTGTTTGGTTCGTGAAATTGTAACGTAATCTGATTACAAGTGCTATCCGATTATATTAAGAACGTGTTTGGTTCGTGAAATGTTGTGTTTTATTTGGCAGCTGCCATGCTTTAAAGACAAACTATGAATCCCTCGTATTTTCAAGATTATTTCTCACTTGCATATAATATAAGTGGCTTTCTCAGTTGACCTTTATTCAAACAATTGTTTTTGCAAGAAGTCACTTTATTAGTAAATCACTGTTCTGAAAATTAAAGGTTATTGCACCATTGTTCTAAATTTTTTTTTCTGCACCTAATGTTATATAAGAATGATTGGTTTCAATGCAAATAGTTGTTAGCATTTAGCAGTGCATATCACCACAGTTGGATGGCAAAAACGCTGGATTTTGAAGTTTTGCAAGCTCGACGACGTCAGGCCGAGGATGGCAGAAGCACGAAGCATGTTGGTGGTGTGATGTGCCAGCTGCTGCTCGTTGTTGAGATACATGCTCGTCATGGGTTCGTTGATATGCCTTGGAGCTGTCATCTCATTAGCTCGGCATGTGTTCTTCTGTCTGATTTTGCTCCATAGTGTTCTGGACAACAGCTCTGAACTTTGTAGAGGGTCGTGGTAGATTACTAAAGGATGCTTCAGAGATATGCATAAATATGATTTGGAAATTTTTTAGAACTTTGAACTCGTCTTTTTCTTTTTCGATTGAAAGCGTATGGAATTTTGTTCCTTCACTACAATTCATTTATTTTTTTCTTTCTAATCTCAGAATTGATAAACATAACATAACATATGACAAAGTTGTGCTTGTTCTGTGAGGGCATTTCAAAAGCTGTGACATTAGTAATATTTTGTTCCAAGTACATCTTATTAAAAATGCTTCAAAGTTCAATGGATTTTACATATTAAATTACTAAGCAATAGTACAACCTACAAAAGAACTCATGTTACAATTTTCCCTCCACGCATCAGTTAATCCTACAAAGAAGACATGCTACAGGCAACACAGGAGCATCCAGGTCAATGAGTCTTCATATCGAGATTCATGATTCTGCAGAAATGAGGAGATTGCAGTCCAACCCTAACAGCTCTCCAATGCCTATACAAGGATCAAACAAACAAGAGAATAGAGGTTACAGAACTGCTATACATGTGTCAAACAAAAAAAAATTCTGAAAACAGCCCAAATTGAGCCCCAAATTGACATTGCAAAAACCTCAATGAACCAACTAAAAAATTGCATCAGCCGCAGCACAAAGGATCAAGGTCCTCGACTCAGCGACTTAATATTTCATTTGTACAGTGCAAAGTTTATGTCCATAGCATGCACATTTCTCTAAATAAGCACGGAGCCATATATATGGTTGTTAGTTCTACTGTATCTTCAGTTTCCTCCTTCAAAGGACGCCTATCTCGATCATATATATGGATAGCACTTGTACTACTACAACAACAATCAAAAGAGTGGACTCATATCGTTCTGCAGTGTTCATTATTCCCTTAACAGATAGCATGTATAGGGCATAAGAATGTAGACTTGTAAAAACGGCATAAAAGAGCAAGTTTTGATTGATTTGCTCCTCATAAGAGTGCTCTTCATCTGAAAAGATTGTACATAATTACATAAAACAAATAACATTGAGGATTATCATGAGTGAAACTACGCACTCACGAAACTGCTATACACTGCAAGATTTCTTCCCCTACGATTCTACCTGAGTATGGCTCTATGGTAGGTGCAACAGAAATAGTAATTCTGTGCTGTAGATTCAAACAACAGGATTAGCTAACAATTTTTTGGACATGTTAGCCTAATAATATTGATTCTTGTTACCTCTAGAATTTTTATAAATTAAACTTTTTTACGCTGAATACAACATTGTTTTTTATCCAAAGTTTCCTCAGTGGTCAGATTCCCAACCTGAGGATGTCCACATTTTTGTTAGTTCTCGAATACTCCACGTTACATTTCTCTCATTGCGAATGTTCTATAGTATACCAAAATAGATACTTTCAAGTATACTGTCAATAGTTGGGATAGCATAGCATGTGTTCAGCTAGTCCATTGGCTTATAATTAGGCTAACATGTCCAAAAAATATGTTTATCCTGTCGTTTGAGTCTACACCATAGAATTACTATTTCAACTGCACCTGCCACTGCCGTAGAGCATGCCATACTCAGGTAGAACCAGTAATAAAAACATTTCGTATTAGTTACTACTCAGATTCAGTATACATCTGACACATGCATCAGTCAATAGCAAGTGTAAAACGAGCAGCTCACATGTACTTTACCTCCACTTTAAGAAATTTGTACATGACATCAGAGAGTTATGAACTAAATAATTGGCGGGTTACCTGAATGCGTCCAAAAGTAAAACCATAAGAGTTTGATTCATCCAGATATATCAGCTTCAATCAGACCAAAATCGATCATGTCCAGGTAAAGAATCTGCAGTAGTGTATATCAAAGCTTAAATTCACTGATATAAAGATGTGTATCACCAAGTTGGTCTGAGACCACCCCAACTGCACCTTTGGTTTAGAGCAGCTAGATGTGCATCACCTGATGATTGTGAAGTACCATCTATCATACCTGATTTCCTTCCTTGTAATATCTAACGGCTATTGCTACCACAGTTCATTGAACTTCAGCCTTTGTGAGACATCAATGAAAAATATAAGGAGATATCAAGGACACAATCTAGTAGAAATGTAGCTCCATAAATATACAAAAGGATATTACTAGGAAAATTAACAAAATGTAGTTAAGTAATTGGATTGTAAAGACCATTAATAATGAGTAAACTGAAAATGGCTGAGTAGATGCTAGCTTTGCACATTGAGCCTTACTACCAAAAAAAGAAGCAACCTAGCACATATAATTTGCTATGGCTGAGCAGATCTAGAAGTAAATAAAACTTAAAAGATTTAGAAGTGATGTATGATTTCCCCTTACATAGAAAAGTCTACCAAAATCCTTGAAACTAGGAGGGATGTGTGATTTCCCCTTACTGAACAAGGTGTGCAGATCTAGAAGTAAATAAAACTTAAAAAGAACTACACGGCATACTTGAAGGCGAATGAAACCTGAGTGACCTCTACCACACAGAAACAAGCAAGTTATTGGCAGGAACCGGCAAAATTAGAGGAAGTGGACTGCGCCGAGGACAAGTTTAGAAGAATATTAAGAGAATGGAAAGCATTCGAGTTGTTATTACATGTAAACCCAAAGTAAGAGCATGTGAAGGAATGTTCTGAAAACATAAGCACAAGGCTATTATGTTCTTTTATAGAATTTCTACCTTCTTGAGCTGTTATATACACACCCATAGGCATACAACATCTAGGGAGAAGAACTTGGCATATCGTTGCAAGATATTCAGCAATATGATGGCTTACTTTATGACAAGTAAGTACTCCTTTCTGAAATATACTACTTTGCGAGTAGTATATTCTCTTTTGGAAATGCATTACTACTTGCATGTGTGAACTGTGTGTCCGATGGTAAGTCAAATGGTAAGAGTAAGAAAATAAATAAATTCTTGTATGAGTTAAAAATCAATAAAAGTCTTGTATGAGTTAAAAAACTATAAAATTCTTGTATGATTTAGATGTAGCATCTCAACATCTCACAACTGGCAATGTTGTACTGTTTCAGGGTTCGAAACACATGAGTAATGCTTCAGGGTTCCAAACACATGAGTAACATTGAGGTAGGAAACAGATCTGATCTTTGCATTAGAGACAAAAGGGAACTCAGTACAATACATGTCTTCTTAGTTATCAAAGGAGGGAACTGATAGCTGCATTTCAAAATTCAGATCAAGAAAATTCAGAAAAGCAAGTTGTTGGCAGGTAGTGCTGAAAAAAAAATGTTAGGTCTGTATGTGAGTAATATTTTGAGGGCAATAAGCCTGCATTCTGCCAATACCACAGTGAATTTCCGGCACCAGTCGCCATGACGACGACCAACCAATCGCGCCTCTGAAGGACTCTCTCGATAATTTCCTTCTGGTATGGACAGAGAATTGAGAAACCAAAGTAAATCCTGCAGTGAAAATGAGGATTGAGCAGGTGTAGGCGGACTGGATGGAGAACGGCACAAGGATGACATTGAGGGCGGGTGGAAGATTTACCTAACTGGATCGAACGGAGATAGCGGCGGAGGGCGGATGGAGAGGGCTGGAACAAGAAGTGCGACGGTGAAAGGTGCACGGGCGGCGGAGCAAGAAATACCCCATGGACGGCAGAGGAGGAACTATCGGCGGCGGAGTAAACTATCGACGGCGGCAGCGCACTCGTGGACGGCGGCAGTGAACTCATAGGTGGCGGAGGAACTATTGACGAAGGCGCCGGCGGCCGAGGAAGAAATACGCCGGTGGCGGAGAAATAAATGCGACGCCGGCGGAGGAAGATTCCCGTGTATAGAGTCCTGTATACATACAGTATATGAAAAATAAACGATGTATACCGCGGAGAAAGGAAAAGGAAGCTGATGGGACCGGAGCTTGATGGACGGCCACGACAATGGCTCCTGAGAACACAGCAAACCAAAAACCGGGTTATTGTCCACCCACACGTTGAAAATGAGCTCCAGCATCTTCACCAGTCCCCACTCGCGGCTCACTCGTCAGCGCACCAGCGATCTCCGCTGCATCCAGAATCAGCCGGCGGCCCCGTCGGTCTTCAGAGGCGTGTAGTCTCGCCTCATGTGTCGCACAAGGCCGGCGAGCCTCTCTTTGTCTCCTCCCCCGGCACCGGCAGCAGAAGCGGCAGCGGTGGTTCCCTTGCCCTCATCCCATATCTCCTCCAAGGCCCTGCGGGTCTCCTCCAACAGGCTGTGGAGGACGAGGCCCGGCAGCATCTCCCGGCGTGCGGCGACCAGGAACATCAGGTACTCCGACATGGCCTCGATCGCAGCAACATGGCCGGCCGCCGACGGTTTCGTTGGTACCAGCTTTCTTACCATGCGGCGCGAGAGGAAGATGGAGGTGGCGATGTGCCACGCAAGCACGTCCTGCTCGAACTCACGGCCGCCAGCCGGACGCCGAGCGCCGCCGCGCCCCGGACAGGAGGGCGAGGACGGCGTACGCCGCTAGGCTGGCGAGGACGAAGATCCGGAGCCCCCATTCGCTCCAGAACTGCACCACCGAGGTCACCAACATGGATGGCCGGCCCGGGACAATCGACGAGAGCGGCGGAGTCCTGAGTGCTCACCTCCCTCCTCGTTCAAATGGAGACTCTGAATATCTGTCGAGTGCAATGCATCTACGACGATGTAGCACTCCACTCCCTTACAATTTTAGTATCGATCGAATAGCACAGGACAGGACAGCAGTAGCAAGTAGCAACCTAGGGATGGGACCAATGCAAATTGAAGCCGCACGCCGGATACTGACAGATGCAAGTGGGGCGGACCGCGGGTACCCACCAGTCGTCCGCATACGCCGCCAAAATTATGTGGGCTGATGCGGCTGCCCGCGTTCCACGCGCGCTGGTGCGGGCTCGTGCGGCGGCCCGCATATGCTCGCAGGAGCTACACGCGCATGCACGCTGGCAGGGGGCAGCAGGCACCGTTTATTCAAGTTAATCAAGCACGCCATGCACGGCACTTCGGCAGTACGGTCAGACACACGAAAGCTCTCTTCTTAAATAATCACTAGTGTAGATGCACGCGCCCAGACACGTGTTTAAAAAAACTTAGCAAATTAAAATTTAAATTTATAAAAATAAAGTAAATAATAGTACCTGCGACAAGAATATATCTATACTATAAAGAGAGAGAGATTTGATGTCAAATCCTACACAACAATAAATCTATCCTCACCTCACTAAACGTTCTTTTGGGCCCACGTAGCAGGTAGGACGAGGAGAACAGTTTTGGCGTTGTTTCCCCGTGAAAAAGCAGCGAATGCGTCCGATTTTTTCCCACCGTAACTCTACCCCGTACCCACTGGGCCCATACCTCTTTGCTCCTTCCTCGGCACGGCAAAAATTGGAACACCGCCGTGCTTCTCGCCCGCAATCACGCATCCGTGATTCATGGCCTTTGTTCCGGGCGAGCGGAGACACCGCCGAGCGCCCGCAGCCCGATAGGATCGAGCGCGCCCGAGACACCTCACAGCAGGGCGGCCAGCCCGTAGGCCGCAGCTCGGCGAGGTCGAGGGTGCCCGAGGCACCTCAGAGCAGGGCAGCCAGCCCGCAGGCCGCAGCTCGGCGAGGTCGAGCGCCCACGGCGGCGCGCGGCAGNGACAGGGCGGCCAGCGACTGCTGGCGCGGGGGAAGCGGCCGTGGCGGCGGGTTCGTCAGGCGCCAGGACTGCTGGCGCCGGGCCAAGGCAGATTGCGCGCACCATCGCTGCTGCAGTGGTCGCGGCCTTGTTTGCCCCGCCCACGTGAAGCCCTCCTCCCACGTTGCTGTGTCCCAGATCCCCGACCCCCACCACGGCGGTCGCCGCCGTCCTCCTCGATCTCAACAGTCCCCCCTCGCTGCTACCCCGTCGAGATCCATTCCACGCTGCCCCGTCGTCTCCTTCCCCATCCAGGTAGCCTATAGATCCACTTCCCCCATCGTCTTCTTGCCAATCTTTACTAATTACTGGCCTGCCCAGATGCGCAAACTGCGAAGGGATGGCCATTGTGCCATTTCAATCCAGCAGGGAATGGCCGTCGTGCCGTTCCAATCAACCAGGAGGCGCTGGGAGGTGTGGCCCTCGTAGTACGATGAGATCCTTGTTTCTGTTGTTTATTTTGTTGGCTACCCACAGATTTCTTATCCCCCAATAGATTTAGTCCTTTGGGAGTTGATGATTTTCTGCTACTAGAACATGTCTACATTCCGATTGAGATATTGCTAAATTTCATATTTGAGTGATTTATTCAGTTTGAGACATGCTTACTGTTCAGAGTTAATTGTGAATGCACAGTGACTCGTTTCATTGCCGTCATCCTTTTTCTTGTATAATCATTCATTCATCTGAGTTTGTTTCCTTTGAAGGTTGAAAGAAAGAAATAGTGCTGCTTGACATGATCAAGAAATCATATAGCTTAACCATATTTAGTTCTTTACATTTGTTATTACTTTATAAGGAGTTGTGACTTGCAACTTCTTTATCATTGTTTATCCCTGCTCTACAAAAGAGTGCTCCTGCTTCATCGGTGATTCCTCTGTTTAGAAGAGTAGTCTACTTACAGTGCTTGGTATCTTTTCCTACCTTTAGGATCTCTTCTCAGATCACAAGGTTGACGAAGCTAGGAGATGGTGAATTTTAGGTTGGTTTTGCAAGCAGTTCAGTAATTCTGAATCCATTGGTATTTAGTACGTGTACTCAATAATAAATATGTTGTCCCAACTCTCATATCCAACCAGTGAATTCTTCATCTTAAATTGCAGTAATGAGTAAACTGTTGTTCATCTGGAACAACTTTTTTCTCTTCCAGTGTCAGCAGCAGCGTGTCTCTGTATCTTCTGTCTTCACTTGTAATGTATTATTTGAATTTGCCCAAAATTATAGAATTACTCCGAAGCTTACGTTAACATAAATTCTTGCTCTGTACAAAAGAAACTTGAAAGAAAGTGCTCCTGATTTCTACCAGATGGGTAGTTCTGTTAGCATATGACCAGCACTTAGGAGTGTTGACTGTTGAGTGTTGATTGATTCTTTATTTCCAAACTTTCTTTGACCTACAAGCTGATTGCTTGGAATGATCCTTCAGAGAGGGTGGCAGAGGAACTAGCAGAATGAGAACGACTGAAGAAGCAATGGTTGCGTGAGCAAGAATTGATCAAAAGTATTGCAACATTCTGGTAGCACTATTCACCTTTAATCAATCTGCTATAACTTACATTTTCTTATATATTTTTCTATCCATACGATTAACCATTTTATGTCACATTTCAGATGAACCTCTCTCAATTACTTAGTTATTGGTATGTGAGTGGGCACAACAGAGTTATCCAGGTTAACTTCTAACCACTACTGAATTTGCTTTTTGTTCCTCTGGGATCCCAGTCTTTGGATTTGGGCTATATGATTAATATATAGCCTACAGTTTCAAAATAATGATGTACTTCACTACTGCTATTTAGTAGGAGTATCTCTATTTGAATTTTGAGAACTGGCAGTAATCAATTGCAATCAGTAGCCGTCAGCTCAGCAATCATGCTTGTATTTTGTGTAGAAGGCTAGGAAGACTGCTTGCTGGAGGTTGCACGTGCTGGAGGAGTTTTTGCTTGCCGGCGATCGCACATGCAGGAGATGAGGAGATTAGTAACCTGAATGCATTCAGCTATTCATTGAATGATGGAGGTTGTTGTAACCTGTAAATTGTTGAATGGCGCATTTTTGTTTCATAAAATTGTGACGAAAGGTCTACTGCTATATGCAATAGATAAATCATGTATATTGATTTGTGATCTGTATAATATATACTTTATTTTCTATTTTTTGTTTTTTTAATTCATCAAAAGAGACGCTTGTTAACAACCCGCGTCTCATATGTGAAGTCATAGGAGACGCAGGTTAACAACCTGTGTCTCCTGGAGACGCGGGTTGGCAAAAACGCGTCTTCTATGACTCCCTCGAAGGATATAGAGTATGACATATAGAGTATGACGAGTGCGGGAGAAATGAGTATAGAGGGAAGAATTTCGATGACTGGGATAGAATATTTTTTTTAAAGGATGAAAATAGAGGACGACGAGTGTGGACAGCCTAAAGCTGGGAGGAAATGGCAGAGCTCCCTTCGCGAGGGACATCGTCATCCTTGTCGCTCGGCCCGTCGTCGCTGTGCCTCTACACCTCTCCCCGCCCCTCCTTAGGTACGTCGTGGGGCGAACCGCGGTGAGCGACGGCGGGGCAAGCCACGGTGAGCGACGGCGGGGCAAGCCACGGTGGCAGACGAGGGCGAGGTGCGGCGGTGCGGAGGCTGAAGGACCGGGCGAATCGCGCCGAAGGACGACACGGGGGCGGACGATCCACGGTCGAGGATTTGGGCGAGATTTTTTATACACGTGCCTGGGCACGTGCATCTCCACTAGTTTAAAAAACCAATAAAGCGTACAATTTACCATAATTATTATCACCCACTTCAAGTTATAATAAACTAACAACGTTTATAACTCACAAGTATGTTAGATACATAATTCAAATCAAATAAGTCTAAACTCATGTATTCGTATGTCGTATAATTATCATAAGTGTTTTCACATAGGACCCACCATAAATCTAAATCTCACATAACATGTTAACAACTATCTCACACCCTCAATTTAATACTCTTTCTCCCTCTTCTATCTCGATCCAACATCCTACCTTGACCTAGATGTGGTTTCTCTCTTGAGCTACGTGTGACTCTCTTTCTTATAACTCGATCCATTTGGTTTCTCTCTCCCCCTCTCTCCATCCCCTGCCTCCTGTCTCCCTCCCCCGCCCTCCCTACATTCATCCCCTAGAACCCCCCATCCTCCCTCCATTCCTCTCTCTCAGACACCCACCCTCCATTCCTCTCTCAGACCCCCTCCCTCCTTCTCTCCCTCCTCGCCTCCCTCTCTCTCTCCCTCCCCCGCCCTCCCACCCTCTCCCCTCCTCCCATAGACCCCCGCCTCTCTCTCTCTCTTCCATTCATGTCTGAGGACTGAGTACATAGGTCAGAGTTGAATCTTTGTTTCTAGTGCTAATGATATAAACTTTCTTAAATTAAATAATCCTTGTGACAAAAAAAAACTTTGCAAATGCCTAGTGTGAGGATATATCATTTTTTCTTTAAAAATATAACATCAATATCAAGACATTTTGAACTGTCCATCCATTCACTTTGAAAGTGGTTGGCTTTCAAGCAGTTATGGAAAAACATGTGCATAAAAAGAAATATAGGTTGTTGTGTGCATCTCTTACAAAACACATTAATTGCAATATGACCACGTATTCATGTTCACAAATAGAATTCGTCAATTTGTTTTAAAAATATATGTGCTTAAATAGTTTTTTCCTTGATATATAGATAAGCTTCCTTCCAGTTACATACCATACGGATGCAAAACAAACAATACAAGAAACTATATTAAATAGACCTATACTAATTCACTTCTCTTTCTCTCAGCAAATATCCATTTCATGTAGAAGGAAATACATAATTTAACATAATCTGTGCGTAAACAATGGCGAGTCAAGTAAATTTCTGAGCAAGAAGGAATTCCAAACAAAAGAGCTTTGAACTGCACAAGTGACATTTCTACTTTTTCGATAGAGCACAATAACCTTTTGAATCTGAATCAAGTTTGCTAGTTTTCCTTTGCAATCACTATGCTCCACTTTCTTTTAGCATCCACATGAGCCACATGAAGACAAATGCTGCACTTCAAGTCATAAGCCCTGATCTAAAACATGATTAACCCCATACTTGCAGTCCCAAAACTTGAAAGGGAGTTTTGTGAAAGGAATAGATGAGAACAGTTTCTAGTCCTATCATGAAAAATAGAATGATTCATCGAATCAAATTCTAATTGATAAATAGTTTTGAAAGATACATATGTCTCTTACAGTCCTCAAGGTCATTTCAGAACTTAGGCGCCAGACAGTGGCGGATAGAAGCCTAGAGCCTCAACGGTTTTTTTTCCACTTATGATGCTACAGTGCGTCGAGGTTACTGAGCTACGGTGCTACAGTTGGCACTGGCCCTAGGCGCTGGTCCGTGCGGGGTCCGCCCCTGGCGCCAGTACAATACTAACACAGACCATCAATTGCAAGCTATATCTGGTAAAAATAAAGAATTAATAATTTCTACTCTAAAAAAACCAAATGTCGCCGTTTCCTTTCCTACTCCCGTTTTCGTCCGCACAACCGACGCTCCGTTTGAATTTCGTACTCCTCGCGCGATCCGCGACAATCTCCTCGCGCGATCCGCGGAGTCTCTTCCTCTTCGCATCCTCTCTCGCATCGCCTCGCCCCGCTCCGTCGCCTCACCACCCCGTCCTGCTCACGTGGTCGCCGAGGCTCGCATCCTCTCTCGCATCGCCGCTCCGTCGCCTCGCCCCGCTTCGTCGCCTCGCCGCCCCGTCCTGCTCACATGGTCGCCGAGGGTCGCATTCTCTCTCGCATCGCCGCTCCGTCGCCTCGCCCGTGCGTCAGCCGGCCACCCTCACGAGATCCAGTGCCCTCACCTGTGCGGTCTAGCATCTACCTATCACATGGGGCGGACATCTTCGGTGAGCGGTGACGGGCAATGGAGAGGAGGCGGCGGATCCAGTGCAGGGCAGAGCTCGGCGGCGACATGGTGATCCGCTCCCCTCACCCGCCAATCCCTCGATCTGTGCCACGACTCGCCTACCTGCGACGATTGGCGGGGAGCTGGGAGGAGATCCTGGAGGCCGATGTGAGCCGGCACCACATGCCCGAGATGGCGGAGCTCCTGTTGCGCAGGTGCTACAACGACGGCTGTCGCCTTCCACTTCGGCACCATCGCCTCAAGCTCATGGACCGCGAACAAGAAATCAATGATGAGGAAGAGCCATTGCGGGCTTCCTGGTCTTGAAGAAGTCCCTGAAAGGTACACACCTCTCGATGAATCGCAGCAATTCCTCTCCCTTTCTAACCCTGGATCTGATCCGAATCCAACCAATTTATTGCAATGGGTGAGGGCACTAGATTTGGGTTCCAAGGAGCAAGGGGTGAGGGCGGGCTTCCAGTGAGGATCAAGAGAGTTAGAAAATAGAGATTCTTGGCTTCAGGAAAAGTTAGATTACATAGAGTTTTTTTCTCGAGAAAGGAGATGATATACATAGACTAATTAAAAGAAGAGGGAATGAAATAGCAAGTTCAGTTAAAGGTTCCATCCATGATTCATTTGATATGCGCTTTGTTCCTTTTCTGATGCCGCAGCAGAAAGCTAACTGTTAAATCCATACTGCACAGTTCTTTCCATCTTCAGAATGTTTCACGTGTAGCTTGCATATTCCATTCCCTCATTGAGTTCACTTTTTCTTTCTGAACATCTGAACATAACATTGATCCTAGAGGGATTATTACTTTTCAATAATGTATGTTCCATCGGAAATTGTCTATCATTTGTAATTCTCAGTTCAAGCTGCAGAACTCTGCAGATATATGCCATCAGTAGAGATGAGTTCATATATACACATGAATTGTCCTGCTGAACTTTGCAGATATATGCCATCAGTAGAGATGAGTTCATAAATACACCTAATATTTTTCAGTGAATACAATGCAATGCAATGCCTTTTTGGTCGCCATCAGTAGAGATGAGTTCATAAACTTGCAGAAATGAATAGCCCCCTGCCATTTTTGGCAGACATGAGACAGGGCTGCACGAATAAACTATGCCTGGTCTAATCAGGAGGGCAAATAGCACATCCAGTTGAAAAATATTAGTCTGATTGCAAATCAGACAAACCTGTTCTGTAACATAGCCGCATGGTGATCCTTGCTTAATCTGGAATTTATTGAAGTCCTACTGCTGTTTTTTTCTTCTCATATATTACTGCTCGGCCACTCTCATGATGGGTGTGCTTTTCATGAGTTCATAATACTGTCAGCTATACAGTTTCACTAAATATACTGTATTGTTTTCGCTTCTGAATGATATAATGTACTGTTTTGATAGGCTTGCTAATATTTTAAAAAAATTGAAACAGTTGAGTCAAGAGTGACAACCGAGGATATTTTCCTGCTGAAACTTCATCAACAACTATAAATGGCGATTTTCTAGAAAGATTGCAAGGAGTATACCTTTTACTACGAGTGAACATGTCACCATTTCAACTATTTGACTCCTTTATCTGAGTTAAGTTTTATGTTGTTTGTCTATTAGATTTCAGTTGGTGAGTGTAGTACTGAGCATGCGTGATTTATTTGGTTTTTGTGTTCTGAAATTTTAAGACATGGGTTTTGTACAATATAGAAGAACATGTTTCCTTAGAAGCTTGGCTTTTGTTTTGACTTGATAGCTTGCCCTGTTACTCTCTACAGGACTATGGTGCTTATCCTGGCTAAGGGCGAAGACTCCATCAGAAATTCAGAATGGTGAGAAACTTTTTTTTTCCAGTAGGACCTGGTTCCTCTTGGGATAATACTATTATATTTATTGGAAAGGGAATAAGATATGACTATTGAATTAGCTATGTTGCTGTGAAGCAGAATTCTATGAATTCCATGACAGCAGCGTCGACCTGGAGGCACAGGCCAACCATTGCTAGGCACTGTCGTCCGGCAGGTCTAGCATGCTTTGTGCGCGTACACACTGCATAGTGGAGTACTCCTGCATAGTGTGTGTTCTTGCTCATCAGGCCTCCAAAGCCAGGTATCACAGCATAAGAATTTTCCCCCTAACCTATATGTATGTATCATTTTGATCCTATAAATCTTAATAGTGCATCCCATGGGAAAACCCCCCACCTCTGTCCTCTGTTATGGAGCATCAGAGATGAGTTCTTTTTGCTGAATTTTTAGGGATTCAAGGACCTGTAGATATGGAAGTTCATTTTGCAATGGGCTTCTCGAAAAGGATATTTTGATAATTGGATTTATTACTCTATGTGCAGATTTATTGAAAACCATGTACTAAGATTTAGAGGAGCACATTGTTAGTTTTTGGTCAGGTGGTATTTCAAATTAAGCATAGCTAATCGCTCGAGTCATGACCTGTTTTACAGTTTATAGAAGATATTACTTCAGTGATAAACATAGAAGAGGCGGAAGTAGCGGCAAACAGCCAAGCTGCAGGAACACTGCAGGAATTTGATCTTTGCGCCATGTCAAGGACGAGTTCACCTGGTAGAGCACCAAGAAGAACCATCCTTGAATCTTGCAAGAAATCAGATGGGAAATCTGTATCTGTCTATCAAGTGACTCTTCATAGGATTGATGCGGAGGTACCTCTTCTCTTCCACAAAATGCTTTTATACATACATAGTTGGTCTCTAACTAAAGGTTATTCTGAAACATGAGAAACTGAATGGGGTTATGTTTTATATTTGGATTTTGGCAATCCATGGATAAATCTGCTTCCATTCAGCTTCGACAGAATATTTGTGGCTACTGAATATTGATGTTCTTTTTGGTTTTCAGTATATCTGCTGATCTCTTCTGTTGACTCTTAATTCATTTCTGTATGGTAGTGAAACGTGGTAGTATGCCCCACTTCCATGTCCAAATTTCGTAACCCATGCATAATGTGTTTATTGCCAAGATGAATTTGACTTAGTCGACTGTTTTGAATTTTGGCGCCAAAGTGGTAATTGGTCTGCACTATTGTTTTTTGCAGTGTAATGTGTTCTCGATATTTTCCAATTACATTGCATGACATGTAAGCATGGTAATCTCAGGTATTTAGCATGTGTTTCCAGAATGCCTGAATGTCGATATGACAAATCTTATCTGAACTTTGTATTTTTTCTATGCTCCTAGAGTGCAAAAGAAGATAAGTAAAATAATTTTAAAAGGTTAAGCAGCTTCAGTCATACTTTGGTTAATTTGGTTTCCACTATCGGTAAAATCTGATCATGGTATGAGAAAATAGTTCTGCTGCTTCTTACAGCCATGGATTTTTTTTTCAGATTGATATTCCTTTAAATGCTTGAGTGAATATGGTGTGGAGCCTAATAACAAGCTGATGGTTTTCCTTCAGGTTTCGATCGAACTGGGAGTTTGGGACTATATTCTTGCCATAGCTGTATGGTGCAGCACAAAAGTGGTACAAGGGGCATCCAAACCCAATTTATTGATTGCAAATGGAAG
>CM014275.1:67612733-67662140 GCA_004135705.1 Alloteropsis semialata
CTTCCATTCCAATCCCCACCCGTCCTTTGCGTTTCTTCCCATAGAAAACCGGACCGCGAGTCCGCCACCGCGCCGCACCACGCCATAGAACAGAATGTTCTTGGATGCCCCTGCGGCCGGAACATTCCCTTCCTTCTACCCGTCATCCCTTCCATAAACAACAAAGGCCCCGCCCTCCCCTCTCCTCCCCTCCTCTCCTCTCCCGCACCGTCCCGGGTTCTTAGGCTCCAGGGGTTTCTCCTCCTCCTTCTCCCTCCGCCTCTTTTGGTGCTGCCCGGGGTTTAGCGGGCGCCGCGCCGGGCTCTTGGCTTCTTTCCGTTCCCGCGCAAAGTCTGGATCTTGCCGGCTCAATTGGAGCCGCCGCCGCCAGAGGAGGCGAGGGGGTTCTTGGGACGGCGACGGTCTGAACAGGGATTCAACTGCGGTTTGGGTATGTCAAGATTTTTCTCCCCCCTCTCCCTGTTTCCTTTCCCAAATTAAAGGTCACTTTGTTGGCGTGCGAGTTTCTGAAATTTTCCGCGATTTTTCTTCTTCTTCTTCTTCTTTGTTGGCGTGTAGATGTGCAACTTCGTGTGGCTCTTCCGCATAATCTGGCGGATCTTCAGCGTCGCCTTCTGAAGCTCCACTCTGTGGTCTGTGCTCTTCACTTCACCGAGGCCTCTCCCCACTGGGGTTGAGCCTCTTTTCGTCTGGGAAAGTTGCCTGTGTCCTTCATCACTATTGTTCTTCTGGAGAGTTCGGCTCAAGCGCGTGGAGATAAAAAATTGAAAAGAAAGAAAGCTGGAACCTTGCTGCCTTTGATCTTAAGCAACCCAACGGCTGGCTCATTGATGTAGTGTGGTGTCCTCTGTACTGGGCCTTGGAAGCAGCAGCAGCAGCAGCAGCAGCAGCTCAGGGATGGCTTGCCAGAAGCTGGGATCCAGAGCAGATGTGTTCAGGAAGCAAGGGCAAGAATGGTATGCGCTGCTCCACACTTTCCCCACCATGTTTGCATTGCCACGCCTAATCCGTGCAATCATGAGTTTTTTTAGACTTGGCCTACATTCTAGTTTGTGCGGTGCTTAATTGACTAATTCGTTGATACAATTATTATACCTACGGCCACATAGACCACTAGTATTTGTCTATGGGCCGAATGAAAGGTGCCATGCATGATACTGGAAGCTGCCGTACATCCACTGCCAAACTTCTTCTTGTTGGCTGCATCTGGGGGTCTGATTATAATATGCTAACCAATTCCTGATGGATGGATGGCTTTAATCAAGAGATTGAAACCAGCTATAAGACTGCAACTTTGTATATTGTTTTTAGCTGATACCTTTCTGGACGGCCTTGTGATGAATCGGCAAAAAGACAGCCTGTTAATATGAAGATGCTAAGATTTCCATTTCGATGCGTTCTATGCATAGAGAAATTCGATTTGTTTAAAGGCCTTTTATACTGCTCTATAAAGTTACTGAGGTGAAGGCATTATGGTGGGTAAATAGAACATGTACAGTGCAGAGAATCTTGTCCTAGATTTAGTATTTACAGCCGTGATTTCCCCTTTTGTGTGCAAGAATTGTTTCCCTTGACTTTTGGGGCTCGAATTATGTTCATACATGTAAGTGCGCACATGGTGAGCACTAAATGAACCAAATTTATGCCTTCACACTGTGCACTATCACTACATTATATTCAGTACTCTGGCGGATACCTGACCAGCATTGTGTAAATGCACTACTGCAAGTCTAGCTAGTAAAAAACCTGAACCTTAGAATTTTCTTTTGTTAGGCAAATCTCTTACTTGGTTAGAACTGATTATTGGTGTTTACTATTTGGAGCTTGGAGGAAGAGAAAAGAACAAATGTAACTAGTGCTTCAGTGATTCGTAACTCGATAAAATTTTATCAATAATGTCGATGTATAACAACTGATCATGCAGCTTCTTATCTGTCTTAAGCCCTCTCTTGGTTAAAAATTGAAGTTTGTTTTTTTCTCTTTACAATAGCTGACTTGGTAGTTTCATGGTGTTTTATCATCTGTACAGTTAAACTGTGTTTAGTGTTTCTAAAATAGCAAGTAGCAAGGTAAAAAAATTCACAATTCTTGACATTCCATTTCTAGGGATACTATAACATGCCATTGTGGATCCAATTTAGGGCAGGCAATAAGATTATCTTGTATGCTTTTATTGAAATTAATTCTTTTTTTGTTTTCATGCATCCCTGTCTTTTCTAGTTTTCTTAATACATGTTTTACTAGAAATTGAGTTATCCAACAAGAAATTAACAAGAAATTGCTGATACTATGTCTATTATGCAGGTATTGCACATCTGGCCTTCCTAGTGATATAACTGTGGTAGTTGGGGAGCAGTCTTTCCATCTTCACAAGGTAAATTTTCACGATAATGGTCACACAGCTGTTTCTCTGTTTCACGCCATTTTTCGTTAGCATTTGCATATCTGGTTTACTCATTTCATTGAATGTGGGGTGCTATTTGCAGTTTCCTCTGTTATCAAAAAGTGGCCTGCTGGAGAGGTGTATCAGAGAGAAAATTGATAAGGGGGAAAATAGTTGTGTCACTGATCTATCTGATATTCCTGGTGGAGCAAAGGCTTTTGAACTAGCTGCTAAGTTTTGCTATGGTGTAAAGTTTGAAATGACTGCCTCCAATGTCGTACACCTTCGTTGTGCTGCTGATTATCTTGAAATGACAGAAGAGATGTCTGAGGGAAATTTGATTGCACAGACAGAGAACTTCCTTACCCAAACAGTCCTCAGGAACTGGAAAGACTCGGTCAAGGCACTTCAAACTTGTGACGATGTCCTTGATATCGCTGAAAGATTGCAGATCGTAAAGAGGTGTGTAGACTCGATTGCAACCAGATCATGTAGCGATCCAGATTTATTTGGTTGGCCAGTAGCCCAGTATGGAGGCCCCATGCAGAGTCCTGGAGGGAGCCTCTTGTGGAATGGTATTAGCACAGGAGCAAGGCCAAGAAACAGCAGCCCAGATTGGTGGTATGATGACGTCTCTTGTTTAAGTCTCCCATTATACAAAAAGCTCATCTCAGCCATGGAGTATAGGGGCATCAGTCAGGAGATTATTGTTGGATCCCTTAACCATTATGCAAAAAGGCGCTTGCCTGGTTTGAATCGGCGTAAAAGCATCAGTGATGTCAGCAACTGTCTTTCTATGACAAGTTTAACATCCATCCCCTCTGAAGACGACCAGAAGTATCTTCTTGAGGAGATCGATAGACTACTACCATTCCAAAGGGGTGTTACATCTTGCAAGCTACTATTTGGCCTTCTGCGCACAGCGATCTTTCTGAAAGCCAGCCCCTCCTGCTTGTCCAACTTGGAGAGACGGATAGGCATGCAGCTTGACAAGGCCAGTCTGGAAGATCTTTTGATACCAAACATCTCCGAATCTGTAGAAACACTATATGATGTGGACTGTGTGCAGAGGATTGTAGACCATTTCTTGGCAATGGACCAAGAAACTGGTGGGGCCTCCCCTGGCCTTGGTGAAGATGGGCAAATCTTAGCTTCACCGTCATTAATGCCGATAACTATGGTTGCTAAGTTGATCGATGGTTATCTGGCTGAAGTTGCACCAGACGAGAACTTGAAGCTGCCAAAGTTCCGGTCTTTGGCTGCTGCTATACCTGACTATTCCCGTCCGATAGATGACGGACTTTATCGTGCTATCGACATATATCTCAAGGTAACATTATTTTATTAATGCCTTTTTCTCTCCGTGAACGGAGTCGTAGCCTTGTATGTGAAACTTTCATATCCTTGAGATGACAGAGCGTGTTGTATTGTTTTTGGTTCCTGTACTATACATGCGTTTCACAGTTTACCATGTCCTTCAATATCAATATCACTGCAAAAATTTGGTGGATACTCTTTCTCACTTCCTGCTGTTCCAAAAATCTTAAAATTAATTGTATGAACGGTGCTATACATCTGATGGAGTCAATACACTTATGTCTGACCAGGTGCAGAGCAGGTTATGCATCATGCATCAATTATTTTTGCTGCAATGTGAAGTTGCTTATTGCATGCTATTGGATCCCCATTGATCAACTATTTATAGTCATTATTGTTAGCACTGGTCATATTCTGATATTGCTATTGCATTTTCCATTATCCTTATGACATATATCTAGCTTGCGTGTATTCGACAAAAAAAAAAAAAACTTGGGGCTTTGTATGAGTGGCTTGCATTTCACGTATGTTGGCTGCTGCTACTTTATTTTTCCTAAGTGTCCGTAGAGCTGTCAAGTTAACTATATGTATTCACTACTGTTAATGTACCAGCTTCCTGCGATAAACCGATCATGCTCATCTTGAAATTGCACATTGTTCACTTTTTTTCGCTGATAGGCACATCCATATCTGTCTGAATCGGACAAGGAAGAGCTCTGCCGGGTTATGGACTGCCAAAAGCTGTCCCTGGAGGCGTGCACCCATGCGGCACAGAACGAGCGCCTCCCTCTGCGCATCATCGTGCAGGTTCTATTCTTCGAGCAGCTCCAGCTGCGGAGCTCCATCGCGGAATGCCTCATGATCTCTGAGCCCCTTGATGGCGGTGTCTCCCGGCAGCTCGGTGGCCAGCCTGTCTCTGGCGAGCACCACCGTGGTGGCGCAGGCTGGCCCCTGGCCGCCAGGGAGAACCAGACGCTTCGTGAAGGCATGGACAGCATGAAGCAGCGGGTGGCCGAGCTGGAGAAGGAGTGCACTGCCATGCGGCAGGACATCGATCGGCTTGGCCGCAGCCGGAGCGCTGGCAAGAGCAGGTTCCCTTTCGCGCTCGCTGCCAAGCCGCAGGTTTGCAGCACCAAGGACAAGGATGATGCTACGGAGACGTCAAAGATGGCGGTGATAGAGAGCGAGGACAAGGTGGCCGTGGTGAAGGGAGGAGGTGCCCTCAATGAGGGCACGCCACAGCTGAAGCTCAGGAAGCACAAGATGCACCTGTCAACATGTTAGATATTCTACATACATATAGTTCAGACCCAGGATGAACTCGACGCCTGATGAAATATTAATCTTACGCTAAAGCTTTTGACATTTGCTCAGTGAAAATGAATAGCACTATCAGCATCTTTTGTTCTATCTTTAGTCATTGGATTTGCATGCCAGCCACTTTCACATCTATCCTGCATAAAGTGCTTGGATGCTCGGATTATTCCTCATAGGAGGAATGTCCATGACTTCGAAAAGAATTTACCAGTTGTGTCCTAGGGAATTCCTCCTGCGAAATTTCTAATTTCCAAACAAACTCTTAATCTTTTATACCCAACATGTAAAGATAGCTTTGATTCTGTTAAATTACATGGGATGTTCATCTGAAATTGTTTACCGGCTAAATTTTTTGGTGTCTTCGATCGGAGAAGGATGCTGATTAATTCTGCACAGTAAAATCATACTGATGCAGTTTTTTTTTTCACTTCTAGCAGATGCAACCTTGTTATTGCATCTTCATAGCGATACACTAATTAATTTTCTGGGTGGATGCATTCTGTCAGTGCTTACATTTTTAGCAGTGATCGAGAGCTAGCAAATAGCGTTTCTTTGATCTTGTTTTGTAATAAAAAGAAAAGAATTCTTAAAGATGTTATACCTCTGTCTCAGTGAATAGTTCCATGTCATACGTTCTATTTGTTCATACATTCCCTTGTTGATGCTCTGTTCTTTAGTTTATATCCAGATTAGTAAAGCGATTGTTGATCTGTACAGATCAATGGCTCGATTCTTCAGATAAGTTCTTGTAGGTTACACTTATCTTCCTAAGAATTTGATGTTCAACCAAATATTTCTTGTCAATAGCCTTGACATATCGTTCGCTCTATCATACTAGTGGTGTGTTGTCCACACTTCTATGCCACCATTATTGCTGATGAGTTTGTGCAATATGTTAGTGAATTATGATGGCGTCACATGATAGTTGATTTTTTCCCCTCATTCTCCAACATTTTTGGACCAACAAGTGTGCTCCATGAATCGTTTGTGGTCTGTGGCCCACGGAACTTGGAGGCGGTTTCAGGTTTCTCTTCGATCTGTCGGTCCTTATTTTGTCCACGGTAGGAGTAGGATAAAGCTTACCTGTAGCTCTTTGTGATGTGCTTCTGTTGCGTATGACATGAGCTGCGTCGAGGAGTTGCTCAACCACCTAAGGACGAGTTACATGCTCATATTCAGTCGCCGCCGCACAATAGGATTCGCTTTGGTTCTTCGTCTTGCAGGACCATCATTAGGGATCCTTAGGGTGATAGGAGTTTAGTCTTGTTCAGGTCTTGTAATAAACGATAGTTTGATTAATTAGTGGTGTGTTAGATTTTGCTTAGGTGTGAGATTGGTTTGCTGTGTGCTAAACTTGATGATTTGGAGTTTTGTAATGATTGCGGTGTTTTGTGGAGTGATGACCACACAACATCATTTTTTATTAAATCAATAAATTTAGTTAGTTTGGGATATGTCTTGGGTTCTGTTCTTAATGTTTAATTAATCTCTTTATCTATCATTATCATTTTATATCCTTAATCACGTCATATTTAAATCTGTTCTCGTCATTATCTGACACTGCTGTACTGTTCGAATTATATCTGAAGCTACAGATTGACATGAAACCAGTTGGGTTAGATCCAGAATTTGATAAGTTATTTTCTGGCAAAATCTTACGATTTTTGGATTTTCTGGTAGAGAGATACCTGTGTTTTATTGGAGTATACAGAATCTGTCTAGAGCCTCTGACACAGCCAGGATGTTTCTTTAATATCTTTAGTTCCCGAAATCCAAATGAGTTGATTCCTGTTGGGTTGGATTCAGAATTTCATACTCTCTTTTCTGTCAAAAATTCATTATTTTTGGACGATCTGTTTAAGAGTTATATCTGTTTTAGTTGGACTAACAGAATCTGTCTAAATCTAGAGACGAGATTTAATCTTTAACCTTATGATCTAGGTCAATTATATGATATTCATGTTGTAAAACTTGCTTATACAAGTAATTACATCTGGTATTCATATTATTGTGCATTCTTTATTCTATCTTATTCAGTTCGTCTATCAATGTCTAAATCTCATGTTTCTAACGCTCAGATGGTGAACACCAGGTCTGGTTCAGGAGTTGATCAGCCAGCTGTTCCTCGCCACGGTCCCCAGCAGCCCCCAGTGCCACCGCCAGCAATGGATCAACAGTTTGTTGCTGCTCAGATGGCGCTCCTGCAGAACATGACTGCAGCCATGACCAACCTGCAGAACCAGCTGAACCAGCAGGGAGGACAAGGGAATCAGCCACGGGACAGGCATCGAGAGTTCATGAGTCATCATCCGCTCACCTTCTCGCATTGTGCTGATCCACTTGATGCTGATGATTGGATCAAGAACATTGAGAAGAAGCTGGAGATCACACAGTGCAGTGACAGGGAGAAGGTCCTGTATGCTTCAGGACGACTTGAGGGTGCAGCTTCTGACTGGTGGGACTCCTACGCCGCCGCTGCTGCAGATCGTAATGCTATCACCTGGGATCAGTTCAAGACCAGCTTCAGAGATCACCATATTCCTGCAGGTGTGATGAAGCAAAAGAAGAAGGAGTTCCTCGCTTTGAAGCAGGGGAACATGTCAGTGGCTGAGTACAGGGACAGGTTCACTCAGCTGTCTCGCTACGCTCCAGAGGAGGTGGACAATGATGCGAAGAGGCAGGATCACTTTCTGGAGGGCCCTAGTGCTCCTATTCGCTACCAGTTGATGGTCCACACTTTTCCTACCTTCCAGCAGCTGATTGATAAGGCCATTGGTGTGGAGTGTACACGCCGTGAGATGGGTGACCACAAGAGGAAGCTTCTCCAGCAGGGTCAGTCAGGCAGCAGCTCTCGCCCCCGCTACATCCAGTCACCGGCTCAGGGTACGCCGTACCGTTCAGGAGGACAGGGTGGTCAGCCTCAGCAGTTTCAGCAGCCTCAGCACCCTGCTCCTCAGTTCCAGCGCTCCAGCCAGCAGGGCCAGCGTACTCCTTCTTCCCAGGGTCGCCAGGGTACTCCAGCAGGCACGCCTGTGAGGGGTGCTACTCCTAGCTCTCCACCTGTCCGAGGTTGCTTCAGATGTAGGGAAGTTGGTCACTTTGCTCACAACTGCCTCAGGGGTTCTGGTCAGTCTTCACAGGGTCAGGGCACCAGCACTCCCAGACCGGTTCAGCAGTCCCAGCAGAGGAATGGGAACCAGACTCCACAGGGCAGCAGAGGACAGCAGAAGTTCACCCAGGGCAGGGTGAATCATGTTGCAGCAGAGACAGCACAGGAGGCTCAGGACGTTGTACTTGGTATGTTCTTTGTCAACTCCGCCCCCGCTTCTATTTTATTTGATTCTGGAGCATCCCATTCTTTTATCACTGCCCAGTTCGTAGCTAAACATAATATACCTATGTCCACTATGGGAAGAGATTTGCTAGTTCACTCACCTGCGGGCACTATGAGATCATCCTATCAGTGTCCTAGTGTTAGCCTCAGGATTATGGGCAAGGAATTTAGAACAAACCTTATAGTGCTGGATTCATGTGGGATCGATGTTATTTTGGGAATGGGATGGCTAGCCAAGTATGATGCGGTCATCCAGTGTGCCAAGAGATCAGTGCTTCTCACCAGTTCTGAGGGGGAAAGAATTGAGGTAGAGGCCGCCATACCTCCAGTTGCAGAGGGCACAGTTCATCAGATGAAGAGTGTCTCTTTGGAGGACATCAGAGTTGTCTGTGACTATCCAGATGTTTTTCCTGATGATTTGCCAGGTATGCCACCTGACCGTGACATTGAGTTTATTATTGAGCTTTTACCTGGCACTGCTCCTATTGCTAAGAGACCCTATAGAATGGCTGTAGATGAATTAGGAGAACTTAAGAAACAACTAAAAGAATTATCAGATAAGGGTTTTATTCGTCCTAGTTCATCACCTTGGGGAGCACCTGTTATTTTTGTGGAGAAGAAGGATGGCACACAGAGAATGTGCGTTGATTATAGGTCGCTTAATGAGGTAACTATTAAGAATAAATATCCGTTGCCAAGAATTGAGGACCTATTTGATCAGTTGAGAGGAGCTAAGGTGTTTTCCAAGATCGATTTGAGATCAGGTTATCATCAGCTTAAGATCAGATCATGAGATATTCCTAAGACAGCTTTTACCACCAGGTATGGGTTGTATGAGTATACAGTCATGTCTTTTGGTTTGACTAATGCTCCCGCCTACTTTATGTACTTGATGAACAAGGTCTTCATGGAGTACTTGGATAAGTTCGTGGTGGTGTTCATCGATGACATTCTGATTTATTCCAAGAATGAAGAGGAGCATGAGGAGCATTTGAGGCTAGTGATGGAGAAGCTTAGAGAGCATCAGTTGTATGCTAAGCTTAGCAAATGTGAGTTCTGGCTTAAGGAGGTGTCGTTTCTTGGGCATGTTATCACAGATGGTGGTATTGCTGTTGATCCAGGCAAAGTCAGTGAGGTGCTAGATTGGGAGCCACCGAAGAGTGTGTCCGAGATCAAGAGCTTTCTGGGTTTGGCAGGTTATTATAGGAGATTCATTGAGGGATTCTCTAAGATAGCGAAGCCTCTCACGTCGCTCTTAGAGAAAGGGAAGGAATTTGTGTGGACAGATGCTTGTCAGGCCAGTTTTGAGGAACTCAGGAAGAGGTTGACGTCAGCTCCAGTGTTGGTGATGCCAGACATTACTAAGAGTTTTGATATATACTGTGATGCATCTAGACTTGGTTTGGGATGTGTTCTTATGCAGGAAGGCCGAGTCATAGCTTATGCATCTAGACAGTTGAGGAAGCATGAGGTGAATTATCCCACTCATGATCTGGAGTTAGCGGCAGTTGTTCATGCTCTGAAGATCTGGAGGCACTACATGTTGGGCAACAAGTGCAGGATTTATACAGATCACAAGAGTTTGAAGTACATCTTTACTCAGAAGGATCTCAATTTGAGGCAGCGACGTTGGCTAGAGTTGATCAAGGACTATGACATGGAGATTCATTATCACCCGGGGAAGGCCAACGTGGTTGCAGATGCATTGAGCAGAAAGGGGCATGCTAATACCCTTCTGACTCATGCGATGCCTGACGAGTTATGCGAGGAGTTCCAGAAACTGAACCTTGTTTTTGTTGCTCACACCGAGGCAGTGACTCTGGAAGTGGAGCCTACATTAGAGCTGGAGATCCAGAAGGGACAGCTTGATGATGCGAAGATCAATGAGATTAAGCAGAGTATGATAGAAGGAGGAGCTCCAGGATACAGGCTAGATGAGCAAGGCACGCTTTGGCTGGGAGATAGGATTTGTGTGCCTGCTATTGATTCTCTTAGGAAGTTGATACTGAGGGAAGCGCATGATTCAGCTTACTCCATTCATCCTGGGTGTACCAAGATGTACCAGGATTTGAAGGAGAGGTATTGGTGGTATGGCATGAAGCGAGATGTAGCAGAGTATGTGGCCATTTGTGACACTTGTCAGAGGGTGAAGGCAGAGCATCAGAGGCCAGCAGGACTGCTACAGCCACTGAAGATACCTGAATGGAAGTGGGAGGAGATTAGTATGGATTTCATAGTTGGTTTGCCCCGTACTCGGTCTGGCTATGACTCCATATGGGTGATTGTTGATCGGTTGACGAAAGTTGCTCACTTTATTCCAGTAAAGACCACATATAATGGAGCTCAACTTGCAGAGTTATACTTCGCCAGGATTGTGTGTTTTCATGGTGTGCCCAAGAAGATAGTGTCTGATAGAGGTACCCAGTTCACTTCTAGGTTCTGGCAGCAGTTGCATGCTTCTATGGACACCCGCCTTAATTTTAGCTCTGCATATCATCCCCAGACTGATGGTCAGACTGAGAGAACCAACCAAGTGTTGGAGGACATGTTGAGGGCATGTGCATTGAAGTATGGTAAGAGTTGGGATAAGAGTTTGCCGTACGCTGAGTTTTCGTATAATAACAGTTATCAGGCAAGTCTGAAAATGACCCCTTTTGAGGCATTGTATGGGAGAAAGTGCAGAACTCCATTGTTCTGGAGTGAGACTGGAGAGAGGCAAGTATTTGGGCCAGATACTATTAAGGAAGCAGAAAGACAAGTGCAGGTTATTAGGGAGAATTTGAGGACAGCTCAGTCTAGGCAGAAAAGCTATGCTGATACTAGGAGAAGGGAGCTAGCTTTTGATGTTGGTGATTATGTGTACTTGAAGGTGTCTCCAATTAGGGGGTTGCGCAGGTTTAAAGTCAAGGGAAAGCTTGCACCTCGCTATATTGGACCTTTCAAGATTCTAGAGAGAAAGGGAGAAGTGGCTTATCAGTTAGAGTTGCCCACTCAGTTGTCAGATGTGCACGATGTATTTCATATATCTCAGCTCAAGAAGTGCCTCAGAGTGCCAGAAGAACAGTTGTCATTGGATGATCTGAGTGTGCAGGATGATTTATCTTATTCTGAGTATCCAGTTAGGATATTGGAGAGGGCTGAAAGAGTCACTAGGAATAAAGTAATTAAGATGTGCAAGGTGCAATGGAGTCGTCATGGTGAGGAAGAAGCTACATGGGAGAGAGAGGATGAATTAATGGCAGAATTTCCCAATCTTTTCGCAAGTTCATCCGAATCTCGAGGACGAGATTCACTTTAAGGGGGGTAGGTTTGTAACACCCTAATTTTCATCACCATAAATCTTAGAAACTACTTCTGAATTTTCTAGGATTTATCTAGGGCTTAAATAAATTTTTAGGAATTAATTGGAATTTATTAGGATTTTATTCGATTTAATAATTAATTATTAGCTTCGATAAGTTTTTGTTGCATTCATGCTGCTGCATAGTTCTTTTGTACTGTTTGCAAGTCAGGGAGAATTTAAATTATTTAAATTTGAATTGATTTGCATTTGTTTGAGTTAGTTTCATAGTTTTTAGCTTAAGTCCAGAAGACCCCCTTGAACTCTAAGTTAGTTCGGTTTCAGCCCCTGCCTTCTTCCTGAAGTCCGGTGAACCACCCCGCCGGCCCGGCCCTTTTCCTCGCGCCGGCCCGCTGCACAGCCTGGTGGACGACGGAGACGCCCCGTCCCGAACCCGCCTTCGCCCGTTTCCCTCCGTGTCGCTGGCCAGTGGGCCCTAGTCGTCGGACTCGTCTCCCCCAAGGAAACCCGGACTCGGAAAGCTTGGCCCCGGCTCCGACGCTATCCTTGTGCCGTATCGCAACCAATCCCGCCTAGCCCGGAGCCCTTGGTCCCTTTAAAGCTGCGCCACCAGCCCCGCACGCGTTCCCCAACCCTAGCCGCTCGCGCACGCATCTCTCTCACGCAGCCGCCGCCATCGTCGAGCACAAGCTTCGCCGCCGCCGTGCGCCGCCGTGGTTCCAGTGCAGCGCCGCCGGCCGACGTCCCGAGCTACCAGAGCCATCCGATGCACCGCCAACGGCCCTAGATCTAGGTCAATGCATTTACTTACCGGTCAGCCATGGCGTTTTCCATTAAGAGCCCCTGAGTTTTTCCTTATTCAACCCGCGGTCCATCTGTAGAGTAAAATATTTATGCTTTAGTCCTTTTTATTTCTGTTTAGGACCCCAAGTTTTCAAAGTTTCGTGGCCGCCGTCCAGCATGGTTATTTTACGCCGTAGACCTTCAGTTTCTATACGTATTTATGTTTATGCCCCTAGAATCGTTCTGTTTAGCCCCTAGGGAGTTCCAGTATTTGCAGTTAAGCCCCTGATACCTTGTTTTAGCCATATCTTCCACGTTTTAGCTCCAAATTAAGTGATTCTTGCGCTCACGTGATCCTTAGGACGTGTACAGTAGCTTTATTCTGTTGTTTTGTTCTGTTGCATATGTTTGGTGTATTGTTTCTTATTTTGTTGTATTGCTTCTTGTATGTGATCGTGTGACGCGTTTAGAAGGAGAGCAGTTCGAGGAGGAGCAGGAGCAGTTCTTTGAAGACTCTGAGCAGCAGGTGCCTTTCGCAGAAGGCAAGTGTCCTTGATCATGCTTATCCCAAGGATAATCATATTATTATCACATTTACTTTTATGTCATGCATGGTTATAATATTGATGGGACCTATTTTAGGGATGTGCCTAGTCTTGTTTACCTTAATTCCTTGCACAACCTGGGTATTTAATTATTGTTGGGTAGCTTTGCTTAGTTGCTCTACACTTGGGTTATGGAGATCATTAATGCTGAACTTATGAATATGTGTTATGCTCATTGGACGGTAAACAAGAACATACTTTTAATTGGAACATGGAGTGACAACCCGAGAAAACAGTGCAACCACATAACTAACGGGCTCTGGTCATGATTAATTAATTAGAAGAGTTAACTTGTAATAACCTTACCGAAAGGGCAAGAGGGGTTGCATCGATGGGGTATAGCCGGATCTCTTGGGAGTATGCTTTGGTAAGTAACTCGGCGATTAGAAAAGGTTATGCTTTGCTATGACTCGAAACCTCAGCGGGTTGTTTCATGTTAATAATTCTTTGTAAAGATCATGTAATGTTTCTCTGGCCCCTCACCTAAGGAAGTGTTGAAGAGACTCATGACCTCAGGCTATATGAGAATACATTGTGTGTGGGTAAAGTGTACAACCTCTGTAGAGTGTAAAACTGTTATAACAGCCGTGCTCACGGTTAAGAGCGGTTTGGATCCTCTCATGATAATTAAACTTGAAGCTGAATTAAATCATGGTTACTCGTTGAGCATTTATTTCTGTACTTTATTTGGGTTGGTATATACTTACACTTAGTTAAGCTTGCTAATTAAAACTTGACCAATTAAAATTGCTTAATGCTATAGCCTTTTGCCATCCTTGATTAAAGCCTTGCATGTCATATTTATTTATTACTCCACTTTGCTGAGTACCAACCATAAGTGTACTCAAACTTGTTTATCTGCGGCTTAGAGGGTGATACTTGTGGAGACTACATCGAGGAGTTTGACGAGTTCTAGGTGTGCGTTCCACCAGTCGACTGCCTGTGGATGGATCTATTATCAGTTCTTAGATGAGACGTTTATTATTGTTAAGGATATTATTTGTGGNGAGGAGGAGCAGGAGCAGTTCTTTGAAGACTCTGAGCAGCAGGAGCCTTTCGCAGAAGGCAAGTGTCCTTGATCATGCTTATCCCAAGGATAATCATATTATTATCACATTTACTTTTATGTCATGCATGGTTATAATATTGATGGGACCTATTTTAGGGATGTGCCTAGTCTTGTTTACCTTAATTCCTTGCACAACCTGGGTATTTAATTATTGTTGGGTAGCTTTGCTTAGTTGCTCTACACTTGGGTTATGGAGATCATTAATGCTGAACTTATGAATATGTGTTATGCTCATTGGACGGTAAACAAGAACATACTTTTAATTGGAACATGGAGTGACAACCCGAGAAAACAGTGCAACCACATAACTAACGGGCTCTGGTCATGATTAATTAATTAGAAGAGTTAACTTGTAATAACCTTACCGAAAGGGCAAGAGGGGTTGCATCGATGGGGTATAGCCGGATCTCTTGGGAGTATGCTTTGGTAAGTAACTCGGCGATTAGAAAAGGTTATGCTTTGCTATGACTCGAAACCTCAGCGGGTTGTTTCATGTTAATAATTCTTTGTAAAGATCATGTAATGTTTCTCTGGCCCCTCACCTAAGGAAGTGTTGAAGAGACTCATGACCTCAGGCTATATGAGAATACATTGTGTGTGGGTAAAGTGTACAACCTCTGTAGAGTGTAAAACTGTTATAACAGCCGTGCTCACGGTTAAGAGCGGTTTGGATCCTCTCATGATAATTAAACTTGAAGCTGAATTAAATCATGGTTACTCGTTGAGCATTTATTTCTGTACTTTATTTGGGTTGGTATATACTTACACTTAGTTAAGCTTGCTAATTAAAACTTGACCAATTAAAATTGCTTAATGCTATAGCCTTTTGCCATCCTTGATTAAAGCCTTGCATGTCATATTTATTACTCCACTTTGCTGAGTACCAACCATAAGTGTACTCAAACTTGTTTATCTGCGGCTCAGAGGGTGATACTTGTGGAGACTACATCGAGGAGGTTGACGAGTTCTAGGTGTGCGTTCCACCAGTCGACTGCCTGTGGATGGATCTATTATCGGTTCTTAGATGAGACGTTTATTATTGTTAAGGATATTATTTGTGGCTTGTAATAATGTTACTTAACTCTCTTTTGTTTTCGATATACATTGGTTTGATACTGCTAATGATGTCATCATGTGTGTGTGAACGGATCCTGGCGCACATGTGATTTACTTGGTTTTATTCCTCAAAAACCGGGTGTGACAGATGTCATGTCATCCTTTTTAACGTAGGTTTTGATTTTGTTTTTAGTAAATTCTTAGTAGTCGGCAACAGAAGATTACGTGTCATTATTCTTATTACCACATGCTCGTGTGTTCCTACTCTGCGCGTGGATCTCGACGGATAACTCTTTATGATATCTAGAACTTGATGACTCATATGCAATAAATTGGGTGCATTTAACCTCTCACCATTTGTTTACACTGAAAATCGGCGGTCGTATCCTCAGCGAGCAACACAACAAGGCCAGGGAGATCTGCTTCACTCCGGTGCTGGTCCTGCACTTTGTCCAGGTTCGCGGCGTGCCAGTCAATTTGACCTGAAATTGACAAGGGAATAAACAGTTAAATTACTCTTTGATTGTGCCGGCTCTATTCCAGACGGCAGATGCACGTTGGATTTTAGCCAAGACCCAATCAGACTCGTATCGGCCGATGCCAATCGGACCTCAAAATCGGACTTCATAAGTGACATCAATCGGACCAATGTAATTGGACCTCAGTTAGACATCGAATCGGACCTCAGAATCGGACTAATCAGGATCGGACCTTGATTAATATAACAGATCAGCCTTTGAATAATAAAATAAAGCATAAAATATGGCCAATATGCAAGTAACGGATCAGCTATGCCTTTGAGCAAGATATTAAATAATCAAAGTGTGAGCCGATACGTCGTCCATCTTGCCTAGTTGCCGGTTTGATTCATCTTATCGGACCATCTAGCTAACCAATCGGACCAGAACTGTTTCGACACGGTTTCACAAACGGATGCAGCACACATACTCCAGCTATGATCAGACCAGATAGCTAAACAATAAAACTCGACTCACCAACCCAACAACAAAACAAGATGCTCGCACAGGTAATTAATCAAATTAAGCAAATAAACAATAAAACAGTAACAAGATCATTCCGATATTCAAAGTTGTCTTTGAATAGTCAAGAGGAATCTAGCTCTGACGCAGGGAATCTAAATCAATCTTGACGATCAAAGATCAATCTTTAGTATGTTGCGAGAATCTAGCTCCGACGCAGGGAATCTAAATCAAACCTAACACCCAAAGAACAACCAGATAAAGCTGTGAAGATGAATCGGACCTAGAACGATATTGTAAGATAAGTATTGCTCAAATCGGACTAAACCAATGCTCATAGCTGTTGAAGAATCAGATTAATTCACATGGCGCAGATCTAAATCAAGCAACTCCAAACAACCGCAAAAGTTGCCTTCTAATAAACAAGATGAATCTAGCTCCGACGCAGGGAATCTAGATCAAGCCCGAAAACTAAAAGAACAACTCGGTAAACGATTAACTACTGAATAATCAATAGAGATCTAGCTCCGACGCAGGGAATCTAGACCAATCTTGATGATCCAAAGATAAATCGGTTGAACAGCATAAACGAGAAAGGGCGATGCGCCTCAATTCAAAGCTTACACTAGTTCGATAAGTTGACAATCTTACTGGTAAGCCGGAGATCAGGAACTGATGCAGCCCGTCCACCAATGAGTTAGTCGATCTACTCTAACCTACTCCTAGGGTTTTGGCGTGAAGCCGGGTTGTATTGATTGTGAGAATAATTCTTTACAATGGACGAGGGTTTATATTTATACCCTGGTCATGAGGAGTCCTGATCGGACTTGACTAACTTGCAGATAAAGTAAACTAAATCTAATATAAAATGGGACTCTCAATACACCTTCTGAAAAGGAAATAGTCCCCGCTCATGCTACGCTTCCTTTCTTAGCCAATGCGCCTTTCTTCATTCATCATTAGATCGGACTTTCCTGCTTATCGGACCCCCTTTCCTGTATCGGCTTCCTTCTCCGGCATCATCTGTTTGACCATTCAATGGGCCCACCGTGCAGTACCAGCCTCACCACGTCACCATCTGACTCAGCATATCCGGTGCGAAAATCTGGTGTCAACACATGCCCCCCAATTTTGGGATAAAATATGTTTTATTCCAAAATTCGTATCTGTCATCATAACTCCTTCACCAATTTTCGTACCGAGACTTCCCATCCTTGCACTGTGCGGTTCCTCGATTTTCGGGCCACAGCCGTTTTCTAAAAACCCCTGCCAGCGGCCATACTGTTCACTCCTTCTTCTTCGCCAAGAACTCGCACTGCTCATCTTCTTCCTTCTCTCTCCCGAGCAATGATGCCTCTGACAACGAACAGTATATGGAACCCTGCACCTTATGTCACGGGTTCCCATGCGTTTATTAACCCAGGCGAAACGACTCTTCAATGCAGTTCCTCAAAAGACGCTCCTCTTCTTTAATCATATCAGCACTGAATCAATGACATATCTTCACGAGAATACTGTTCTTTATTTGGACAGTTTCAGCAAGCACCCTTCAGATTCCCACCTTTCCTTTAATTCCTTTACCGATCGCCGGCTATAAATACCTGTCTCAGGTTCTCCTTCTTCCACCATTCTTTCGCCATGGCACAGCTAATATTCATGACAGAACACAAACTCCTTCTCTTCGATATAGGAGCCAATCCCCTCTTCCTCTTCTGCTAGAAGAATTCTCGTGAAGTAGTATAGGGTACTCCCCCCTTTTCTGATCCTGCAGTAAATCCAGGTGGAACCTCTGCTAGGAGAATCCTCGTGAGGGTTCTTCATGGCTTTACTAAAGGGAAGGTTTTTCAGAGGGGTTTAATGGGATGCCCTTTTGCAAAGCCACCGGTCCGCCGGTGCGCTCTTCAAGGGACTGCACCCAGAGCATATCTCCTCAAACTTGCGGATTTCTTTGAATGAGCCGAGCTGTTCAAGAATCTGTCTCAAGGAAGAAGATGTCTCTTCAATTTTATGCTTTCTCTTGCCCTTCTCCTTCTAGACTTATCCTGGCAATGATGAATAAAATACATCGGCGCTTGCCTTCTGAAATCCCTTTGTATGAGAAATATATGAATATATATGCAATTCCTTTTCTCATCCCTCTTATCAAGCGTTTCGATATACTAGTGGCCTGTTCCGCCATCGAGTGGCTTGATGATGTAATATATTTTTCTTTTGTTGTATATAACCCTTAAGGCGATGCATGTCGCATCGGCTTTCATATTTTGTTCTTGAGGCGATCTTTCCATCGGCTTCCAGGCCTGACGCGTAGCATCGACTTTACGAATTTACCCAAATACTAGGGTAATACTTCTTCAAATACTTCCCGTTCAACGCCTTAGGAAACGCTTCTCCTTCAAGCGTCTGTAAGATATAAGTATTGCCATGAACACATCGGACGATTCGATAGGGCCCCTCCCAATTCGGTGACTACTTGCCATATTTGGGATCCTTAGAACCAATCGGCAGAATAACTTTCCACACGAGATCGCCCTCTTTAAACTCTTTCCCTTTAACTTTCTTATCATAATACCTCGCAACTCTGAGCTTGTTAGCTTCAATGCTTTCCAGAGCGCGTAGCCGACGAACAGCCAAGTCATCGGACTCACTATTCATGAGTTCCATGTATTCGCCGGCCTTTAATTTATTCTGAAGCTCGACACGCCTTGATCCAGTACGAATTTCCCATGGAAGAACGGCTTCATGCCCATAAACCAGTTCATATGGAGAAACCTTGATTGATCCATGGCAAGCCATTCGATATATGCCCACAGAGCTTCAGGAAGCACAATATGCCATTTTCTAGGGTACTCCTCAATCTTCCTGTCAATCAACTTGATCAAACTTTAATTGGAGGCTTCAGCTTGACCGTTGGCTTGTGCGTAGTATGGCGATGAATTGAGGAGCTTGATACCCATATCAGCAGCAAAATTTTTGAACTCGTCAGACGTAAACATCGTACCTTGATCTGTCGTGATTGTCTGTGGAATTCCAAATCGGTAGACAATGTGCTCTCTAACGAAATCAATAACATTCTGGGACTTCACCTCCTTCAAAGGAATAGCTTCAACCCATTTGGTGAAATAATCTGTTGCCGCTATTATGAATTTATGTCCCTTGCTCGAATGTGGAAAAATCTGGCCGATGAGATCAATTCCCCAACCCCTAAACGGCCATGGCTTGATGACAGGGTTCATAGCCGATGCTGGAGCTCTCTGAATATTTCCATATCTCTGATACTCCTGACATCCTTTATAATATTCAAAGCAGTCCTCCAGAATCATCGGCCAATAATATCCATTCTTTCTGATCATCCATTTCATCTTGAATGCCGATTGATGAGCCCCACAAATGCCTACATGAATTTCTCCCATCAAGACCTTGGCCTTCAGGTCCGATGCATCTCAACAGAGAGCCCCACAAACGCCTTCATGAATTTCTCCCATCAAGACCTTGGCTTCTTCAGGTCCGATGCATCTCAACAGGACTCCATCAACCGAGCGAAAATAAAGCACCCCTTCAACCAAGACATGCCTGATTGATTTGTAGCGTAACTTCCTGGAAGTCTTGACAGAAGAATCCTTCAAATATTCAATGATTTCTTTCCTCCAATCTCCTTCTGGTATCTCCTGCACCATCACATCGGACATAGGCCGATAGCCAGACGCCTTTTGCGCCAGCCAATTTGCTTCTTCGTTATGATGTCTTGGAATATGCTTAAGAGTTACCAGGGCGAACTGGTCAATCAAATCTCGGCATTTCTCAAAGTAAGGCATCAACGCATCCATCTTGCAATCATACGTGCCAAGCAACTGATTAATGACCAACAAAGAATCTCCAAATACTTCAACAAATTGAACGCCGATTTCTTTAAGAATCTGGAAACCCTTCATCAATGCTTCATATTCCACCTGATTATTTGTGCACTTTTCAATCGGATAAGCAAACTCGAATCTTGCCCCCCGAGGCGAAATAATAAGCAGGCCGATTCCGCAACCATCATTGCAAGATGAGCCATCAAAGAACATGGTCCAAGGAACTGCGTCAACCACATCGGCCTCCGTATTCATCGAACCAGTCACATCAATCTCGACGGTGCATTGCTCAACAGCATCAACATTAGGTCCACAATGATCAGCAACCAAATCAGCCATTACTTGCCCTTTTACTGCTTTGGCCGATTCGTATTTAAGATCAAACTCCGTCAGAGCAAAAACCCACTTGTCAATTCTCCCTTTCATGATTGGCATCGACAACATGTATTTGATCACATCCTCCCTGCATACCACAGTGCACTCGGCCGATAGCAAATAATGCCTCAATTTTGTACAAGAAAAATATAGACAAAGGCAAAGCTTCTCCACATACGAATACCGAGTCTCTGGATCCAGCAACCTCCGGCTCAAATAAAATATGACTCGCTCTTTCCCATCAACTTCTTGGATCAAAACAGAGCTGATTGCATGATTAAAAGCCGATAAATAAAGCTTGAATGGCTTACCCTCTTGTGGTGGAATAAGAACTGGCGGATATGCTAAATATTGCTTGATTTCATCCAATGCCTTTTGATGTTTAGGTTCCCACACCAATTCTTCTCCATCCTTCAGCTTCAACAGAGGAGTAAACGCTTCCAATCCGACCGATAGATTTGATATAAACCTCCTCAGGAAATTGATTTTTCCAATCAAACTCTGCAATTCCTTCTTGTTTACTGGAGGCTCAATATCATCAATTGCTTTGCGGTTCCGATCATTTACCTCGATTCCTCTCTCATGTACCAGGAAACCGAGAAATTGGCCGGCCGATACGCCAAAAGCACACTTGAGCGGATTCATTTTCAATCCATGTTGCCTTGTGCATTCCAGCGTCTCCTTCAAATCGGCTAAATGATCTTGATAACCTTTCGACTTGATTACCACATCATCAATGTAGATTTCAACTATCCTGCCGATCAGCTTATGAAAAATATAATTCATAGCATGTTGATAAGTAGCACCGGCATTTTTTAAACCAAAAGTCATAACAACCCATTCATATAAACCGAGAGCACCTGGGCATTGGAATGCAGTCTTGGGAATATCTTCTTCCGCCATAAAAATCTGATTATAACCAGCATTACCATCCAGGAAGCTCATCACTTTATGGCCTGACGCTGCATCAACAAGCATATCGGCCACTGGCATCGGATATTCATCCTTCGGGTTGCCTTGTTTAAGTTCCTGTAATCAATGCAAACACGCAGCTTTCCATTTTTCTTATAAACAGGAACTATATTTGACACCCACTCAGCATATCGACATGGCCTGATAAACTTAGCTTCAAATAGCTTCGTTATTTCGGCCTTAATTGGTTCGTACATCTCAGCCTTAAACCTCCTTGCGTACTGCTTGTGCGGTCGATATCCTGGTTTGATGGGTAGCCGATGCTCAACAATGTTACGGCTTAAACCTGGCATTTCATAATATTCCCAAGCAAAACAATCAGAATACTCTTTCAAAAGTTTTATTAACTCTTGTTTGTACTCAGGATCCAACTTAGCACTGATATACGTCGGCCTTGGTCTATCACCAGATCCTATGTCAATCTCTTCTAATTCATTGGCCGACGTAAATCCGAACCCTAATTTACCGAATTCACTTCGGTCTTCAAAATCTTCTATACAATCGGCCATTTAAAACAAAGTCTCAGAGCCGACTGCTTGGATCGGCTGTAATCCTTGATCGGACACCTTGAGAAAGTCACCATCCCATGTTTTTCCTGACAGGCATTCAATCCCTTCAAACTCCCAAATCGTTGACTCGGCTGTTGCAATGCTAACCGAATCATCAGCTGGGACAATCTCCACATTGTTGCCTTGCCACTGAATCAAGCATTGGTGCATCGTGGATGGGATGCAACAGTTGGCATGAATCCAATCTCGCCCGAGAAGCATACTGTAGGAACCTGTCCATCAATCACAAAGAAAGTTGTCGGCAATGTCTTGCTGCCGATGGTCAATTCTACATGAATTGCCCCCCGAGGCTCTGAAATGTTGCCGCCGAAATCCTTGAGCGTCATGTTTGTCTTGATCAGATCATCAATTCCCTTGCCCAACTTGCGGAATGTAGAATAGGGCATGAGATTGACGGCAGCTCACCCATCAACCAGCATCTTGGTCATCGGCTTCCCATCAACATATCCCTTGATGTACAGAGGCTTCAGGTGCCGATAGCCATTCGCATTTGGCTTCTCAAAGACCGCCTTTTCTGAATCAAGGACCAAGTATGCAGCGGCTTCTTCTAATTCATAATCAGCCTCATCATCATCCTGTTCATCAGGAGCAGTAAAATCATAAGGCAACATTAAAACCATGTTTATCGGGGCCGATGCGCTTGCTTCATCGTCATTGGCCATCTTAGCGCGCCAAGTTTTCTTCTCTTTGGCTAATTCTTGCTCCTGAATCTGCTCATGGTAGCGCAACCGCTGAACGCGTCTCTTTTTGGTCTTAGAAATCCCTGATGGGCACCACTGTCCAGGCTTCATTTGAGGTTCTCTAACCCGTTCCTGAACTGGAGCCTTTTCTTCTGTTTTTTCAGGGCCACGAGCATCATCCCGGCCTTCATTATTTTTACGGCCATGAGTATCAACCCGGCCTTCATCTCCTTGATGATGATCATCAATCCTGACACCGATCATTCATGAACTGATCGTCGACTCCTCTTAAAAGCCCTATATTCTTCATACTGGAAGCTATATTCAGGACAATCTACTTTGGACGGCAATCTGAGCTTTTCGTTTCGGCAGAACACGAAGAAAGGACATCTCCAGTGATCATCATCTTGATCGTACTGCTCATAAGTTTGACGCCTGTCCATATGCCAATCGGACCTATAGCCATACCGACGACGATCGTCGGACCTGTCATCAAACCAGCGTCGGCCATCGGACTTGTCATCAAACCAGCGTCGGCCATCGGACCTGTCATCACGTCGGCGCCGATCATCAAACCCCTCATCAAACCGCCTTGCCTGATATTCGCGCCTCTGACGCCGTCGTTCCTCACGCTCTTCCCACGCTCGGGCTGCTGCCTGCTGCCTTTTGTACTTGTTAATCAACATCTGGGAAGTCACACGTGGCCGATATCCACCAGGAGCATTAGATTCACGCCCAAATGCCTGATGATTCCTTCGCAGCTCTTCAACAGTGACCTGAACTGCAGGATCAACGGCACCAGAACTCTTGGCGTGGTCCGATGTGAGCACCTTGAACTTCCCCTTTTCATCAATATCAACCATATTAATAGAAAAGGAGAAATCAGCAAAGTTATTAGGAAAGGGATGACCGTCGATCTTCATGGCTTTCTTGTTATCTTCGAACTTGATCTTGCCAGATTCAATAGCCAATTGGATCTCCCTCCTGAACACCTTGCATTCATTCGTTTCATGAGAAGTTGAGTTATGCCATTTGCAGTACTTGCGCTTCTTTAACTCCTCGGCCGACGGGATAGAGTGATTTGCAGAAAGTTGAATAAGCTTTTCACTGAGCAGCATGTCAAAAATCTTGTCGGCCTTTGTTACATCAAACCCAAATTTCTCAGGACTCTGCTTGACCCATGGGCACGATACTGGCTTTTTGGATTTGGTCCATTCAGCTATGTTGATATCAGCCTCTTCTTCAGAATCAGAAAGATAAGACACTGGTTTGGAAAACTTTGTGCGCCTCGCCTCCTGATATCGGACTTCATGGGCTGACACCTTTTGCACCAGCTGTCCCAATGTTTCAAACTCCTGAGCAGAAAACCTATCCTTGATCGGTGCGAGCAAACCCTGGAATGCAAGCTCAGCCAATTGCGTGTCAGATAGCTTCAAACTGTAGCATCGATTCCTGATTTCACGGAACCGTTGAACATACTCCTTAATGGACTCATCGTTCCTCTGCCTGATAGCAATCAAATCAGAAATCTTCATTTCATTGAGGCCAGAAAAGAAGTACTTATGGAACTGCTTCTCTATATCGGACCAGCCTGTGACTGATCCTGCTGGCAACGACGTAAACCAAGTAAACGCCAGCCCTGATAGTGACAGAGGGAAGAATCTGAGCCTGAGTCCCTCCTCAGAAGCAGCCTCACCATATTGAGCCAAGAATCGGCTCACATGCTCGATGGTGGTCATATCATCTTGTCCAGAGAATTTTGAAAAATCTGGCACTCTGTAGCGCGGAGGAAGTGGCACTGCATCAAAGTAGGATGGGTACGGGTGCCGATACAACCTCGCTTCATCTTTAGGCTTCAAACCGAACTGATTCTGGATTACCTCGGCTATTTTCTGTGACCAATTGGACTGGTGACCTCCGAGTGGCATCTCATCAGCTTGATGCATATCCATCATGTAATTATTGTAATCACCAACCATACGCTGATGTGCAGGAATCTCTGAACGTATCTTTGCAGCTGCAGGTTGCTTCTCCTCTTCATTCAGAGTCCTAGCATATTTCTCACCATGCGGGCCGACAATCGATCCATCGGCCATCAACAGAAAACCGTTGGCCAGCTGAATAGGTGGTGGAATCGTCGGATTTTGCGGAGCAACGGTCATGGCGTTATCTTCAGTACTTTTGCCTTTTCCTGATCCTGATGCCCCTGTAGAATCTGACATAAAGACTGGGCCCTTTAAGCAAATAGAATCATCCACCGCCTTCTTAATGAGATTATCCAAAGAATTCACCAAAGTGCCCGACTGGTTAATCAATGCATGGTGGACAGCTTGATGGATCATCTCTGTCATGTTGACATGGTACTCCCGAGCATCAGTTGTCTTCTTGATCAACTCTGGGTCCGGAAGAGCACCTTTGAGCACAGGGCCTGAACGATTACGCCCGAATTGATCAAGGCAGAGCTTCTCAAATGCGTCAATCTGGGCCTGAACTGCATCTAACTGGGCTTTAGACAGATCGGCCTTCGCGACTGGTATGGTTGGATCGGAAATCTTATTCTTGTCAGCCTTGGCTTTCTCAGCCATCAACTTCTCGGTCGCCAGCTTTTCAGCCGCCAGCTTCTCAGCAGTGAGCTTAGCAGAGCATCAGACGGCATCTTAAAAATTGTCTTACGGGTCCTACCGGGCGTGCCAAAAATGTGTTGACGCTGAAAATCGGCGGTCGTATCCTCAGCGAGCAACACAACAAGGCCAGGGAGATCTGCTTCACTCCGGTGCTGGTCCTGCACTTTGTCCAGGTTCACGGCGTGCCAGTCAATTTGACCTGAAATTGACAAGGGAATAAACAGTTAAATTACTCTTTGATTGTGCCGGCTCTATTCCAGACGGCAGATGCACGTTGGATTTTAGCCAAGACCCAATCAGACTTGTATCGGCCGATGCCAATCGGACCTCAAAATCGGACTTTATAAATGACATCAATCGGACCAATGTAATCGGACCTCAGTCAGACATCGAATCGGACCTCAAAATCGGACTAATCAGGATCGGACCTTGATTAATGTAACAGATCAGCCTTTGAATAATAAAATAAAGCATAAAATATGGCCGATATGCAAGTAACGGATCAGCTATGCCTTTGAGCAAGATATTAAATAATCAAAGTGTGAGCCGATACGTCGTCCATCTTGCCTAGTTGCCGGTTTGATTCATCTTATCGGACCATCTAGCTAACCAATCGGACCAGAACTGTTTCGACACGGTTTCACAGACGGATGCAGCGCACATACTCCAGCTATGATCAGACCAGATAGCTAAACAATCAAACTCGACTCACCAACCCAACAACTAAACAAGATGCTCGCACAGGTAATTAATCAGATTAAGCAAATAAACAATAAAACAGTAACAAGATCATTCCGATATTCAAAGTTGTCTTTGAATAGTCAAGAAGAATCTAGCTCCGACGCAGGGAATCTAAATCAATCTTGACGATCAAAGATCAATCTTTAGTATGTTGCGAGAATCTAGCTCCGACGCAGGGAATCTTAATCAAACCCAACCCCCAAAGAAAAACCAGATAAAGCTGTGAAGATGAATCGGACCTAGAACGATATTGTAAGATAAGTATTGCTCAAATCGGACTAAACCAATGCTCATAGCTGTTGAAGAATCAGATTAATTCACATGGCGCAGATCTAAATCAATCTAGCAATTCCAAACAACCGCAAAAGCTGCCTTCTAATAAACAAGATGAATCTAGCTCCGACGCAGGGAATCTAGATCAAGCCCGAAACTAAAAGAACAACTCGGTAAACGATTAACTACTGAATAATCAATAGAGATCTAGCTCCGACGCAGGGAATCTAGACCAATCTTGATGATCCAAAGATAAATCGGTTGAACAGCATAAACGAGAAAGGGCGATGCGCCTCAATTCAAAGCTTACACTAGTTCGATAAGTTGACAATCTTACTGGTAAGCCGGAGATCAGGAACTGATGCAGCCCGTCCACCAATGAGTTCGTCGATCTACTCTAACCTACTCCTAGGGTTTTGGCGTGAAGCCGGGTTGTATTGATTGTGAGAATAATTCTTTACAATGGACGAGGGTTTATATTTATACCCTGGTCATGAGGAGTCCTGATCGGACTTGACTAACTTGCAGATAAAGTAAACTAAATCTAATATAAAATGGGACTCTCAATACGCCTTCTGAAAAGGAAATAGTCCCCGCTCATGCTACGCTTCCTTCTTAGCCAATGCGCCTTTCTTCATTCATCATTAGATCGGACTTTCCTGCTTATCGGACCCCCTTTCCTGCATCGGCTTCCTTCTCCGGCATCATCTGTTTGACCATTCAACAGGCCCACCGCGCAGTACCAGCCTCATCACGTCACCATCTGACTCAGCATATCCAGTGCGAAAATCTGGTGTCAACACCATTATCATAAAAAAGCTTGAATAAGTGCTCTAAAATAGTTCACTACTTCTCTTAGGCCATTCCCAGTGGTAGTTTCATTACACGATTTCCAAGTATGCCATGTCATCTAAACATGTATAGGTTTTGTGAATGAAACAAGGCCTACAATGGACAGTTTCATGACACGGTTTCATAGGCTACTTGTAGCATTTAAAGTGTTGAACGTGATTGGTTGAAATCTTATGAAATGAAACTTTCTAGCCCCAATGGTGGTTTCAACATGTTTCATAGTCTAGGTAACCGTGCATACACAGTTTCATCTAGATAAAACTCATCCCTTCTCTCTCTTCGTCAATTCTTTACCATGTCATCATTTTTGTCTATGTGGCAGCTCATTTAATGTCTATGAAATTCCTATGAAATCTTCACTGGGACTGGCCTTAGTCCCTTTGGCTATAAAAGAGTGCACTATTTGGTTTTTATAAATTAAACTATTTTAAGTCTGACTAATCTTAGCTAGGGGCACATGTCCCTACTCATATTTTTTTTTAGTTTTATGGACTTGTACCCTACTTCATCAAAAGGCTAAAAAGACACACATTAGCGGTATGAACTCGATTTTGTCTGAGTGACTACGAGAACGTTTGGTTCTAGGCCATCGTATGTCACGCCTGGCCTGTTCGCTTGGCTTATCAGCCACCAGCCAGCAGTATTTCAGTCTCACAACAAATCAGCACCAGCCACCACCTACCAGCCAGTCAGCAGTACTTTTCTCTCACAACAAATCAGCACCAGCCACCAGCCAACCGAACGGCTTGGCAGACACACCAGAGAATAGCGTAAAAGAGCATATTTACGCCGCGGAGTGTGGCGCTCATTTCAGGTCACAACTTTGGTGGTGACTGAGAATGGTGAAAAGAAAAGTCAACGCATAAAAAACTGACAGAAACAAAAGAGCATTTGAATTGATTCTTGATGGTGGCTAAATATTTGTTGGATACTTGGATTAGGGAAAGTGGCTGAAACCTGAAACATTTTTCGGTTAATTGTTTTCTTAACAATAGTGTTTTCCGAAATCACAATCCGGCGCGCAATGTTTTGAAGTTCTAGTAGCGCTAACTAAGAAGACGTCGGGCCTGGACGCAATACCAAACCGCGTACAGCTTGATCCCAACCCAGTTACGCCTGCCCAAAAACAGAAGAAGCCCGGCCCAATCAAAACAGGCCCAGCAGAACCGCCGCAGCCCACTAAAACCCTAGCGCGACCCCCTCCTCCTCCCCTCCCTATAGAAACCCACGGCCAGCCGCCTCCCATCCTCTAGGTTAAAGCGCCGCCGCCGCCTTGCCCTTCCCCTTCCTCGAAGGCTTGGTCCTCCTCCCTCCCTGCTCGCATCTCCCCCTCCACGCGCAGATCCCCACCTAGCTAGGGTTAGGTTTTCCCCCTCCCGCGGCAGCGATGGCGATCAAGCGGACCAAGGCGGAGAAGAAGCAGGCGTACGACCGCAAGCTGTGCAGCCTGCTGGACGAGTACACCAAGGTGCTCATCGCCCTCGCCGACAACGTCGGCTCCAAGCAGCTCCAGGACATCCGCCGCGGCCTCAGGGGCGACTCCGTGGTGCTCATGGGGAAGAACACGCTCATCCGCCGCTGCATCAAGGTCTACTCCGAGAAGACCGGGAACAAGGCCTTCGACCCGCTCATGGACCTGCTCGTCGGCAACGTCGGCCTCATCTTCACCAAGGGAGACCTCAAGGAGGTCCGCGAGGAGGTCGCCAAGTACAAGGTGAATTCCTGTTTCCTAGCGTTTGCTACCTGCCTGTTGGCGAGTAATGTATTTTTGGGCTAGAGTGCGAGTTTTAGATGCATGGCACGGCAACTGGCCAGTGCAATCTGAGTATCCTGAATTCCTAGCACCTAGTGTCAGCGAGTAAACTTTTTGGGCTAGATTGTGAATTGTAGATTTATGGTTTGGTAACTCGCAGTGCAATCTAACTGTCTCGCGTATGGATTTGATGGTTCAGAACCTGCACAAAACTTGATTGCTCTGTATTCAATTTCTGTCGCTTGTGTGCAATGCTTTTAGTAGATCCTAAATCACATTGAGATATCATGTTAATAACCTTGGGAGATGTATACCTAGGCCACCTGATTCTATTTTTATTCTGTTACTTGATTGTGTCTTGCAGTAGTTTTTTTGGGTGAAACAACGGGTGCTGATTACCATGTGATTATCCTGAACATTGGAATATTTTGGGAGGAATATTTTGGGAGTTTTAGATTCAGAGTTTTATTTCAACTTTTGTTATTGTGATTCTATTAGTACAAACATCAAGAACTTTAAACTAAATACATGTAAAATTCATATTGAGCTCTCTGTTAGTACATGGAGGATAACTGATCAGTTCATGATTACAATCAGCTAGAGTTATGTTGTATTACATATTTTGTTTTCATGGCAGTAGTACTTCTGTTAGTATATGATTCTTTAAACTAAATACATGTAAAATTCATATTGAGCTCTCTGTTAGTACATGGAGGATAACTGATCAGTTCATGATTACAATCAGCTAGAGTTATGTTGTATTACATATTTTGTTTTCATGGCAGTAGTACTTCTGTTAGTATATGATTCTTTCTGCAGCAGATTCAGCCTAGCTGTTCAGCTAAATTTTATTTAGAGCACCTGTTATCTAGAATACTAATGTGAAATCATTCGTGTTTTTGCCATAAACAGGTTGGGGCTCCTGCTCGTGTTGGGCTTGTTGCTCCTGTTGATGTCGTTGTCCCCCCTGGCAACACCGGTCTGGATCCCTCCCAGACCTCTTTCTTCCAGGTGAGCATTGGATGATTACAGATATGCGGTACATCTCTGTAACATTTTGAAGCACAGCATCATACTCACACGTATGGTTTGTTTCAGGTGCTCAACATCCCCACCAAGATTAACAAGGGTACTGTGGAAATTATCACCCCTGTGGAGCTGATCAAGAAGGGTGACAAGGTGGGCTCGTCCGAGTCTGCCCTGCTTGCCAAGCTCGGTATCCGCCCCTTCTCGTACGGTCTTCAGATCACCAATGTCTACGAGGATGGGTCTGTCTTCAGCCCTGAGGTGCTCGATCTGACTGAGGAGGACCTGATTGAGAAGTTCGCCACTGGTGTCTCCATGGTTGCCTCTCTGTCCCTGGCACTCTCGTACCCGACCCTTGCTGCTGCGCCCCACATGTTCATCAATGGGTACAAGAACGTGCTCGCTGTTGCTGTGGAGACGGACTACTCGTACCCACATGCTGACAAGATCAAGGAATACCTCAAGGTAATCCCTTTTGCTTGTGTTGCTATTAGAAATTGTTTAAGCAACTGAAGCCCGTATATATGCTTTGATTACTGGTTCTGAATCACTGGGAGATTGATTTGTAGTGACTTCCCTTCACATAGCCTCTTGTGCAGCTGGATAGCAATTAGCTTGCTAAGTCGCTGATTTAGCTGGTCCTAATTCTGTGATACTTTTGGTTTACAGGACCCGAGCAAGTTCGCAGTTGCTGCCCCTGTCGCTGCTGCGGACTCCGGCGCTGCGGCTGCTCCCAAGGAAGAAGAGAAGGCGCCTGAGCCTGCCGAGGAGTCTGACGAGGAGATGGGCTTCAGCCTGTTCGACGACTAGAGCTGCTCACATCGTCTATATGCTGCTGCAAGTTTTTGGCTTTTGGTTATGAGAAGGACAAAAGTACTGTCACATTATTATTTAGCGTATCAATGTTTTTTGTAGACAAAGAACTCAGTTGTGTCCCTAGTATGTAATCGACCATGGTAAATCTGGCTATGTTAAGCACTTGTCCTATTTGCTCTTGTGTCAACCTTGACTGATATAGAGATGCTGCAAGAGGAAAAATGCTCCAAAGTCATCTGCATCCCTTTTAAATTGTCAAGCTTGCTAAGCAAAGCAATTTGATCAGGTTTACCCAAATAAACTTTCATGGTTTGGTCCAGGTGTCACAAATCATGATGCCTGTAGTCAAAAGTGTCAGGAAGCTCCAGGTTTTATATTCCAATTCAGTCGCAGGCTGACCTCCGCAGCCAAAGTTGCCTGGCCCAGGTTATCAACAACATGACAACATGGTCGCCTCTCCCTATCTCGTTACCTGCCGTCTGTGGCCGCAATTCTCTCGAGCTATATATATCTCGTCTTGACATCCCGCGTTGCCGAAGTCGAAGGGAGACGACGTCGGCGATGGCACGGCATTGCCAGGGTCACATTGCACAGTGCCTCGGCGGGATCCTCGCTCGCCGCGGCGCCGCCACCGTCGCTGTGGACTCAGGCGGCCGCAGGCTCTCCGGCGCGGAGTTCGTCGACGGCGTGCGGAGGCTTGCCGCCGGCCTCGTCGGTCGCGGGGTGCGGCCTGGAGACGTCGTCGCCGTCGTCGCCTTCAACAGGTACGTGCGGAGAGCTGGAGCAGCGGCGATTACTGAGCTTCACTGAACCATTCTTGTGCCCTCTCTGACATGCAGCATCGAGCTCGTCGAGATGTTCCTCGCCGTCGCACTCGTCGGAGCAATCATCGCTCCTCTCAACTACCGCTGGGTAACTAGCTTAATCTCCTCCCGCAGCCATCTGAAACTGCCATCAATTTTACTACTGGTAATTTTCAGGTTCAGTAGCTACTTCTCTGTATATCTCGTGATTTCGGCTTTACTTTCTTGTGAGCCAGAGCTTTGAGGAGGCGGCGCAGGCGCTGGAGCTCGTGCAGCCAACGGCGTTCATCTTCGATGGCGTCTTCAGCTCCTGGGCGCTTCGGCTGACGGAGAGCAACAAGTATTCATCCATTGGCCTCTACCTCATCCTGGGGGACACCTGCCATACCGGCCATGCTGCGAACTGTAAGATTTCGGCTGGAGCTGGAACCTGTCGTTCCTGCTGGATAAATCTGTATGAAGCTTAGCATTTTTAATTGTTCATATTCTGCCTTGAAACATGTTATTTCAGTTGTATCAGTTGATCACATCAAGAGGAGCGTGAGAGGACCTACAGCGACAGAGCCCGTCTCGGCGCCAAGGGATGTTGCTTTGATATGCTTCACATCTGGTAAATATCCAAACTCTGTGCTGATTTCCAGCTTCAGTCTGCACCCAGTTTGAACTGAAACTGTGTTCCTAATTGATGCGATAAGATAAGCTATTCTGATTCAGGTACTACTGGTCGACCAAAGGGTGTAGCGATAAGCCACACATCTTTGATCATTCAATCCCTAGCAAAGATCGCCATTGTTGGCTACAGTGAGGATGATGTATGCTTTCAGGATCCAAGTACTTTCGTGTCCACCTTTCCCCTGAAAATTGCATTGGCCTGTAGCTGTAACTGACAATTTCATAAATCACAAGAAAAATTTTATGCCATGCCATGTTAGTGTAATTCTATTTCATTTCAGAAGAAGCAATGCGTGTATGGACTTAAATGTTTGCCCTTGTTGATCTGCAGATCTACCTGCATATGGCGCCTCTTTGCCATATCGGAGGGATCTCCTCATGCATGGCAATCCTGATGGCTGGAGGCTGCCATGTCCTGATGCCGAAATTTGATGCCAAATCAGCATTCAATGCCATCAAGGAACATGGAGTGGCTTCATTCATCACTGTCCCTGCGATCATGGCTGACCTACTGTCTTATGCTAGGTATGCGAGAGAGCTCGAGTTTTCTGAAGGCTATGAATGCACAATTTGCTGGTGACTCACTAACTTGTTGAGACTTTCTCAACCAGAAAAGAGAGGATTTCAGGCCCTGTGATGACAGTGACCAAGATTCTGAATGGTGGGGGTGGATTGTCAGAGGAAATGATGGATGGGGCTTCACAATTATTTCCTCATGCTGCTATATTCTCTGCTTATGGTATAGCTTCTCACCAATTATCACTCCATTAGACTTCCTTAATTGTTACAGTTTCAAAACATTAAGCTACTCCTCATGCACAATTCTAAAGAAACTGCAATCATTATGAACTCCAAAATCATTTTGGTAGCACATTTAATTAATGAGTTAGCCACTTTGGAAAGGTACCTACTGAATTTTAGTAGCTTCCTTTCAACAGGGATGACTGAAGCATGTTCATCCATGACATTCATGACTCTCAATAAACAAAGAATCCAAGAACCCAATAACCAACCAAGCATTCACTTTGGAGGTGTTTGTGTCGGCAAACCAGCACCCCATGTCGAGATACAAATCGGCACGTATGGCAACAACACTGGTTCTTCACCAACTGGACACATCTTAACGAGAGGCTTACATACCATGGTTGGGTACTGGGCAAACAACAAGCTGGATTCATCAGATTGTGTCAGGAATGGATGGCTTGACACTGGTGACACTGGATGGATGGATAAATCCGGTAATCTATGGCTCCTGGGGCGGCAAAAGGGCCGCATCAAAAGCGGAGGTGAAAATGTTTACCCCGAAGAGGTACTTTTCCTTAACTAGTGGAAATATGACATATTCTTCATTCTTTAACTGTAAAATTGGATTTGACAATATAACACCTTCTATTGTTCAGGTTGAATCGGTACTGTCCCAGCACCCTGGAGTTGCTAGAGTTGTGGTAGTTGGTATACCAGATAGTCGTCTTGGTGAGAGAGTTATCGCTTGTGTTAGCATCAGGGATGGCTGGAAGTGGGCCGATGCAAGAGCTGAGCACCAAGGAGAAGGCAAGGAAGTGTCTGCTCAGATCCTTCAGGACCATTGCAGGCTTAAAAAACTGAGCAGGTGATCTTGTCGTATATTCCTCCGAGGACATAGTATCATTTTTAAACCGGGCGCACAACTGTTTGAGAACATTCCCCACCCCACCCACAACAAGAAATATTCCTTACCAATGAAGCTTTCATCAGTTCATCACTGTTCTTATTTTTTTGTGTAACAGATTTAAGGCACCAAGGTCGTATTATCAGTGGAGGCAGCCGTTCCCAGTGACCAGTACAGGCAAAATCAGACGAGAGGAGCTGAAGAGGGAAATCTTAGCAACAATGCAAATACCCAGCAACTTGTAGTTTCCTTTTTTTTTTTTGAGGCAAGGATCGGTTTTATGTGTCAAATTGTGGCTCAATTCCTTCGAATTGAGCCTGGAGTTCATCTGGCGTCTCAATGACGTGTTCTTTTTTATTTTCTCTTCCTTAATTGAGTTATGTCATGTGGATGATAAGGTTAGACTTTAAGATGCGAGACCGTGAGAATGGGCCTGTTTACTTCACCCATTTTGCATAACGTTTTGCATAATACACGTTTTCCAATGCACTTTTTCTCTCTATAAACACTATATATAACGCAAAAACACTATGCATAACGCTGGAACTAAACACCCATGTAAACGCGAGGTTCTTCTTTGACAACTGAAACACTGTCTTTGCATGTTGCAACCTCCTTTCTGAATGTTCCAACACAAATATGAAAACGATGTATATGATTCTTTGTGAATTGTGACATCCATGACTCATCTTCTGTGTGATTATAATTGTGACTTACCGGAGCAATTTGATTATGATCATGAAAAATAGTACATGGTCCTGAGTCCTGACAGGAAAAAAAAAGAAGAGAACAAAATGAGAGTTATCTGGTATTGGGCCTTAAGAGTGAAATGGGAATTTGGGCCAAAATAATGGGCTGGGCTGCAAACTATACGGGAGGTCAGCCGCTCAGCTGCGGCAACCTGCCCAGCATCACGGCAGCAGGAGCTGCAGTCAAGCGGGCAGCACGGAACGGCGGCGGGGGGAAAGGGCAGGGTGGAGGAGGAGGAGAAAGGAGGAGAAAGGCGGCTGCTTTCTCTGTCTCCTCAGTCCCCACCACTGGCGGCACTGAAGGCGGCAAGCGAGAAAGGTAAAGCATGATTCTTCACCGCATCATCTTCTTTCCCCCTTCCGCTGTTGTATTTTCGGGCAGGATTCCTTGCCTCGCCGTTTCGGTACCTGCTTCTTGCTCTATGGATTAGTGGATGCAGCTCGGTTCTTGATGATTGTGATCCTGTTCTTGTTGAGCTTCGTAGCTGGGTGTTTCGGGGGATTTTTTCGATCTCCGTTTCTTGATTCGAGCGAAGGTTTGGCTTGGACCTCTTGCCGGAATCTATCTCGAGGTTGGGTTGCTAGGTGTTTGGTCTTGTTTGTTTGCCTAATTCAGCTATTCTAATTTGCGCTGCGTGTGTGCGCTTTGGGTCCTTGGACTGCAGTCCATGTCCCTCTCATGTGGTTAGCATTAGCCAGATGCTCCTTTTGTTGCTTTGGACTGGGCAACTGGTTCACATGCCATAAGAAGCTGTGCATTTTGTAGTAGCTGATTCCAGAAATTTGTAAGCTTTTGGTCTGCTTGTGTGAAGGTAGGGTTGGGTCAGAGACCATTATGCTGTTAGAAGCTTGTGATGATGTACTTAATTTCTCACTTGCTTGATTTAGTTAATTCAAGACATGCAATTAATTGCCCGCTTATGTTCATTGAGAAATTAGCTACCTGCTGTGCCTATACGAGTGATGGTTTTAATGCGCCCTTTTTATGCCTTTCTATATATATCCAGCAGCGGTGGTGTGACTCCAAATTCACACTCAGCTAGACATGGCAGATAGCTCAGGTGTGTGGCCTATTGATGCCCGTGGAGGTGCTGCAGTTGACTGTGAGCCTTCGGCTAGTGAGGGCAACATGTCGTTCCTCGATGAGATGGACTCATTATGGGAAGAAGTCAATGCTGGGCTTCACGTTTCAAGGTTTGTGACTGACACGGTCATGAAGGGGATTTTAACTGACGTGCAGCACGAAGCAGCTCAGCAGATTGCTTCCAAGGATGCAGAGATAGCATCACTGAACCAAAAGCTTCATCAGCTCGAAAATAGCAGCTTGATTTCACATGAGAGCCGGGATAAAAGATATGATGAATTTTATTGTCTCCGTGAGCAGCTTGATACCATTTCAAAGTCACTATTGAGTTCTGAATGGGGTTTTTTGGGATCACAGCTTAACTCTGAAGGTTCAGAAGATGCGAGCAAGCACAAGAGTAAGGAAAAATCTAGAAATGGTGTAGCAGCAAAAATATGTTCTGAAGAAGATGTTTTTGCTGATCCAAAACTGCTGAAGCACATGGATAATGATGCTTTGATAGCCTATTTTAATAAATCAATGAATGAGATGAAAAGGCAGCATGATTCAGTTGTGCATGGGCAGACAGAAGAGATATTCAAACTAAAACGCGAACTCCTAAAAAAGGAAGGACCTAACCCCTGGCATTTACGGAACAACAAAGAACTTGAACACATGAGGAAGAATATCGGGGAAGTCCTCTCAAAGTTGGATGTGCTTCTTTTGGAGAATAAAAGAACCTTTGTTCGCAGCAAGGCAGATACGTTTCCTGGTCAACATGATAAGAGCAATGTAGTAGACTCCGATGTCATGCAGCTACAAGGTGGTGCAGTTAATAACGGAGAACCTTGGTCTACTCCAATTCTGGCTTCGCATTTTGCATCTGTAGAGGCAGATCATAAAAAACATACTATAAGGCTTCAATCTGACATTGAAGATGCCATCACTGCAGCCACCATTAGAGAAGAGGTAGAAAAGATTGTCATGAAAGAGTTCTTTAGTGAAATGGAAACAAGATTGCATGGTTATGAGATGGAGCTTGATATGAAGCACGAAGTTTGCTCAATAATTCAGAACGAGGCTGTTGCTCGAGCAATGCTTGATTCTTTCTTGTTGAAGTGCAAGGAGAAAAAGGGTTGTGCTGAAGAGGAATCCAAACAGAAGCAACAGGTTGAGAAACTGAAGCGAAATGTGGATTCTTTCACTGAACTTGTGAGGGAAAAGGAGGAATTTGTGTCACAGATTGGATTGAGGTCAATGGAGGCTCGTGTGGGCTCTCTGTGCCGTGAAATTGATTTACTAAGAGACAAAGTGGGAAAGCAAGATTCCTACATATCTGAAAAGAACAGGGAGTTTGATATCATTGTGGGCAGGTTGGAGCAAGCTCAGCAGCATGTTCAGAACAATGATGCCATTTTTGGTGACTTGAATGATAGATTTAGAACCGTTTCAGCCTCTCTAAAGGAATTGGAGAAACAAAATCAAGTTCTACGTACTACCATTGAAGAAAAAGAGAAGAGATTAACATCTGTTGTTTGCAAAGACAAGGAATTGAACGAATTCATGGAAAGTACTGTTAAATCTGTGAGAGATTTTGAAAAACTCATGATGGATCAACAAACTATTGTTGCAAATAAAGTCCAGCACAGTGAATCAAGGTGCCTGTTTTTTTTCATTTCCCTGAACTTATTCATTCTAGGCAAATGTGCCGGTTATGAGATTAGTATAAGTTTCATCTCTCTCTCTGTCTCTCTCTGTTTGGTCTTAATATTACCTCTATAGGTTCTGCCTGCTGGTACTTATTACCCATTTATAGAATGTTCTGTGAATAAAGAGGGTAGTGTGCACCTTGTATGGCCTCTAATCAATCTACTTTTGTTCCACACCATAATCTTGCTTACACTTTTCTTCACAGGTTCTGTGTATTAAAAGAACAATGCAAACACCTTGTAAAAGAAGGCAATCTTTTAAGAAAGAAGGCATTGCGATACAAAGAGATATCTGAGACAAGAGGCTCTAATCTTCAGAAAGCTGAGCTTGAGGTAATTTATTTGTGAAGTCTAGCTAAGTAACTAGTAGAGATTTAGCTTCACTTTTCAAAGCTTAACCTGCAAACCATGACGAGGTTGTAATCTAAGATGAGGGTTAAAGTGATGTAATATGGTTCCGTTTCACATTTAGCTAAGCTAAGGATCAAGGATTGAAACACAATAACAGAATTAATTAGTTTTATCTGGTGTGCAGGTGGATTTACTTGGTGATGAGGTTGAGGCCTTAACCGATCTTCTTGCAAAAATCTATATTGCACTCGATCACTATTCTCCAGTCCTGCAACACTATACTGGTGTAAGTTTCATTTTTATGTGTAGCATACTTTGGGCATGATTCCTTTGTTTTCTGCTTCTGTTTCTCCTACAGGTGTTCCACCTAAAGTCTTTGTGATAAATAAATTGATGTCCATTGATATCCTGTCTAGGTTCACTCTTTATTTGCAAGATTTGTATGATGTCAGTGAAGTACACTGTCCCAACTATCCTGCCAAAACATATAGATTATTGTAGCCCATCTCATGTTCTCAAAATTTTCAGTGGAACAAATATGATGTGACCCACCACAGATTTTAACAGAAATTTCAGTTACAACTAATTCCATAGCTAATAGCAATTGTACTCACCCAATTTGCATTATCCTTACGACTTGCGAGTTATAGTTTTTTTTTTGTTTATTATTAACTGTGCTATCTCTTTATTGTAGGTTATGGAGACCTTGACCATGATTAAGAAACATGTTAGCATCGCAAAGTGAAATGCTTCTGCCTGTTAACACCAGGTGGTCAATGCTAATCATAACCGTAGCATCATTGGCTTGACAACGTACTTCCAGTGGTTTGAGATAACTTTTGTAGAAGGTTGCTAGCTTTTGTTTCCAAATTCCAACTTAAGGACTAGGTGATGCAGAGTGGCTTGCTTCGTTTTGTAGGCAAGTAGGTAGCCTTTGCTTTGACCACTTTGTAAATGACCCAATCTTAGCTATGCTCGGTTTTGGCGCCATGTATTTCGTCACCTGCTATGCTCGGTTGCAAAGTTGAACTCTTGTAACAGCGACATACTTAATGAGCGACAGTTGTAATGGATTGGGTGTTCGAAATTTTCAGATGATCTTGGCGTTGGCACGTTAGTTTGACGGCTTATGATGCCATGATGGTAACCTGCTTGTTCGGAATTCTTTTTATCGCTGTCTGAGGAACGGGCTTTTTCTCAGCTACCATAATTCATGTAATTCAATGCAAATTAGTGCAAACTCGTCCCTTTGGCATAATCTTACAGCAAAATAATACCGTACATCTAGCTCAAGTTCGACATTCAACATCTCAAGTAAACTGATGAGGTAACAACCTATCGTATATTGAAAGATCAATTATCCATGATACACTGATACATGTTCGTCCCTCCAAACACAAACAGCACACATACAAAGATCACCAAGAGTTAGGATCAAAGTTCTATTTTACAACTCTTTTGACACTACCTACTTACATCAGGAAATTGTTTTCATCCCCACCTTATGTTTGCATCCCATCCAAGGTTTATTATTTACACAACAGCAGCCTCCATTCTGATGAATGGGACCAAATTTATCCTTAAGTTGACCAACTCAATGCACAAGTTATATCTCCCATGCCAGGAATCAACTTCCATTCTCCAGCTTCAATCCTTTCCGATGATGGCTCCAGGCAAGTAAGGCCGCACCAATTGCAGGTTCAACCTATAATTTCATGAAAATTTTTTGTTAGCTTTGTCAAACTAAGTTTCTGAACGGGGGACTGAATGTTTCATTATTTGGTGGTGTTTTTTCAAATTGATCGATTATTTATTTGCTTTCGAGATGGTAGAAATATATGCACCTTTAATCAAGCTATATCAGCTACAGATGCCATGTATCATCTCAAATTACTGAGAAAAAAATTATCACTCCTAAGAATGACTATATCTTTCTTTTGAATACCTGGAATGCTCATGCATCCAAAAAAACAAGCATGGTGATGTGCGCGGCAGAGAAATAAAGTTCCAGAAAAGACAGTACTGAATATACTAACCTCAGGCCAAATAGGATCTGTGCCTGGGAAGACCTTGGAAATGCACTTTATGACTTCACCGCTAATATCCCACTTTTTATTTCCTTCAAGGACCCCTCCCACCAAAACAAGAGGGAATTTGTCCTTTTCATCTGCCAGATTAAAAAAACACATTTAGGTATACAGAGCATGCCTTACTATTTTGAGTTCCAACACTCTAGTAGCATGGTTAGCAGTTTAACAATATAAAAGAGATCTAGCAGCATGCATGCCACATATCCCTGGCCCATAAACCTTATTCAGAATGTAACATCAGCACCACATCTGGGAATGGGAACAGAATCTAAGCAGAATTCCATGGTTGGTTCCAGCAGAATTCTTAGTACTCTCAACTCCAAAAGGCAGTGCACAAAATCTTTGGAGTTTGGATTATTGAAAGAACCCTACAAGAACATCTCAAGCCTTCTGCTCATTTACAACAGCAAACTAAATCACTTGATAAATGCTCATTTACAACACGATAACTGATGCGCAGAAGAAGGCCAGAATGGGATAAAAGAACGTTTTGCAGGGAAAAAGCCAGTTCAGTCTTTGCTTAATTAATAAGCGTCCATTTGTATGGATGACTTGATTTGATGTCCCAACACCAGAGAAATACTATCGAACCAAGTGACGTTCCATGATCAACATAAGCATTACCTTCACCACACAATCTAAGACGCCGAACAACAGCTATAACGGTATCAGCTAACTCTTGCACTGAATCATGCAAAATTTTGTTAGCTACTTCATCACCATCTTCAGCAGAAGATACAACTACAGGTACAAGTGCTGCAATACGTGCCCAAGATGGATCTGCATATGTCCACCTGCGCAAGATACCCGGAGTGACAATCAAGTATAAAATTCCAAATATCAATGGCTATTCATGACATTTTTAGAAGCTCCGGATATTACAGCATGATGAAATACTACATAGCTAATCTTTCTAGGAGCTTAAAAATATGAAATATTGAATGCAGGGAGCTTAGTGCACCACTGACAAATAAAGTAAAGGATCAATGCCTAATGGCAACCCCAATTATGCAGGGTCGTTAGGTTTACTTTTACATTGACGAGCCATACTGTACCATAGAATGGTCACAGAAAGTACTGCATGCACTCTCTTTTTTTTAACAGAAATGAACTATGTTATGCAATAATACTAGTGTATGATTTTTATAACATATTAAGCTTTCAATCTAGTTCCGAGGTCATATAACTGAACTGCATACAAAGGATGGATTAGCATGATAGAACTTACCCAATGATTTCATCTGGTGAAGAGAGTTCAAGCTTCTCAAGGATATCTCGTGTAAGACTAGTTTGTGGTCCACGACCATCATGTGCTTTTATTACTGCTGTCAGGGCCTGTGCAGCAATGCCATATCCACTGCATTAATGTACACATAGTCACCTACAAGTTCCTTTGTCACAAGCAAGTGGTATTCGAATCCCAATTAACAGGTTTCAGAAGCACACAAACAAATCGTTTAAACTAGAACAGTCAATTAGGCAATTAGCAAGCAATTTCAAGATGCTGGAGGACCCATCAATTTTTGTGGGAGGCAGGAGCTGCTGAGTCAAATGGACTGGAGGAAGGAGAAACGGCCAAACTATTCGGCCACTATTCACTCATGGTCTTTGTCCCTAACACCACAGAATCGCTCACACTGAATCCCAATTCAGTCTGGCAGTTCCCCTGGCCAGGCCTCCTTAACCAAAGCAACAAGTGGCATCTTCCCCAGGGATGTCCCTGACATCATAGGCCCCGTGACGACAAATTTAGGCCCTGAAGCAACAAATCCGTTCGTCTAATTAAGGCGTATTTTATTTTGTTAGGATAAGCCTTTGACTAGCAATCACTGTATTAACACCATTTTTGTGTCACAAAATTGGTGTTATTAGATTCACATAAAAAATATGTTCTTATAATTATGATTTGTATACATCAACAAAATACTAATCATAGGTGAAAGCCTTGTTCTAATGAAACAAAATACGCCTTATGACAATGAAAAGATAAGTAATGTATGCTCTTTTAATAGCAACCCATATGAAAAACGGTAGCAAAATCATGTGCATAAGTAAAAAGCTATAACAAAATCCATGTATTAAAGGTAGATGCTACAGCAAATTTATTGTCCATTATTCATTTTTATATCTCATGTGAACAGTATGGTTAATTGGTTATATCATCAATTAGGATGTATTTTCAGTTCAGTGAAGACCGAAAATGAGGAAGTGTGAAAATGTGCTTCAATCTTGATTCCTTTTTGTGGTGACAATGTTGTGGACGAACTTGTATTTGTGGAACTGCATAAAGACTACTTAAACTGAATTTAAGTAAAAGCGGTGATGCACTAATGCTTGAGCAACATATGAGAATCTTGTTTTAGAAAGTCTGTTCATTAGACACTACCTTAACTTTACATGAAGCTCATTTAAAGAAAATACTACAAATGAAGCTATTTTGTTTAAGCTTGGCTGGCTAGGCTTCATATATATTATTACTAGAGCCATGTGAAATATAACCTTATCAAGACCTTATGTTTCTCATATAAATATGCCAAGCATCTCTCTCCATATGCGATGTTAATCTCTCTAAAGCACACGATGACTACAGGCTAAGTATATGATTTAGAAGCCCTGCATGCTGTGGGGCCCTGTGCAATCACACATATCTCCCGCCTCCGGGGATGGCCTTGATCTTCCCAATTCACAGTTCAGCAACCCCGAGTACATATAAATAGTATTCCTGCCATACGCTCAGGACTAAAAGGTAATCCATACAAGATCAGAAAAGTGTTGTATAATCTCTACTGGGTTTGCGACAAGTGACCAAACATTGCTGCTTGTCAGTAGAACACCCCGTAAACTTCTATCTGATTCTCATGTTGCAAATCAGGGATAAACTATTGAAGAAAGAACACATGGAAACTGGAAACACTTATATTTATTCTAAAACCCAAATCATAAACAAAGAATGATGTTCCAACAATCCAATGTCAAAAGTTCAAACAAGGCATTTGTCTTGATGATCATTTAAGTATCATCTTCGCATAAATAATATAACTCACCTACCCCAGTCGCCCAAAACAGGCCCAGCACCAGCTGCTCTTGCCTCTTTTCCATCTTCTGTGACACCATAAGCAATACTTCCAGTGCCAGCAATCAACACGCAGCCATGCAGCTTTCCCATTGTACCACTAGCCAGAGCTGCCACAGCATCATTTTCCACATAAAACTTGGCATTGCCTGGGAACATATCCCTGGAAAACAAACAAGGTTCATTTAGCAGTAAAAGAGAAGAACTGTGAGGGATTCCTTGTTTGGTTGATAGCATGTAGGGTTGAGTGCAAATGAGGAACAAAATGTTAGTATCCATTAGTTGTCAGCTTGTTGTGATTCACAATGATGCACAAAAGCAGCAGCACTCACTCTAACTAACCATGGTGTCACAAATTTACAAAAGAATTAGCTCGGCTATTTGAGCATCCAGTAAGTGTTTGGATATATAAGACATCAAATGAAATCAAGTAGTTGACATGGACCGGAAGTCCGGAACAATGCGACGATTTAAGTCTTAAGAGAAATGGATTTTAATTAATAAATTGAGAAAATCATACCGGATCCATTCCAGCATCCTCTGCTGGTCTGATGGATGGTTAACTCCAGATACAGCTAAACAAACTGCACGGACAGCTGAACGATCTGTGTTGGCCATTGCGAGAGCTTGCGTCATGACCTGCTCTAGAGTCTCCAACGCAGCGCTTTCTGGCAAATAGAAGATAAAGAGCTCAGTATGTCTTTGAGCAAAGAATTGTGCCACATGCTATACACATGGCAAAAGAAGAAATATTTCATATCACTGGAAAAAACATTCATGCTCCAATTGTATACTGTGTTACAGCTTCCCCAATGAAAACCTTTTTTTTTTAGCATCCCCAATGAAAACCTATATGATTTGCGTATAGAACTATATAGATTCAGGTTAAACAATTGGGTGCAGCATTCCTTTAGAACTATAGATAGATGAAAGCCACAGTGGTATCACTGTATCAGCGGTTAAGGTAATGTGTTCCCATCAGTAAAATACCAGGCTACTCTACAGGCACCAAGCTTTTGGCACAAGTAATTGTATTATCTCTTCAGCAACTTCATTAATGATTAGAATTCACAGCAAACAGGATGGAGGGATAATTTGATAGTATTACTCGAACAAAAGCTTAAAATGAAATAGGAGCATACACAATAAGTGATACACAATCAAAATCCATCTATTTCCCTGAAACTCTCCCCTGATTGTCAAGATCAGATATTTCCTGTAAGCATCAAGACACCCTCGCGCTACATATGACCAATAAACCGCGACCACGCAACACCTGTGGCATTCGTGGACACGAAATCCCCAAAATTTGACACGAAGACCCGTCGCCAATTTCCCACGATTCAACTTTTCCCACGAGGAACGCACAAGCTACCCTCTGAAAGGGAGATCCTTCGGCGATTACCTCCGACGGAGTTGCGGTTGGAGCTGCCGGCGACGGCGCGGGCGAGCACGGGGACGGCGGCTGGCGACTCCGGCGGCGGCATTGCGGACGGCAGGCAGACGCAGACGGTGCTGGTGGTGCCGCCATCCACGCCCAGGATAACGCCGTCCTCCCCCGCGACGAGCGCCGGGGAGTCGCCGTTCTCGTAGCCGCCCATCTCGCGCTCGCCCCTTCCTCGCTTCTCGGGCGGCGAGATAGAAGGGGAAGGAGTCAAACTGCGACGAAGATATTTTTTTTTCGCGGTATTAGGAAAAGGATTCGTTTTGTAGCGTGTGCTTGAGAGTTCTTTCTTTTTTTAAAAAAAAAACCCTCAGTTCTTGAGAGTTGAGAGCGATTGTGTTCCCATACTTTCCTCTCTCATAAGCTTAGTTATTCTCTTAACATGGCTTCTTTCCTCAAAACTATCAACAAACAATTAAATACTTTGCTGAATTTAGAGTTAAGCAACTACTTTGAGAGTTGGTTATAGATGTCGACCTCTAAATCCTCAACCAAGTCAAACAAGCGTTAGTGGTAGGCCACTGAAAAAATAACGTCGATCGGACAAAAAATTTAGAGTGAAGCAACTACTTTGAGAGCCGCAGCTTGGCCAAAGAATCACTATGGAAAAATATAAGGGCACATGCAATGGGGCAATAAGAGGTTTTAAGCTCTTACGGATACCTATGTATATTGTGAAGATGGATTTTATAGGTGTCAAAAACTAAAGTGACCCATAGTACTATACATTGGCCATATAGAATAAAAGGTTGTTTTATTTTAAGATCATAGTTGTTGTCTGGTCAATTTGATAGGAGCATCGTTATTTTTTCTTGCTCGTATGTGCATAATTATAATTTTAAGGTGGTTTTTTCTTGCTCGGGCCGGTTGCTTTGCTTTGTCCCGTCATCACCATCCTCGGTCCCGCCACCAGATCTCCCAATACCGCTGATTCTTGGCTAGCACGTGTAATGTCCAAATGGAAAAATGATTCTCGGTGTTGTTGTTAGTGGTTCATAAGCATGACTTATTTGCTCAAAGCGAGTAAAATGTGATTAAGCATTTTGTTGAATTTAGAGTGAAGCACCTACTTCGAGAGCCGCAGTTGGGCCAAAGAATCACTATGGAGTTTATTTTCGGGTCCATGATGCATGGTTGCCTGCTCGATCGTGGCCAAAGTGCCGGGAGGAGGCAGGGATGACTGTCGGTGGCAGATGAGGAGGGGACATCCGGCTGCAGGGTGCGAGGAGAGGATGGCGGGCAGTGGGGAAAGTAGCGACAACATTCGGTCGCTGCGGAGGTGGCGGTTGGGGCGTCGAGAAGTGGCCGCTTTAGAGGGGATGTCTGGCGGCAACGAGCACAACTAGGCTAAGAGGTAGTGATGAGCATGGCTCTGCCCAAGGGCATGGGTAAGGTGGAGCAGAGCTCATGTATGGACGGTTGGCTAGCTGTGGCTAGCGCTGCGCTCAAATGGATAAGATGGGAGGCATTGTGAGTTGTTCATAGTTGGTCTAGCTATTTCTATAGGCCTTTCCCCCTAGTCTTAGGCCGATTGATGTCCATTTTTTTCTTTTTTCTTTTATAATATGGCACTGCCTTAGAACTGCCTAGACCCACCTAGGCTCTAGGCAGAGGGTCACTACCTAGAGAACATCTAGCACCTTAATTATATAGAACCTCTAAAGGTTCACATAAAAAAAAATACCTTCACCAAATTACAAATTTATTGTCATCATCGACCACCACTGCAAACATCTATCTAAAGGTATATATGAGCTATTCAAATAGATTATGTCTCCATCTATTACATGCTTACATGTCATGTTTCACAAACCACAAATTCACAACGTACATAATTTGATAGTTTGGATCCCTTATAAGCATGCAAAATTTCAGATCAATCACATGTAGTTTTACTATCCAAACTGAATATACAACAAAACTGTTTTATGTTGAAGTCACTGTGACCCGAATTGATTAAACTCCTCCCAAATCTACTTCTACACTGACTAAACCTTAAATAAATTGACCAAACACAAATACTCTAAAGGTAGAATGATTCAAACGAGTTTGATGTCCATCCAACCGAGTTTGAGCTTCCAATCACAAGCCTTTCCTCTCATGGCTCAAACCGTGTGTCTGCTCGAGGCAGCAGGGGGGAATGAATATCAACCATCGTCTCCCGACTAGAACCAATAGTGAGTTTCTTGAAGTTTTGATTCATATAGGAGGACTTTGATGCGGTCGATCGGGTTTGGATGGTGATGAGGGGGCTCATGCCCCCTACCAAGAGCTCCATTGAAATAAAATGAAGAGGAGGAGGAGAGAGAAAAATAAATCAAAATTAGAAGAGAGGTGTGAAGGTGGAGGAGGAAAGGGAAGACAACCCGCTACAACTAAGTGCCTCAAAATCTGTTGCAACTAGCTTTACACAAAGTGGTGTTGTCAATGAAAATATGTTGAAAAAAATTATCACGAAAGCAAATTCTTGTATGACGTTATAAGTATACGACTCATATGCTGATGGCTGCTTCTGAAAGCATTTTGACTAACAAGGATTCCATCTCGAAAAGTCGCTCCTAATAATATTTTCAAATTTGTTACTTTCTCGGCTCCAAAGTATAAGGTATTTTAATCCTGTCCTAGGTCTAACTTCTATAATAATCTTTTGAAAATTAATAAGTTATCATTTCCAAAAAAGAAGTAAAATGTTTAATTGAACATTTTGTGACTGTAGATGTTGGCACAATTTGTAAATTGTAATAGAGGGAGGAATAAGAGTCAAATTTTCAAGTACCACATTTTAAAGTAATACTAAAAAAGGAAAAAAAATCTATTTTACTATCCTCACCAATCCATTATGCTACCCTCATCAATCCGCTTTTTCTACTTAACCCTAAACAAAATTTAGGTTTGATTTACTCCGCTTTTTGTACCTAACCATAAACAAAATTTAGGCTTGAATTACTCCCATGGTCCAATCTGCCCCTAATCTGATTTATGTCTTTTCTTTGTTTACATATTGAGTTTTAGTTTCAAGCTTTGTGCATGATAGGATAGAGAATATGATGTCTTATGTCACAAAAACATACATTATCTGTTTTTCATGGTTATTTCATATGTTAGGAATATTTAATACTGAGCTGATTCTTGAGATACAAAACTGCATGAAAATGTAATCATGAAAAATTCCTTAAATATATTTATAACATACGACACCATGTTATAATCAAATTTGAACTTAAGACTCCATTTGTACATGGAAAAACAAAAAATTGAGAAATCTCACAAGGAGGTAGATTGGACCAACTAAAATAGTTTGGGTTTAAATGAATCTAAATCTTTTTTTTTCAAAGGTTAAACGGACCAAGTGAATTGATAGTAGTAAAGTAGAGACAAATCATTTTTTTCCACCAAAGACCGATGGTCTGCGTGAAATTGTACTCCCAATTCTCTTGCCCTGCTCTGCTGTCGCTGGTAAATAAACGACTGAATCTGAATGCGCATACATTCTGGTTTGCCAGCGCGTGCGGATCTCTGAAGCTCGAATTGAACGCCTTCATGCCGCAAGCGTTTTTCAGAACCTTTGATGCCAACAACATGCAGGCTCTCCTCTGCATGTCTGATACTCCGATGGAGCCGTATCTGCTCATGCTCCATTGCTTCCAGAACTCACAGCTTGCCTGTGACTTCCATTCTCTCAGTCTCTTGTCTTCTAGACTTGTACTCTGCTCTCTGGTAATGGTAAATAACACACAATAGTTGTGCAGCCTGCTGGTACGCTGGATGGGTAATTGGGCAGTGCATATCTCTGAATTCAATGCATTCATGCGTCGAACGTTTTTCAGCACCCTCATGCAGTCATGTTACAACGCCTGTACTTCGTGATGCCTTCTTTACTCATGCCAGAATTTCCTAATTTTTTTCTTACCCAGTTCATGCACCAGTACATTAGTACAACCAAGGGGCAAGGGGTGAGTGAAGTTAGAGACAGAGTACCAGTGGTGCATATTGCTCATCGCCGTGTGTAATTTCTGGTTGATGAAGGGGTTAAAAAGTGGTGAAAATAAGCTTTACTGAACGCAACCCGTGTGAAATTCTGCTCCCAGGCACGTCTCTTGCCCTGCTCTTCTCCCTGGTAAATAACAGAGTACAGACTGAATGCGCGTGTGGAACTCTGGAGTCTGAAACTCTGGATCGAATGCCTTCATGGCGCTGGAGTTCTTCAGAATCTCTGATGCCACCAGCACGCAGGTTCTTCTCTCCATGTGTGGTGAGCCGTATCTGCTCATGCTCCACTGCCTCCGGGAATCACAGCCTGCGTGTGACTTCTATTCTCTCTCATAATCTCTGTTCTTCTGCTCTGCTCCCTGGTAATGGCAAAGAACGCACACTGAATGTGCAGTCTGGTATGCAGGGTGTGCAGCTCGTGCACAGCTCTGGATTCAATGCATTCATGCCCTTGGCGTTTTCCAGGACCCTCGTGCAATAGCACCTGTATTTTGTGACGCCTTCTTTACTCGTGCCAACTCATGCGCCGGTACAAGGTGAAGGTAGAAACGGTGCATATTGCAAAACGCGCGTGGGTGTTTTTCTCTTGACTGAAAAGGTAAAAAAGTGGTGAAGATAAAGCTGCTTGCTACTAAAACCACTGTCTGCCAATTACCATGCACCATCATATAAGGTGAAAGTGACATGAACAATTTCTGAACAGGATCCCATCCGAATATCGATTTTAAAAGGAGTTTTAGAAATCTAGGCGGACATGAATTGCCCAACCGATCCGTTCTGTTTTCAACCTAGTACCATAGCTCCATCTAGCTTCTTTCCTGACCGTTGTCCAAACAAATGAAATGTTGGGCTTTTTTGTGCATGCATATATTTGTATTCTTTCTTGTCGGAAATTCGGGAACGCGTGTCTAGAATGCATGATTTAGCAAGAATATTATATGTCTGATCTGTTTTCAACCTAGTATCATAGCTCCACCTAGCTTCTTCCCCGACCATTGTCCAACCAAACCAAACTACTCTGTTTTTTTTTTGTGCTGCATATGTTTGTATTTTTTCTTGTTATGAAGTCGCGAACGCGAGTCTAGAAGACTAGAATGCATGAATTTTACAAGAATATTACATGAATCTCAAATGCTGA
>CM014275.1:67663140-67689058 GCA_004135705.1 Alloteropsis semialata
CGCCATCAACCCCTCGCCCAATGGAGTAGATATGCCCGTCAGACATCAGTTTGAATCAAGTACTAAGTTTACCAGTTTACCACATTTCCCGGCATACGATTAGTACCTTCGAAAGCTTGACCAACATCGCCACACAATCAATGCCTTAGTCACAATTCAACTATGCAAGCGGGATGATCAACCAAATAGGAATATCGTACAAGCCCCGCCTGCCGATCTTCATGATTCCAACATAAGGTAAAGTAAAAACCTATATCTCGTGAGTGACAAGGCAATCACTCGACTTCTACCGAGTCCTTATTAAGCATGGCAGACTAAACGACCTATACATACTAGTAATTGGACCAGGGTACCTAGGGATCATGCAACTAGGGTTTCAAGCAACTCCTTAAAACTTAAATGCACAAGTAAAGCATAAATAAGTAACCCATTGGGATTTGTTAAATTTGGGCCATGCTTCGGTGCTTGCCTTCTTGCTCACCAGCGGCCTTGGGCCCTTCCGGACTTTGGTCCGGGTCTTGTGCAGCAACAAAGTTCAGCTCAACATCAAGATCAGCCTCTGGCTCTATGTTGACCTCGTAAATGCTGTCAACAATGGTGTTCTCTACATGAGATGCATGAATGCACAGATAAAGCTAGACACGATTACTGCAGCAACTCAATTATACACATTACCGGGCAATCATTTACGGAGTATAAACAAACTAAGGAACTCAAAAATAAAGCTGGGTGGGTTGCTTTTAGTTGCTGCTCATATTCAGTTCAGATCTGGAATAACACATAAAATAAATTTACTAATCTCTTAATTAAGCTAAAGGCAACTTAAACTACTCCATAAATCAAATTAAAACATCTTCAAAAGACTACAAGCGGTAAAAAGGTATCTATGGCTAAATCTGAACATTCAGCAAGCCTTGTTGCTAAACAAAATTTTAATAACACTTTTACAGCAAGGATTCTATTTATTAAATAAGCATTTTCTAGCTAGTTTTCACCAATTAAAGCCTAAAAATATCTTTTCAAGGTCAAAAATTCTGGTGAACATGTTTCTGTGTTCCCAGAATTAAAACACATTTATCAGAAATTTACCAGCATTTTAGCCATTTGTTTTCTATTTCTTTTAACGGCTAGCAACCACCAGCAGTTAGAAAACCATAAGAAATTCTACAGACACTTTCTAAATCTAAAATTTTTACTGAAGCTAACATGCTACAAGAGATCCTTTCTGTGAATTTTTCATATTTTTCTAAGCTACACAGAATATCTGGTGATTTAACTTCATTCAAACAACTAGGAAAAAGATTATTTCATAACACCAAAACTACAAATATTCTGGAGCTGAATCTTTTTATGGGGGTTCCTAAACTTTAGATTAACACTAGAAAAAAGTTACCAAGTTTTACTGAGCAGATTAACTATTTATCTCATTTTCTATTTCATTAACTCAACTAAATCTATATCTATCAAAAACATGCATAGACCCTGACCACCAGGTACTCAAATCTGCTCTACTAAGCATATACAGCAACACCATAATAGGATTCACCAAATTTGAAAATGCAAAGCATTTATGAAATAATAAATACACTTTCAATCACATGTTCATACATACTGCTACACAGATAACAAACAATGCTTTTTCAAGAGTGCATGTTACACCACTGGACAGATAATTTCTCATGGATTCCAACACAATTGGATTTGTGATTTTATGATTTTTCTATGATTTTATATGCATTTATTTGCAAACAGCCAATTTAATCAAGGAAAAAGAAAAACAACTAAACATACTCACAGCTAGGCCCCTAGATTTCTGAGTTCTCGCAAAAGAGCCCCTACAGATTTTTGGAAAACACCCTATACTTCTATTCTCATTACCACTAGGTGTTTCTTCTACCTAAGAACACGTACGAGACTGCAAAGCTCGGTTCGGCTCTGTAGGGTTAAAGGAGTTCAAATTTGAATTTTGAATTTTTGTTTGAACTTTCAGTACTCATTTGAGTTCACAAACATGTGATTGACCTTTTAAGCATCATTTTGGTATATTTTTCTTATTTGACCATTTTTTGCTTTAAAGAGTTGACTAGGTCAACACATACACACATATGCATACACACAACATGATATGAAATGATGCATGGCGAGTTTATGCTTCAATCATGTGACACTAGGGGCGTCACAACATGTCCTTCATGGCATTCACTATTAGGTGTTTCCCTATCTTATCTCAAAAATCATAGCAGACCCATCTTAGACACACTCTCTTATCTACCTAGGCATGTTCGCAGCAGTACTTTAATGAGATATACTTTTTTGTATCTACATGTACTAATTGAGTTTATTTTATAATCAAATTTATAGGATGACTTATAACATGATACCTTACATTAGAAAAATATATGAATTTTTCAAGATTACTTTTCATGCAGCTTTGTATCTCTAGGATCACTTTCATATTAGATGTTCCTAATAACCTATGAAAATACTGTTCTGATGGAGGGCATCGTGTTATCTATCCACCGACAAAAATTGAACTTAAAACTCAACTTTTACACATATATACAAAAAAGACAAATCTCATTTGAGGTAGATTGGACTAAATGAAATAGTTCGGTGTAAACCAAGCCTACATTTTGTTCATAGGGTTAAACAGTACATCTAAGTGAATTGGAGAGTTTCGCGAAAAAAAGTGAATTGGAGAGGAAAGTAAAATGGATCCCTCGAATTTAGGACTCACGGAGCTTATAGGTGCTGAAACAGATATACACACATGACGCATGTGATAAATTCAGAGTACTAGTAACATTTCTTTAGGGCTCATTTGGAAGGGTTCCGACTTCCAACTTCGTTTGTTTTGCACAAATCAAAGCGTTGTACCGTTAAGCTATTTTATAAACCGAGGCAAAAATGAACCAGAAGCTGAGTGAAGCCATTTTCGTGCTTCACCTGCAGCCGTTTCAGAAGAAGCCTTCTAAACGGCCGCTTACTCACAGGTTGACCTTGTGCGATTATTTTCATCACTGTAATTACTGAAAGTTGAGATTATTTTTGGGTGAGACTGTGAGGTGTATAGAACTATATAGATACATATATACTTTGCAATGTCCTATCCGAGCCCTCATTTGAAGTGAATTTAGGTGAGTTTTTCTCCTTGATATAAAAAGTCACAGAATTGTTCTTAGGTTGATATCGTTATTTTTTAATTGACTATATGCTGTGCAGTCTCCACAAGTCTGTAAATCCATAAGCTCTTGTTGACAGCATGGATGCATCCATTTTTCAAGTCTCATCATTCGGGAGAGGTGAAGTAACTCTAACAATCTTTTACCCAGCGAGAGCGTTGCAGCGACAACAGGACTCAGCTTGAGCGTGGGCGCACATATTTCTGATGCGATAGGGTTATTCACGTCTTTTTAACTCTCCCTTCGTCCCTCCTTCACAAATGTTGCATCCTTATAAATACAAAGAATTTTACAATGGTTGAACAAATGAGGATCGTACATCAGACTGAATTCGATGATTGAGACATAACAGCTACTCTAATAAAATGATGTATTTATATTTCTTTACTAGAACACGATGAAAAAAAAACAGAGCGGAGGCAAAGTTTTAGGCCTTTACGTTTAAGGCCGCTTAATTTGTGTAAAGGTTGCTTCTGGTGGAATAACGGTGTGTCCTTGTTTTTGTTACCACAGGTAAAAGCTGTAGCGCAGTTATGACTTATGAGAAGGCCATGAACTAACTCCCTATCGTCTCTCTAGTCTCTAGTCCCTACTGCTTTTTTTTAATGAATATATATCTCATATGTCCGGAGAATCTTCCGTCCAACCTATCACGGCCTATATAAAGGCCGGGCACCTCTACCTCCTCCCTTCACCACACCAAAGCATATATTCTCATCTTCAGAACAAGAACTTTGTTTGACTCTCTAGATCACGCCTGTTCATGATGGCATGCATTGGCAATGCCTTGCCATGGCTTGAAGTTGAAGCTGCAAGATCTTCTATAGGCAGAGTAAGCATAGGTGACAATGGTTTGAGATCAATGAGATGTGCCTGGCTCCCTGTATGCCACTCATCTAGAGCAACAACTCGATTTCTAATGTCGCCTACGATGGATGGCGTGCACGGTGCCAAGCATATCCCTATTTCCGAGCTCATTCTCCATCCCTTCTTCTCATCTCGCCTCTCTTCGAATTTAGTTTTTGTTGTGTTTATTGTTGTTTATATGATTGTAAACTACTCTCTCTATGCCAATTGGGGACTTGGGCTTGGCGAAGTACAGTGGTTGTTTTTCATGCTATTCTAAAAGGCCTTTTTTCTCCCACGTTCCAAGTAATGCTATTTAATTTCCATTCTCCATGAATGTTTTCTGATATTCACACTGCACATTAAATAGAATTCTCATTGGAAGATTTGAATGGCTTCAGTCAAATATTAATGCTGCAGATAATTACTGCCAACAGGAATTAATTGGGGGATATACTTGATTGTTTATTGCACAACCGAATTTTTTTGTGCCATGCATTTTTCATATGCTTCTCATTTGTGTACTGGAGCCTTTGCACTACAGAATAAGTGAACAAGTGACGAAATGGATATGGTCGTCTACAAGGCAAAACTGTATGGAATTGTTAGCATTTGATTTCAAAATCTTGGCATTGTCATTATCTAACTACTAGCGTGTTTATTTCTCTGTAATGACAACAGAATGATCACCAAAAACAGAAGGATTTCCAATTTGGGGAGGCCATGGAAGCTAGGCTTGGTCCAAACAGTTTAGCTTGAAGTTCAGATAACCAACAGTGTTATGAATGGATGGAAAATCATCAGATCAACAAGACCGCCGTGATTCATAGAGTGTGCCGAGTTATGGAGAATAAATTCAAATGATTCTGCCACTGTGTTATGGCTCGTATTTTGTATTTGAGAACGTGAGTGTTTCACTCTGCTGGATACCAAAGAGCAGCTACCAGCATTTGAGGAGTTGATCCCCCTAATTCAAAGAGCTACATATGGGCATATGGCTTGTGGTTTTGAATCTTTACTGTGAGGTAAAAATGTAACTATTTTTCATTTTGTCAGCAAAAAAAAAAAGGCTCAACCCTAAGGGTATAGTGAGTTTAGATATGCACATCTGTATATTCAATCAATCATACATCTACAGTGTATAAACAGTATACCAGCTTCTTTGGATGCACATCTGAGTTCAATTCAAATTTGTTCGTAATCTGCCAATCATTCTGAATTCCATCAAACATCACTCGACATCAGATTCAGGCTTAAGGACTGTAATCTGCAACTTGTAAATTACTACTCCGATCGCAGTAGTATCGGCACGTGAAGACGCACTGCTCCGTGCCTTCTCTCTCCCTCGGCCTCCTCTCCCTGCCAAGAAATTAACTGGAGAAGGTGGCTGCACGATCGACATGATTGAGGAGCGCCGGTAGGAACAGTTGCCCATATAGTAATCGCCCTGAAAAAAGCCATCCGCAGAAGATTCAGGTAATGGTCGGCGTACCATCACTCAGCAAGGCCCGCCGGCCGGCCGGCCGGCTGCCACTCTGACGGCCGCACAGTATATATAGCAGTAATGGTGTGTACCTCAGATGTGCGCCATGGCCTCATGTGCCCTGTGCAACCCTACCTCCAAATGCATCCGCCCATTGGTGCAGCGGTCACTGCTCATACTGACCAAGCAATGCACACATCGACCAGTAAGGTCACCAGGTAAAGAAATGCAGGAGCAGCACTGCCAGTATCTCTCTCGGATTCGCAGATCCAGGACCGGTGTAACTGCATTGGATTCATCCATTGACGGATCAGAAGTTCAGGTCAGCTTCGCGCCTACCATGGCGTCCTAGTCCCTTGAAGAAGAGTATCTTGCAAACCATATGGACAACCTTCCATGCATAAGGGATGTGGATCAGATATAGATACATGTGCAGTGCATGTATATAAACAAGGACCACCATGAGGGTTGAGCACCATAGCAAGGCAGACAGCTTCTCCATGTGTGAAAGCCCCAACAATTATCATGCACCAGAATTATTGGAGGCCAAGCGCCCCTGGCGCCGGCGAGGCTCACCGGCAGCCTTGTCGCCTACGTCGAAGTGCCGACACAGCGCTACACGTCACGATCGCTGAGCTGGCGGCATCGGCTCCGCCTCAGGGTCCCGGCCGGTCAGGTTGTTGCAGAGGAAGCTCAAGGCTGCCGGCCAGCCATTGCTGCCCCTGAGGAAGGACAACCACCATGTTAGGACACCCAGAGCAGCGGCAGTGATGGAATCCACCAGGCTCCAGTGTGTAGACAAGCTAGAAAATGCCACAGGGGTGAGCACTATGCAGATGCAGGAGGCTGCTCAGCGCAGCGGCTGCCTGCGTCCATTTGCAAACTGCAGTGCTCGCCATTGCTTGTTCCTGCAGTGGGCAGAGGAGGGAGCACACTCAGATCTTGCAGCAGCCCATTATGCAGGAGATGTCCAGACACAGATGGAACCATGTACTAACATCTAAACAGTACTGACAAGACTCCAAGAAATTTCATGGTAAGCCACATTGTGCAGACAATGTGAAATCAGCCGAGGGAAAGATTCTCTCGGTCACAAAACAGTGACTACTGTGAGAAATTGGTAACCAGGCCACCATTTTTACAGATACTTTGGCACAATAGTGACAAGGAAGACATATATACGGCTATAATGGTTCCTCGACTTGCTACGAGTAGGAATGATGGGCTGTGAAGATATTTGTAGAGTATACTCTACCTAGATCTGAATCTCAAAAACAGAACTGAACCATTTCAAGGATCTCTCTATACTGCAAACAACATGCTACTGGAAAGAACTTCCATTAACAGCGAGGGACACGGACATAGTTTACACAACATTTTGGTTGATCTCATTTGTGATTTCCTGGAAGACCCGCAGACGGTTCTGTGACCTCCATGACACTGTACCTGCCGCATTATTATGCCAGTGATGAGTGGCCTCAGTGCGACTACAACCTTGAGAGTGCCCATTATCACCAAATGGCACATACCCATGGCCATACCCTTCACCTTTCGATTTCCCGTCAGGAAAAAGCGAGCGCTGAGATGCACTGCTTCTCCATGGTGTTTGTTTGGTGCCTGAAGAGTTCTCGTTGAGATGAGCTGTGTTAGATCTTTGGCAAACTCGATGGCTGTGATCTTGTACCTTATGCTTGCTCCATGTTGGAGCAGTCCTCACAAGATCCCAGTTCACTTTTTCATCTGTGGAGATTTTGGAGTCACTGCGTCTCCATGAATTCGCAGAAGAACCTTGTTGGTGACCACCCACGAGTGGTCTGTGGAGGGTGCTGCTTCCTTGAGAGGGTGATGGTGGTCTGCACTCCTGCTTACTTGCATGTTTTCTGCTTTCAGTTTGCTCAGTAGTGCCCACACCCACTGTTAACTTGTCATCGCCTAATTTCTGTTCATCCTTAGCCACCATGTAAGCCCATGGCTTGTCCTCACCCAATTGTTGTTCCTCCTCATCCACCATGTCAGCCCATGTTTTTCTAACACCTTTGGTCAATAGCTTGCCCCCTTGCACAGAATTCTCACTAGCATCTTGGTTTCCATCAGAGTTGGGCAAGCATTCAGTTGGAGTAGGAGTCTGAACCTGATCATGAATGCTAGTTTTTGGTGCCTCTTTAACTAGCCGTTTCCGTAGTTTCTCAAGTACTGAATGAGGTGTAGCAGCATCATTGAAAAGTCGAGATAGATCTTGGAACTCTGCACAGCCTTCATTCTTTTCTGCATCAACAGTAACCAAAATATGCGGTTCTTCACGCTTCAACTGAGTTATGGGAGATGGAAGCCATGAACTGCAATTCTCATGCTTCTCTGCATTTTCTGAAACAAAAATATGTGGTTCTTCATATTTCAGCTGACTCAAAGGAGTTGATAGTGTTTGTGGCAGTGGATCTTCAAGCATCTCCACATCACCAGAAAGCAAAATCCGTGATTGTTTGCACTTCATCTGAGTTATGGGAGAAGGGAGTGACTGCAGCTCTAGTTCCCTAAGCATTTCAGTAGCCCGGGAAAGAGATTTCACATGACTTTCATCATCGCAGTTGTAAGGTATAGCTTGGAGCAGGTATTTAGCTTCAGCCAACTTTCCAGTCTTCATCAAACAGATAGCTAAGTTACACTCTTTGTTGTAGTCAGCTTCTATAGCAAGAGCTTGCCTGTTCCAGGTCAGCAGTAGCAAAAGTTAGTTTCTTTTCCCTTCTGAGATACAGGGGAGGCGCACAAAGCACACTACATGCACAAATACAAGTATTGCCATGCATGCGCTTAGTATCGTGGAGGGTTTGTAGGTCCATCCAAAAGATGCTATTTGAGAAAATTCATGACATCTAAGAACAGAAGAAGAATGAAATCGGAATGTACCTGTAGAGCATTTCTGCTTCCTCGTAATTTTCAGACTGCACATAAGCCCATGCAAGGTTCCCCAATAACCTTTATGAGGAACAAGGGACTTAGATTGAATAGTGTTCACGAGTCAAATCTCAAACAGGAATATGAAGAATTTCAGTACCTTGCTTTTTCATCTCTGAGAGAAAGGTATACCACCCTTCCATGAGATTTAGACAGTTTTGTTTTCCACCGGCCAGAAGCTAGCTCCTCATCAACAATTCTCAGCTTTATCGTCAACATCTCAATCTGCTCTTCTGTCCTACCACATTTCTGGTTTAACATAAAAATTATTGGCTTCAGAAAATTGTACTGGTGACATCTTCATAAAAAAAATCATGTCATAGTTGATTATTTTAAGATGAATCATTCACAATGGACAATGTGATATTATAAATATGTTCCATATCTATCTGCATAACCTAACCACAAAACAGAAAGTACAGGGGAAAGATTTAGTTTATAAAAATTCAACCCTTTTATTTGAAAGAGGACAAAGCTACCTTATACAGGTCAAGAAGAATATTGTCAAGGGATTCCTGAGCTTCATAGGGACAACGATCACGAAAGGATCTTATTGCCTCAATGGCTTCTTCAGCCCTATTTGCTTGTTTCAGTACATTGGCCATATCTTTCAATGCACTCTCAATCCGGTCACCACTGTTTATAGCTGCCCAGAACAATGGAACTGCCTTGTTTGGGTCCTTTTCGATTACCTGGAATGAATAGAAACAACATTAGGAAACACAAACTCTGCATATCAGTTTATGGTAGTTCCTATGTTCAGGATGGCAAATGCAATTTTATTTACAAGAGTACAAGAGCTGAAAACTTATTAACTAGTATGTTATGGGTAAGATAAGCAAAAACAGCAGGGAAATGAGCATCCACAATTGAAAGAAACAGCTGATGCCAGTACACAAAAAAATCTTGACTTAATAGTGTCAGTATACAGATTTCTGGTAGAATGATGCGCAGTCAGAAGGACCAAAATTTTGGTTTCAGTTCCTCGCTTCAAGCTAATGCTCATTTGATCTACAATTTTACATCAGTGCAACTTCCTGGTCTTCTATTACAGCTACATGGTATCCTAAAACTATGGGGGTTTAAGAAAGTAAAACAACCAGGCTTTCCTTGAAGGCTACTGCATCCATATTTCCTGATATGTTATTCTCCAGTTTGCAAACAAATAAGATGAGCCAGTTTCATTCTAGCACGAAAAGACATTGATCACTGCATCCTTGTTATCGAGAAATGCCTGGACCATTCCATTGTAGCAGTAGCAGTGGCCGGCTGCATTTGTGAATCCAGATAACGATTCGCACTAATTGCAGACAATAACTAGCCCAATCCTGAGACAAAACATGACAGGAACGGTGTACCCGAGGCCTGCCGAACGTGAATTACCTGCGCCTGCTTGGCCCGCACGTAGGGGGAGTCCAGGGAAGGCGGCGGCCTCGGCGGCCGTGATGAGCATCCCCCGGTGGACGGCGGCGTCACCCGCGCGCACCCGCCCCCGCCCCCGCTCGTCGGCGGCGTGACGCGCGTGCCGAAGCAGCCCCCCGCGCTCACGGGCGGCGTCCCGTAGCCAGAGCCCGAGCCCGGGCCACCCGCGCCAGCGTGGGTACCAGCCGGGCTCCGCCTCGGCGCCCCCGCCCCCGCCCCCGTGCTCCTCGGCGACGTCCACGGCGGCAGCCGCCTCCCGCCGCTCGGCATCGGGCGCCGGTCGATCGCGGGGCCCCGACTTCCGTCGAACACCTGGCGCGCGCGCGGCGCGGCGGGATGCACAACCTGCACACAACGCCAGGACCGGAGACGATCGGCGATCAGCCTCGTGATTCTCCGCGGGTAGCAGCGCGCCGTCGGGGAGGGGAGCGCTCACCTCGGTGGAGCGAAGCCGGGCGGGCGCCGCGAAACCCTAGCCGCCGTACGTGCTCGCTTGCGCCGCCGACGCCGCGGCGAGGTGTTGCCCCCGAGATGAAGCGCGCGCAACGGCAACCAACGGACGAAGCAACCGTCGCGTCTTATAGGACACGCGTCGCGTGGAGGGAGCGTTCGAATTTCGAAAGGGCGGGGGTGCTGACGTGGACGGAGCCGGGGGGCCCGCATGCCTACGTGGACGTCGCGTCACGGGAAACCCGTCCGGTTGGGGGAGGGTGGGCGCACGAGTGAATGATGACCTGGCGTAGTCAGTGCAGCTCATGCGTTTTTTTGTGATGGAGGTTGTGCATTAAGGGCCTGTTTAGTTTAGAGTTGTAAGTTTGTGAAAGAAAATTTTCAATTCTAAATCGAAGATTAGGAGGACTAAACATGATCTAATTATAAAACTAAATACACGGATGGACGGGAAATCGCGAGACGAATCTATTAAGCCTAATTAATCCGTCATTAGAGATTGTTTACTGTAGCACGACGTTGTCTAATCATGGCCAAATTAGGCTCATTAGATTCGTCTCGCAAAGTTACCAGGGGGTTATGGAATGGGTTTTGTCATTAACACACGTTTAATACTCCATGCATGTAAGATTTCCTTTGATGAATAGTGAAGTTTCAAAAGTTTCGGTGGAAACTAAACAGGCCCTAAATCTCATTTGACATGTGAGAACTTCTCTCAAATGTGCGGAAATTTGGGTTGGATTATTCAGCATTTGAGATTCATGTAATATTCTTGTAAAATTCATGCATTCTAGTCTTCTAGACTCGCGTTCGCGACTTCATAACAAGAAAAAATACAAACATATGCAGCACAAAAAAAAAACAGAGTAGTTTGGTTTGGTTGGACAATGGTCGGGGAAGAAGCTAGGTGGAGCTATGATACTTGGTTGAAAACAGATCAGACATATAATATTCTTGCTAAATCATGCATTCTAGACACGCGTTCCCGAATTTCCGACAAGAAAGAATACAAATATATGCATGCACAAAAAAGCCCAACATTTCATTTGTTTGGACAACGGTCAGGAAAGAAGCTAGATGGAGCTATGGTACTAGGTTGAAAACAGAACGGATCGGTTGGGCAATTCATGTCCGCCTAGATTTCTAAAACTCCTTTTAAAATCGATATTCGGATGGGATCCTGTTCAGAAATTGTTCATGTCACTTTCACCTTATATGATGGTGCATGGTAATTGGCAGACAGTGGTTTAGTAGCAAAGCAGCTTTATCTTCACCACTTTTTTACATTTTCAGTCAAGAGAAAAACACCCACGCGCGTTTTGCAATATGCACCGCAGGGACGGAGACAAGGGGGGCTGGCAGGGGCCATGGCCCCCCCATGCTTTGTGTCAAGCCTAACCAAGTAACCGGTATCTCATAATTTATATAGAGTAGTAATTAAGTTATATACTAGATCTTTAGCAATTGAGTGTTAAAATGAAGTATGGTTTAATTTTAATACAAAAGTAGATGTTTTTGCAAGCTAATAAGCTCTCATGCATCCTGATTGAGCTAAGTCATTTTTATTTTCCTTCCAACAATTTAGTTTTATCCTATACTTCAAGCTAGTACTTGTATTACATAAATACACAACATTTTTCACTTACATATTTAGTCCTCTTTCAACAACTCTCTTCCACACTTTTAGTTTTAACTAGTGGAGATGCACGTGCCCAGGCACGTGTTGTAAAAACCCAATAAATAAGAATTTTATTTTTTAACAAAAAATTAATTAGCAGAAACATGTAAATTTTAAAAAAACATTTGACATGGTATCACATAAACAGGCACAATACATTAATGTCAAGAAAACAAGGTCTGTGGCTCTTTCTTTGCCAACAAGGTCTAAAATAAAATGTATAAATCGCAAGGTTTCTCAAGATTTGTATCCCGATCTAAACACAATCTATATGGTACACAACAAATAAAATTACGAGTAAAAGCACTATGAAAACAAACATCGACACACCTCAATAAACATTTCTCTCTATCCTTTCGTCTCCTAACTTAATGCCTATAATTTATCTATCTCTCTTTTAACTTTGTCCACATGTGATATCTTTTCCTCTCCTAACCCGGTCCACATGCGGCATCTCTCTCTCACTCCTAACTCAATCCACCTATGGTATCTCTCTTTTTCATCTTCCTCTCCTATCTTGATCCACAAGTGATCTCTCCCTGCCTCTCCTCACTCGAGCCACCAGACATGTCTCTCTCTCACTCATCCCCTCTCACCTAACATGATCGATATGTGATTTATCTTTCTCCATTGTTCTACATCCTAACCCGATTCAACTGTAATCTCTCCCCCTCTTCTAAGTCGATCCACATTTAATTTGTCTCTCTCCATCCCACTCTCTCTCTCTAAACTCCATCTTCCTGTAATTTGTCTCCCTCTTCTGCTCTCTCCTAACTCAATCCAACATGGTTTCTCTCACTACTTCCCTTCCCCTCCAACCCTCTCGGCCTATACTATAACTCGATCCACCTATGATTTCACTTTACCCGCTTTGTGTTTGTTTCCTAACTCAATTCACCCTTAGATCTCCCCCCCTCTCTCCTAACTTTATCACGAGTGATTTCTCCATCTTACCCATCCTACGTCAATCCCCATACTAACCCGATCCAACATTGATATCTCTCTCTCTTAACTTGATCCACATATGACTCTCTCCCTATTCTAACTCGATCCACCTTTAATTTCTCATTCACTCCTTCCCATAATCTCCAAACTCCAAGCATCTCTGTTTTCTCTCCCCTTCTCCCTTTTCTAATGTACCTTTCATAATTTGGTCAACTGTTATTTCTCCCTCCCCCCTCTCCCCTTCCTTTTCCTCCCTCTCTCGGCCTCTCATAACTCGATCCACATATGATGATCCACATATTATTTCTCTTGAACCCCCTTTCTACCTGCTTCCTAACTCAACCCACCCTTTGAGATCTCTCTCCCCCCTTCCTTTCACGTTTTCCTGACTCCATCCAGATGTGTTTTTTTTTCTGTCCCTCCCTCTTCAAACGTAACGCACTTGTGATCGCTTTCCCTCTCCTGACTCGGTCCACATGTGATTTCTCTATCTCAATCCTAGTAATCGGATTCACATGAGATCTCCCTCTTATATTAATAGAAAATAAAGTAAACAATAATTTTTTATATAAATAGTGAAGATGCATGTGCCCAGGCACGTGTTTTAAAAAAACTTAGCAAATCAAAATTTAAATTCATAAAAATAAAGTAAATAATAGTACCTATGACAAGAGTATATTTAAAAAACCAATAAAGTGTATAATTTATCATTACATATATTAGAACTATTCAATAATATAATAGCTTAATCCATACCATAATTCCTCCCTCCCTCCCCCTCTCTCTCCTTCCCGTTCATGTCTGAGAACTGACTACACAGGTCACAGTTGAATTTGTGTTTCTCGTGCTAATGATATAAACTTTCTTAAATTAATTATTCCTTGTGACAAAAAAAATTTGCAAATGCCTAGCGTGAGAATAGATCATTTTTTCTTTCCTTGCCTCGGAAGGAAGGGCATTAATCACGCGTGCAGTATTAAGGGTGAGATTTTGGGCAGGGACACCGCAATTATTTTAGCAGTCATTAGCGATGATTACTTGACTTTCCTTGCCTCGGAAGGAAGGGCATTAATCACGCGTGCAGTATTAAGGGCGAGATTTTGGGCAGGGACACCGCAATTATTTTAGCAGTCATTAGCGATGATTACTTGACTTTCCTTGCCTTGGAAGGAAGGGCATTAATCACGCGTACAGTATTAAGGGCGAGATTTTGGGCAGGGACACCGCAATTATTTTAGCAGTCATTAGCGATGATTACTTGATTAGGCCCGGCGGGTACGCTCCTACCATGTACCTAAACTGATCTCAGAACCGTGAGATTTCATCAACGTACATATTTCCCCAATATATGCAGGAGTGACAAGTGATCAACATTTTTAAAGGATTTATGGAAGATTTTTCATCTACTTTGCCAAATAAGACAAAACGTACCGTAAAAAAATTGAGCAATAATGGCAGGTGCTCTGCCTATTCATTGACAGTAGAGTGAGCAGAAAAATTTACAAGATTTAAGACTAAAAGGGAAAATAAAATTGATATATATGCAGAAATCAGAGTCATGGAAACTAAAAATATCTGCTATGTTAGTGACAGCAGCAATACAATTTATGACATGTTTGTGACATACTGGCGTTATTTTCTCACACACAATATGCGGCTTGCACAAGGTGATCTACTCAACTTGTTGCTCAAAAGGCTAATATCAAAAGGCCCAAGAACATATTCAGTCTTAGTAAGGATAATAACACAGGAGTGCGTCTATGGTTCTTTGAAATCTAAATGAAAACTATGCAGATCCTAAGTGAAGTACTTAGATCAAGCGACTAATCTAGTAACTTGCAACAACCGATTAGTCACTGACAATACTGTAGGATCTATGTAGTTTTCCTTAGGCAACGGCGTTGTAGGTTGTAGCAGCAACACTCCTTGCTTCAAGTGATTAGCTTGAGCTGCATCACTCGAACACAGTAGCTATAGCTAGAACGGGTAATCCATGGGGGCAACGTCAAGCAAGCTGGCGCTCTGGACTTGCTGGAAGTGGGTATCGTCGTCGAACAGCCACGACTCGATCGCCGACAGCGGCATCTGCTGCTGGGCCGCCACAGCCGGCCGGCTTCGTCTCGTATTCGGAGAGGGCCCCAGCCATGGCGGGCGCTGCCGATGCGACGGCGGCGCCACCGTAGGACACCTCCGACGCGTCCGAGGATCCGGTGGACGCGCTCTCGGCCCTGCCGGGCGTGCCTGGGCCGGCACTGCCGCCGCGGCGGCCCTTCCTGCCGGCCCACCCGTCCAACATCCGCGAGATGTTCTCCGTGGTCAGGACGTAGGGCCCCGGCGCGGCCGCCGAGGGGGAGCACAGCGACGCGCCCGAGGAGCTCGATGCCGGGCTGTCGCCNGGCACAATACATTAATGTCAAGAAAACAAGGTCTGTGGCTCTTTCTTTGCCAACAAGGTCTAAAATAAAATGTATAAATCGCAAGGTTTCTCAAGATTTGTATCCCGATCTAAACACAATCTATATGGTACACAACAAATAAAATTACGAGTAAAAGCACTATGAAAACAAACATCGACACACCTCAATAAACATTTCTCTCTATCCTTTCGTCTCCTAACTTAATGCCTATAATTTATCTATCTCTCTTTTAACTTTGTCCACATGTGATATCTTTTCCTCTCCTAACCCGGTCCACATGCGGCATCTCTCTCTCACTCCTAACTCAATCCACCTATGGTATCTCTCTTTTTCATCTTCCTCTCCTATCTTGATCCACAAGTGATCTCTCCCTGCCTCTCCTCACTCGAGCCACCAGACATGTCTCTCTCTCACTCATCCCCTCTCACCTAACATGATCGATATGTGATTTATCTTTCTCCATTGTTCTACATCCTAACCCGATTCAACTGTAATCTCTCCCCCTCTTCTAAGTCGATCCACATTTAATTTGTCTCTCTCCATCCCACTCTCTCTCTCTAAACTCCATCTTCCTGTAATTTGTCTCCCTCTTCTGCTCTCTCCTAACTCAATCCAACATGGTTTCTCTCACTACTTCCCTTCCCCTCCAACCCTCTCGGCCTATACTATAACTCGATCCACCTATGATTTCACTTTACCCGCTTTGTGTTTGTTTCCTAACTCAATTCACCCTTAGATCTCCCCCCTCTCTCTCCTAACTTTATCACGAGTGATTTCTCCATCTTACCCATCCTACGTCAATCCCCATACTAACCCGATCCAACATTGATATCTCTCTCTCTTAACTTGATCCACATATGACTCTCTCCCTATTCTAACTCGATCCACCTTTAATTTCTCATTCACTCCTTCCCATAATCTCCGAACTCCAAGCATCTCTGTTTTCTCTCCCCTTCTCCCTTTTCTAATGTACCTTTCATAATTTGGTCAACTGTTATTTCTCCCTCCCCCCCTCTCCCCTTCCTTTTCCTCCCTCTCTCGGCCTCTCATAACTCGATCCACATATGATGATCCACATATTATTTCTCTTGAACCCCCTTTCTACCTGCTTCCTAACTCAACCCACCCTTTGAGATCTCTCTCCCCCCTTCCTTTCACGTTTTCCTGACTCTATCCAGATGTGTTTTTTTTCTGTCCCTCCCTCTTCAAACGTAACGCACTTGTGATCGCTTTCCCTCTCCTGACTCGGTCCACATGTGATTTCTCTATCTCAATCCTAGTAATCGGATTCACATGAGATCTCCCTCTTATATTAATAGAAAATAAAGTAAACAATAATTTTTTATATAAATAGTGAAGATGCATGTGCCCAGGCACGTGTTTTAAAAAAACTTAGCAAATCAAAATTTAAATTCATAAAAATAAAGTAAATAATAGTACCTATGACAAGAGTATATTTAAAAAACCAATAAAGTGTATAATTTATCATTACATATATTAGAACTATTCAATAATATAATAGCTTAATCCATACCATAATTCCTCCCTCCCTCCCCCTCTCTCTCCTTCCCGTTCATGTCTGAGAACTGACTACACAGGTCACAGTTGAATTTGTGTTTCTCGTGCTAATGATATAAACTTTCTTAAATTAATTATTCCTTGTGACAAAAAAAATTTGCAAATGCCTAGCGTGAGAATAGATCATTTTTTCTTTCCTTGCCTCGGAAGGAAGGGCATTAATCACGCGTGCAGTATTAAGGGTGAGATTTTGGGCAGGGACACCGCAATTATTTTAGCAGTCATTAGCGATGATTACTTGACTTTCCTTGCCTCGGAAGGAAGGGCATTAATCACGCGTGCAGTATTAAGGGCGAGATTTTGGGCAGGGACACCGCAATTATTTTAGCAGTCATTAGCGATGATTACTTGACTTTCCTTGCCTTGGAAGGAAGGGCATTAATCACGCGTACAGTATTAAGGGCGAGATTTTGGGCAGGGACACCGCAATTATTTTAGCAGTCATTAGCGATGATTACTTGATTAGGCCCGGCGGGTACGCTCCTACCATGTACCTAAACTGATCTCAGAACCGTGAGATTTCATCAACGTACATATTTCCCCAATATATGCAGGAGTGACAAGTGATCAACATTTTTAAAGGATTTATGGAAGATTTTTCATCTACTTTGCCAAATAAGACAAAACGTACCGTAAAAAAATTGAGCAATAATGGCAGGTGCTCTGCCTATTCATTGACAGTAGAGTGAGCAGAAAAATTTACAAGATTTAAGACTAAAAGGGAAAATAAAATTGATATATATGCAGAAATCAGAGTCATGGAAACTAAAAATATCTGCTATGTTAGTGACAGCAGCAATACAATTTATGACATGTTTGTGACATACTGGCGTTATTTTCTCACACACAATATGCGGCTTGCACAAGGTGATCTACTCAACTTGTTGCTCAAAAGGCTAATATCAAAAGGCCCAAGAACATATTCAGTCTTAGTAAGGATAATAACACAGGAGTGCGTCTATGGTTCTTTGAAATCTAAATGAAAACTATGCAGATCCTAAGTGAAGTACTTAGATCAAGCGACTAATCTAGTAACTTGCAACAACCGATTAGTCACTGACAATACTGTAGGATCTATGTAGTTTTCCTTAGGCAACGGCGTTGTAGGTTGTAGCAGCAACACTCCTTGCTTCAAGTGATTAGCTTGAGCTGCATCACTCGAACACAGTAGCTATAGCTAGAACAGGTAATCCATGGGGGCAACGTCAAGCAAGCTGGCGCTCTGGACTTGCTGGAAGTGGGTATCGTCGTCGAACAGCCACGACTCGATCGCCGACAGCGGCATCTGCTGCTGGGCCGCCACAGCCGGCTTCGTCTCGTATTCGGAGAGGGCCCCAGCCATGGCGGGCGCTGCCGATGCGACGGCGGCGCCACCGTAGGACACCTCCGACGCGTCCGAGGATCCGGTGGACGCGCTCTCGGCCCTGCCGGGCGTGCCTGGGCCGGCACTGCCGCCGCGGCGGCCCTTCCTGCCGGCCCACCCGTCCAGCATCCGCGAGATGTTCTCCGTGGTCAGGACGTAGGGCCCCGGCGCGGCCGCCGAGGGGGAGCACAGCGACGCGCCCGACGAGCTCGATGCGCCGGGCTGTCGCCGCCACCGCCCATGCCAGCGCCCGCTGCGTCGTCGACGCCGTCGTGCTGCTGCTGCTGCTTCTGGTCGCCGAGCGGCGTCAGGGCCTCGCGAAGCGCGCGACGCGCCATGTTGATGTCCGTCTGCAGCCTCCTCTCCCACTGCCCCTTGGACGACAAGGCCGGCCTGTGCGCCGGAGGCTTGGCCGCCCCGTCGCCGCCGCTCTGCAGCTTACGCTTGAGGTGCGTGTTCCAGTAGTTCTTGATGTCGTTGTCCGTCCGCTCCGGCAGGTAGGACGCGATGGCCGCCCACCTACACCAAAAACCACATGCGCATCAGCCTCCCTGCTCACACAAACGAGGAGACACTCAATCCAAGAAACAGCAACCGTGTTCCAATCCAATCTCCCCGTACCTGTTGCCGAGGAGAGCCTGGAGGTGGACGATGAGCTTCTCCTCCTAGTCGTGGCTCATAGGTGGATTGGGCAGGGGAGGCTGGGCGAGTTGCTTGATTTATAGGTGGAGGCGGTTGGGAGGAGCAATTTGTGCTGGGTGGATTGATTTGCGCGAGGAGATCATGAGACGAAATTGCGCGCGGATCGGCCGCGGCCGGCGCCATCTGCGGCGAGCGGAGGAACGGGGTGGGCATAAATTGTGAGCATGCGGAAGGTGCTGTGGGACCGGCGAGTACACCCTACAACTACGGTGCAAAAAAACGGGGTGCATGCGAGGATTTTCACGGGAAAACAACACCAAAACCGTTCTCCCCCCTTTTGGTCTTCGTCCTACCTGCTACGTGGGCCCAAAAGGATGGTTAGTGAGGTGAGGGTAGGTTTATGGTTGTGTAGAATTTGACATCAAATCTCTCCCTCTTTATAGTATAGATATATATCGCACTCTCAAGCGTCTTGACGAACTAATGTGCAAAATACCATGACAATCACTTTATAGTTTAATTTGAACACGATTATTATGGGCATATCTCGAGAGTGAGTCAAAGACATCTATCATATAATGTGTGTATATTTTTGTAGTAGTTCATCAATAGCAAAGTGCTACACTTAAAAAAAACTATTAAGAAATTTGAGAAAACAAACACCTATGTAATTAGCCATCTAAAATAATCTCATAAAAATATATTTAGTAATTAAAGAACCTCTATTACAAGACATATTCAACACTGTTGGCCCCTCTATATTTCAATCCTGGCTCCGTCCCTGATGCACCGTTTCTACCTTCACCTTGTACCGGCGCATGATTTGGCACGAGTAAAGAAGGTGTCACAAAATACAGGTGCTATTGCACGAGGGTCCTGAAAAACGCCAAGGGCATGAATGCATTGAATCCAGAGCTGTCCACGAGCTGCACACCCTGCATACCAGACTGCACATTCAGTGTGCGTTCTTTGCCATTACCAGGGAGCAGAGCAGAAGAACAGAGATTATGAGAGAATAGAAGTCACACGCAGGCTGTGATTCCCGGAGGCAGTGGAGCATGAGCAGATACGGCTCCATCAGACATGCAGAGAAGAACCTGCGTGCTGGTGGCATCAGAGATTCTGAAGAACTCCTGCGCCATGAAGGCATTTCAATCCAGAGTTTCAGACTCCAGAGCTCCACACGCGCATTCAATCTGTTATTTACCAGGGAGAAGAGCAAGGGCAAGATACGTGCCTGGGAGCAGAATTTCACACGGGTTGCGTTCAGTAAAGCTTATTTTCACCACTTTTTAACCCCTTCATCAACCAGAAATTACCCACGGCGATGAGCAATATGCACCACTGGTACTCTGTCTCTAACTTCACTCACCCTTTGCCCCCTTGGTTGTACTGGTGCATGAACTGGGTAAGAAAAAAATTAGGAAATTCTGGCATGAATACAGGTGTTGTAACATGACTGCATGAGGGTGCTGAAAAACGTTCGACGCATGAATGCATTGAATTCAGAGCTGTGCACTGCCCAATTGCCCATCCAGCGTACCAGAGGGCCGAGTACAAGTCAAGAGAATGGAAGTCACAGGCAAGCTGTGAGTTCTGCAGGCAATGGAGCATGAGTACGGCTCCATCAGACATGCAGAGACGAACCTGAAGGCGTTCAAAGGTTCTGAAAAACGCTCCCGGCATGAAGGCGTTCAATGCGAGCTTCAGAGATCGGCACGCGCAGGCAAACCAGAATGTATGTGCATTCAGATTCAGTCGTTTATTTACCAGCGACTGCAGAGCAGGGCAAGAGACTTGGGAGTACAGTTTCACGCAGACCATCGGTCTTTGGTGTAAAAATGATTTGTCTCTATTTTACTACTATCACAAAAAAATTTGGGGAATAATATCACAAAATTCACTTAGTCCGTTTAACCTTTGAAAAAAAGATTTAGATTCATTTAAACCCAAATTATTTTAGTTGGTCCAATCTACCTCCCAGTGAGAGTTCTCATATTTTTTGTTTTTCCACGTACAAATGAAGTCTTAAGTTCAAATTTGATTATAACATGGTGTCATATGTTATAAATATATTTAAGGAATTTTTCATGATTACTTTTTCATGCAGTTTTGTATCTCAAGAATCATCTAAGTATTAAATATTCCTAACATATGATATAACCATGAAAAACAGATAATGTATGTTTTTGTGACATAAGACATCATATTCTCTATCCTATCATGCACAAAGCTTGAAACTAAAACTCAATATGTAAACAAAAAAGACACAAATCAGATTAGGGGCAGATTGGACCATGGGGGTAAAGCCTAAATTTTGTTTAGGGTTAGGTAGAAAAAGCGGAGTAAATCAACCCTAAATTTTGTTTATGGTTCGGTAGAAAAAGTGGATTGATAAGGGTAGTAAAATGGATTGGTGAGGATAGTAAAATAGAATTTTTTTTCCTTCTTTAATATTTCTTTAAAATGTGGTACTTGAAAATTTGACTCTTATTCCTCCCTCCATTCTAAACAGTGCCAACATTAACAGACACAAAATGTTCGATTAAATATGTTTTGACAATGTATCAATTAATTTTCAAAAGATTATTACATAATTTAGACTTGGGACAGGATTAAAATATCTTATACTTTGGAGCCGAGAAAGTAACAAATTTCAAAATATTATTAGGAGTGACTTTTCGAGATGGAATCCTTGTTAGTCAAAATGCTTTCAGAAGCAACCATCAGCCCATGAGTCGTATACTTATAAAGTCGTACAAGAATTTGCTTTCGTGATAATTTTGTGCAAAATATTTTCATTGACAACACGACTTTGTTTAAGGCTAGTTACAACACATTTTGAGGCACGTAGTTGTAGCGGGTTGTCTTCCCTTTCCTCCTCCACCTTGGCATCTCTCTCCTAATTTTGATTTATTTTTCTCTCTCCTCCTCCTCTTCATTTTATTTCAATGGAGCTCTTGGTAGGGGGCATGAGCCCCCTCATCACCATCCAAACCCGATCGACCGCATCAAAGTCCTCCTATATGAATCAAAACTTCAAGAATCTCACTATTGATTCTAGTTGGGAGACGTTGGTTGATATTCATTTCCACCTCCTGCCTCGAGCAGGACACACAATTTGAGCCATGAGAGGAAAGACTTGTGATTGGAGGCTCAAACTCGGTTGGATGGACATCAAACTCGTTTGAATCATTCTACCTCTAGAGTATTTGTGTTTGGTCAATTTATTTAAGGATTAGCCAGTGTAGAAGTAGATTTGGGAGGAGCTTTATCAATTTAGGTCACGATGATTTCAACATAAAAAAGTTTTGGTGTATGTTCAGTTTGGATAGTAAAACTACATGTGATTGACCTGAAATTTTGCACGCTTATAAAGGATTCAAACTATCAAATTATGTGCGTTGTGAATTTGTGGTTTGTGAAATATGACATGTAAGCATGTAATAGATGGAGACATAATCTATTTGAATAGCTCATATATACCTCTAGATAGATGTGTGCAGTGGTGGTCGATGATGATGATAAGTTTGTAATTTGGTGAAGGTATTTTATTCATGTGAACCTTTAGAGGTTCTATAGAAGGTGCTAGACATTCTCTAGGCAGTGACCCTCCGCCTAGAGCGTAGATGGGTCTAAGCGGTTCTAAGGCAGTGCCATATTCTAAAAGAAAAAAGAAAAATATGGACATCAATCGGCCTAAAACTAGGGGAGAAGGCTTTATAGACATAGCCTAGACCAGCCCACCATGCCTCCCATCTTATCCATTTGAGCGTAGCACCAGCCGCAGCTAGCCAACTTTCCACACATGAGCTTTGCTCCACCTTACCCATGCCCTTGGGCAGAGCCATGCTCGTCACCACCTCTTAGCCTAGTTGTGCTCGTTGCCGCCCGACGTCCCCTCTAAAGCAGCCACTCCCCGATGCCCCAACCACCACCTCCGCAGCGATCGGACATCGTCGCTGCCTTCCCCATTGCCCGGCATCCCCTCCTCGCACCCCGCAGCCGGATGTCCCCTCCTCATCCGCCACCAACAGTCAACCCTGCCTCCTCCAGGCGCTTTGGCCACGATACGATCGAGCGGGCAAAAAATGCATCATGGACCCGATAGTAAACTTATACTTTTTCCATAGTGATTCTTTGGCCAAGCTGTGGCTCTCAAAGTAGGTGCTTCACTCTAAATTCAACAAAATGCTTAATCACATTTTACTAGCTTTGGGTAAATAAGTCATGCTTATGAACCACTAGCAACGACACCGAGAATCATTTTCCATTTGGACGTTACACATGCTAGCCAAGAATTAGTGGTACTGGGAGATCTGGTGGCGGGACTAGGGATGGTGATGGCGGGACAACAAGCAAAGCAACCGGCCCGAGCAAGAAAAGAAAATTATAATTATGCACATACGAGCAAGAAAAAATAACGATGCTCCTATCAAGATCGACCAGACAACAACCGTGATCTTAAAATAAAACAACCTTTTATTCTATATGGCCAGTCTATAGTACTATGGGTTACCTTAGCTTTTGACATCTATGAAGACCATCTTCACAATATATATAGGTACCCGTAAGAGCTTAAATACCTCTTACCCCATTGCATGTGCCCTTATACTTTTTCATAGTGATTCTTTGGCCAAGCTGCGGCTGTCAAAGTAGTTGCTTCACTCTAAATTTTTTGGCCAACCGACACTATTCTTTCAGTAGCCTACCACTAACGCTTGTTTGCCTCAGTTGAGGATTTAGAGGTCGACAGACTCTCAAAGTAGTTACTTAACTCTAAGGCCTTTTTAGTTCGAAAAGTGGAAACTTGCCGAATCGTAAAAATGGTCGAAAGGGGTATTTGTATACTAATAAAAAACTAATTACACAACTTGTCTGAAATTGAATTTTGAATCTATTAAGGTTAATTAATCCATTATTAGAGATTGTTTACTGTAGCACAACGTTGTCTAATCATGGCCTAATTATGCTCAATAGAGTCGTCTCGCGAATTTACCGGGAGTTATGGAATGGGTTTTGTCACTAATCCATATTTAATACTTCTAATTAGTATTCTAACATTCGATGTGACGGATGAATAGTGAAAACTTGCCGACCTAAACAAGGCCTAAATTCAGCAAAGTACTTGATTGTTTGTTGATAGCTTTGAGCAAAGAAGCCATGTTAAGAGAATAACTAAGCTTATGAGTTATGAGAGAGGAAAGTATGGGAACACAATTGCTCTCAACTCTCAAGAACTGAGGTTTTTTTTTTAAAAAAAGAAAGAACTCTCAAGCACACGCTACAAAACGAATCCTTTTCCTAATACCGCGAAAAAAAAATATCTTCGTCGCAGTTTGACTCCTTCCCCTTCTATCTCGCCGCCCGAGAAGCGAGGAAGGGGCGAGCGCGAGATGGGCGGCTACGAGAACGGCGACTCCCCGGCTGTCGTCGCGGGGGAGGACGGCGTTATCTTGGGTGTGGATGGCGGCACCACCAGCACCGTCTGCGTCTGCCTGCCGTCCGCAATGCCGCCGCCGGAGTCGCCAGCCGCCGTCCCCGTGCTCGCCCGCGCCGTCGCCGGCAGCTCCAACCGCAACTCCGTCGGAGGTAATCGCCGAAGGATCTCCCTTTCAGAGGGTAGCTTGTGCGTTCCTCGTGGGAAAAGTTGAATCGTGGGAAATTGGCGACGGGTCTTCGTGTCAAATTTTGGGGATTTCGTGTCCACGAATGCCACAGGTGTTGCGTGGTCGCGGTTTATTGGTCATATGTAGCGCGAGGGTGTCTTGATGCTTACAGGAAATATCTGATCTTGACAATCAGGGGAGAGTTTCAGGGAAATAGATGGATTTTGATTGTGTATCACTTATTGTGTATGCTCCTATTTCATTTTAAGCTTTTGTTCGAGTAATACTATCAAATTATCCCTCCATCCTGTTTGCTGTGAATTCTAATCATTAATGAAGTTGCTGAAGAGATAATACAATTACTTGTGCCAAAAGCTTGGTGCCTGTAGAGTAGCCTGGTATTTTACTGATGGGAACACATTACCTTAACCGCTGATACAGTGATACCACTGTGGCTTTCATCTATCTATAGTTCTAAAGGAATGCTGCACCCAATTGTTTAACCTGAATCTATATAGTTCTATACGCAAATCATATAGGTTTTCATTGGGGATGCGAAAAAAAAAGGTTTTCATTGGGGAAGCTGTAACACAGTATACAATTGGAGCATGAATGTTTTTTCCAGTGATATGAAATATTTCTTCTTTTGCCATGTGTATAGCATGTGGCACAATTCTTTGCTCAAAGACATACTGAGCTCTTTATCTTCTATTTGCCAGAAAGCGCTGCGTTGGAGACTCTAGAGCAGGTCATGACGCAAGCTCTCGCAATGGCCAACACAGATCGTTCAGCTGTCCGTGCAGTTTGTTTAGCTGTATCTGGAGTTAACCATCCATCAGACCAGCAGAGGATGCTGGAATGGATCCGGTATGATTTTCTCAATTTATTAATTAAAATCCATTTCTCTTAAGACTTAAATCGTCGCATTGTTCCGGACTTCCGGTCCATGTCAACTACTTGATTTCATTTGATGTCTTATATATCCAAACACTTACTGGATGCTCAAATAGCCGAGCTAATTCTTTTGTAAATTTGTGACACCATGGTTAGTTAGAGTGAGTGCTGCTGCTTTTGTGCATCATTGTGAATCACAACAAGCTGACAACTAATGGATACTAACATTTTGTTCCTCATTTGCACTCAACCCTACATGCTATCAACCAAACAAGGAATCCCTCACAGTTCTTCTCTTTTACTGCTAAATGAACCTTGTTTGTTTTCCAGGGATATGTTCCCAGGCAATGCCAAGTTTTATGTGGAAAATGATGCTGTGGCAGCTCTGGCTAGTGGTACAATGGGAAAGCTGCATGGCTGCGTGTTGATTGCTGGCACTGGAAGTATTGCTTATGGT
>CM014275.1:67696493-67715651 GCA_004135705.1 Alloteropsis semialata
CAGAGTAATTTCAGCAAACATAAACAATCATAAATAACTGCAAATGTTTGACAAACCAATGTTGAATAGATAACACAAAGCATTAAATCCAGAACTACATAGTATATGGATTCGTCCTACATATTGAATTCATCAAACTATATAATATTTGTATATCCTGATTCAAAAAAGTATCCATATTTATATTACAAAGCATTAATAAAATAGTAGCATGGACAAGTGTAGCTAACCTGGTGATAAAAAAACAAATCTATGAAACAACCACAAACCCTAGAGAAAGAAAGAACATGGATGTCTTATGCCATATGCCTCTACCATGGAGACAAGGGGACATACTTGTAGAGAGGAGACAGAGAGGTGGTGCTGGACAGAGGCTGGTAGGATTGGAGACCAATCCAGGTGGTGGTGGAGGAGCGTCGAGTGGAGCAAAGGCGAATCACAGGGGAGGTGTGGAGGCGGAGATGCAGGCTTCGAGCCAAATGGTACTCATTGAATTATGTGCTGTTATTTTTGCCAAGAGTACATTTTTTATAATTAAATGGGGGTTTATCCCGTGCAACCTATCTATGCCAAGTTTTAGAGGCATCACACTAGTGTTCTTTGGCTGCTTAATGTGCACTGTAGAATTAACATATTTAAGCAAAAGGAGAGAACTAGCGGACAATCATGTTTACTTTGTTCTGACCCTGAACTCATCAACCACCTTTTATTTGATGTTGTGTAGCTAAATTGATAGGGAATTTAGTGTTCTTACGTCTACTTTGCAGTGCAACTGTGATTTTGCCATCATTTTTTCGTAACTTTGTGCATTTACCCACACTTTTTGTAACTTTAATATTCAAAAGTCAATGTGATTTTGCCCCTGCTTTGACCCTTCACAGGGTGCAAAATTGCGTTATTTGTGAATAGTAAGGTCAAAATCACGAAGTTAAGAAAAATAAGGGTAAAATCACAATTTCACTTGAAAGCAGGGGCAAGAACACAAATGACCCAAATTAATGTGGCAGGAACTGCACTAAATTCTTAACAAACAAATTGACCAAACAAAAAAAGCGCAAATTTCAGAAAAATGAGAGATAGAAAAACAACAATATAAAAAAGTTAGAATTTCAACAGAAAAGATATGAAAAAAATAAATTAGTAAAGAAACAAATAAGTTTCAAACTCACAAAACTCCAGAGTCTAGGCCTCCAAACTTTTAGCTCAAATATTTCAGAAAATCTGTACTTCCTCCGTCCCCCTATTATTGTTCGGTGTTGACTTTATCTCACAAAATTTACCATTTGTCTTATTCTAAAAACATAATTATCATTTATTTTGATTGTGATTTAGTTTATCTCAAAGGTGTTTTTTGCAAAACCTTTTTTTTATATGTGCAGTAATTTTTTGAATAAAACGAATGGTTAAATGTTGTGAGTAAAAATCAACATCTAATAGTAATTTAGGATGGGGTGCCTCCAACTATATTCTCCTTTTATCATACGTGACCAAAACATGATCTTGTCCATCCACAGCCCCACAACCATTTTTCATGTGTATCTTCTACTTACCTCACCTTTGAAGTTTGAACAATTCGTGCTGCAAACAACAGCGCACACTTATCAAAGGAAGAACCTGAATCGTACCTTTTTTCTACTACTATGTTTAGCTTCAGTGAAAAGCCTTGAAATCAGGTAGCGCTATTCTTTTACTTGAGATGGAAATTTTGAAAATGTAGTTAAAAATTCTGAATCCGTTTTCAATTCTTTTTTTAAGTCGGGTTGAAAATTTCAGCTTGTAGTTCAAGTCAAGTTCGTCTTTAGAAATCCGACAGCCTGTGTGAGTAAGTAATAACTATGGAAGAGAGAGAAGAGCAAGGACAAAGAAAAAAAGCGAGAACGACAGAAACAGTGACAGAAAAGAACAGTAAAATATATGGAAGTCTCTAAGTTGTTCTGGCGTGTCATCTAGGTTTCTAAAGTCTAGCAATCCATTAGTAGACGATCTCCCCAAATGTGTCCTAGTGTAGTATCAAGGTCCCCAAACCCTTGCAATAAAATTTTAAATCTCAAACCTTAGCTTGTTCAGTAGCGTCACATGGGTCCTGAACTCACGAAATAATACATTTTGAGATCCTAAAACCTGTTACCTACAGATGGTGGCACTATTTCCTGCTCGCTTGGCGCCTTGTGCCAGGGACCACGAAGGGAGGATGAGGATGATGGAGAGGACACTTGGAATGGCGACGCAAACCTGCCACGCGCGGAGGCAGTGTTGCTCTGCCATTGTCGTGAGCAGCAGCCTCACAAACAAATAATGAGGCTTACATTTGCCTGCATATATATAATGTGTATCGTCTCCGTTCAAAGGCACATGTCTAACCAAGTACTAACAATCAGTCAAAAAAAAAAAATCCTGTTAGATTGTGCAGCGAAATTCGGCCCACTATGCTATCCTCCACAGGTTGGCGCCCTATCAAGTCTAAGTCTACCGGAGCCTACAACAACTAAGGTCACAGGCCTAACTCAATCCAAAAGACTAGCCTGATAGATGAGCGCTGCCCCAATGAACTAATTAAAGAGCAGGGTTATTAGAAGATGACAGAGCCGGTCTAAAACTTGAACCGCTAATGCCTCGCCCCACTATTCAGCGGTAGAAGGCTGTGGACCATGACACTTTGACGGACACCAGAGCGCCATTGTGGAAAGAGTACTCCTTTTCTTCGCTGCCATGAATAGCTGGTTTAAAAATAAGAGGCGATTTTCCTTCCGCAAAGTCCACAAGAAAGTAGTCGTCCATTTGCACAGCTGCTACAAAATACTGTGGAAATCTCCCGGTCGAGCTGATGAAGCTGTCACACTCACAATGTTTGTCGATGAAAGTGTAATAATTCTTCTGAACAGTGGTGTACCCACACATTTGTATGTTGAAACCGCTGTCAGGCACTTCCAAGAAGTCCAGCTCTACTGTTGCCCCGAAACCATCTCGAAATATGACATAATCGAATGCCACAGAACCATATGGCTTGCTTGCTGTGCATCTGGTGAGCGTTTCGTAAGAAACTTGACCCTCAATCCACTCCATGCATCCATCAGCCAAAGTCTTGTCAGCGGTATCGTCATCTCCCATTGCCTTCACTCTGATATCAACTTCAATCAGGCAATCAAATTTCATAGACATGCCTCTTCTAGGGCTCAACAAGCGGAGCCAACCATCGGTCTGAAAGTTTGTAAGAAAACAAGAATATATAAAACATCAGTTCATGATCACAGCTTTGCATGTGGAAGTATATACATATGACATGACTGCGGAAGAGTTGTACAGGCAGTGTTATTGTGTGGGTCTGCTGTGAACTAGTCAGATAGTTGAGCCGAGTGGTAGCAGCCTAACAGGGGGTCGTTTATAAAAAAACAAAAGCACCAAACATTATGCAGAAATATTGCAAGACTATCCTAATATCATAAATGTACTCTTAGTACCAGAGGCAACTTGACTTTTCTGATTACAACTTTTCATGGTTTTAACTTTTGTGAAGAAACCTATTTATAATTTGGTGTTTTATAATAATTAGCAAACTATCCAAAGATACTCATAACCCCACATCAACATATATAGCAACTAGTAGATTCTACAGTGATATTCATACAAATTTCTCGCATAATTAAAGACCCTTACTTCAAAAGCATAACACCAAAATAAAGGACAGATTACTTACGACACTGATATCAAGTGGGTTATCTCGAGATCGGTTGAAAAGATAATTACGACAATAATCCTCATCATCACGGACAGCAACAATCCCATACACCTCGACTGGGCCTGCCACATCCGCTAGACAAGTTTGCACTTTGACATTGAAAATCTGTAGAATAGGAGACGGATCATGAAAACATTGTTGCCCAACCATTGGATCATTGCATTCGGTGAAGCGCATCGCCGGCAAGTCAGCTATAGAATTGAAAGGACATGGGAAGAGATCAGTACTTGCCAAGAGACAATGCAATATTACGGTACTATTAATATGCTTGCAAATTAGATTACTTAATTAATTATACATTGAAATTTGAAGTGTCAATAATTAAATTGTAAAAATAGAAGACTCCAACAAGAGAACTTCACAGGATTTACACCTAGGCGTGAGAATTTTTACACTATAGTTTTGTGAGAATGGTGCAAAGAAGTGTAGTTTGGCGATTACTTTTTGCCACATAGGTGTAATAATGTCAGATTTACTCTTATAGATGCATATCTAACCATATATTAAAAGCAAAACCCATCTACGAAAAACGATGTGACATCGTAAAAAAGAGGATATGGCACCAAAATTCGAGTCAAAGAGAACTCGAACATGGTTTGCGGGGTGTTCACGCACACCTCCCACTACCTCCTCAGTTTCTCATTGTTAATAAACTAAGTAGTGCTCCACCATTTGTAAATGGCATTCAAATCGGTAAAGATAAGTCAGTATATTGGAATGTGCATAAGACTGGAAGTAGAAGCAACTTACTTTCTGAAAGTTCACCCATGTGGTAGTACCGATTCCAGACTCGTTTCCCAACATGCCTCTGGTCTCTCACTACCGGAAATCCGATCTTTGCCGAGTGTCAAGATCTTTGCCGAGTGCAATTTTTCGGGCACTCGGCAAAGATTTCTTTGCCGAGTGCATTTCAAAAAACGCTCGGCAAAGAAAAAGCACTCGGCGAAGAAATCTTTGCCGAGTGTTTTTTGAAATACACTCGGCAAAGAAAATCTTTGCCGAGTGTCAAAAAAATACACTCGGCAAAGAAAATCTTTGCCGAGTGTCAAAAAAATACACTCGGCAAAGACTTCTTTGCCGAGTGCTTTTTTTTTTGACACTCGGCAAAGTCATAATTAAAACCACATTTTGAAGTAGTAAATCAATTCAAATCAAAAAGTTTTGAACTATAAAGTTGTATATCTTCTCAAGATGTAGAACTTTTAGTTTGGTCATTTCATCATTCGACAAATTCATATGAATATTGTTCACAAAATCTATAACTCCCGTAGAGTTTCTTGAAACTATAAGAGAGATCTATAAGATTTGTAAATAATGTTGCTCTCACTACATCGGATGAAGAAATGACATATATCAAAGTTGTAGATCTTCAGAAGTTATACAACTTTGTAGTTTAAAACTTTTTAATTTGAATTTGTTTTGCTAATGAAAAGTACGTTTGTAGTTCTCAAAATTTGAAATTTGAGTTTTTTCAAACGACCTCGGATGAAGAAACATTCAAAATAAGAGTTGTAGATCACAAAAAGTTACGAAACTTTGTAGTTGACAATTTTTTTATTTGAAATCATCTTGTCAACGATAGCTAAGTTTGAATGTTCTCAAATTTGAAATTCAAATTTTGTAAACGACCTCGGATGGAGAAACTACCAAAATAAGACTTGTAGATTTTAAAAAGTTATGAAAGTTTGTAGTTGACAACTTTTTAATTTAAAATCATTTAGGGCCTCAAACAAACAATTTATACTCGGTTTAGTATAATATGGTAGGAATGAGAAGAGTTTCTAATCACAAGTGAGAGTGTGGTGCAGTGGTAGAGGAGGTCACGCGCGAGGGAGAGGTTACGAGTTCGAATCCTAGCGACCGCGTAGCGCGCGAATTTTCCGCAAAAAATGGCGCGCCTTGCTATTTGAATAAATTTTTTTGCTATTTGTTTTCGGTTTTTTTGTGCTCAGGAAATCCCCTCTTTGCCGAGTGTTTTTTTGGCACTCGGCGAACCTTTGCCGTGTGCCCGACGAGTGGCCCACGGCAAAGGCCTCTTTGCCGGCCGCGCTTTGCCGTGTGGGCTTTGCCGTGAGTTACCCACGGCAAAGCCTTTGCCGTGGGTAAAACTGCCTTTGCCGTGTGCATCTGGCACACGGCAAAGGCTCGAATTCCGGTAGTGTCTAGTGCATTTGGGAAGGGGGTCAAAGTCATGGTGGTTTCGAGGTTCGGATGGAATACCAAAAGAAGCTTTCATCAAGGTTAGTCTGTAACACCCTAATTTTCATCACAATAAATCTTAGAAACCAATTCTGAATTTTCTAGGATTTATCTAGGGCTTAAATAAATTTCTAGGAATTAATTGGAATTTATTAGGATTTTATTCAATTTAATAATTAATTATTAGCTTCAATAAGTTTTTGTTGCATTCATGCTGCTGCATAGTGTTTTGTATCGTTTGCAAATCAAAGAGAGTTTAAATTTATTTTAAATTCGATTTGAAATTGCATTTGTTTGAGATAGTTTTGTAGTTTTTAGTTTTAGTCCGGAAAACCTCCCTGAACTCTCGAATAGTCTGTTTTTGGTCCCTGGCCTTTTCCCCTTGGTCCGGATAACCACCTCGTCGGCCCAGCCATCTCCTAGCGCGCGGCCCATTTTTTTTTCCTCCGCTGTCGCCGGCCCACTTCCCCACCGCGGCCCAGTCCAGCCGACGTCCCCTCCTCCTCTTTTCTTGTCACCGCCAGGTGGGACCCGCCCGTCATCCCTACCGCGTCGCCGTCTTCGACCGGGACTCGGTCCTGAGTCCAACCGAACCCGAGGCGAGCTCGAGCAACCGCGTCATCCTTGGTCTCCTTGGCGCGCACGCCGAAAGCCCCCAGCCTATAAAGGTCGCGCCGCCACACCCCCCCGCACGACCCCAGAGCTCCTAAACCCTAGCGCCACCTCACCGAAGCCCTCGCACGCGCCGCCATTGCCGTCCAAAGACCCGCCGCCGCTGATCTCTTCGGGCACCGACGATCGACCCTTCTGAGCACGACGCGAAGCTTCGCAAGGAGGTAATGAAGCTACCTGTGCCATCTGAACTCGTGGTTTTCCACTCTCCACGTTGAATTCGCTCACCGGACTTGAGCTCTCTATCCCGAGCCGCCTCCTCTCGTCGGCCGTCGTCGTCGTTGATCGAAAACCGTCCAGAGCATCGTGGTTGAGTTCGTTGTGATCCACTCTGCGTTTTGGTCCGAGTGCCGCTCGATTTGGTGCACCGGAGCCCCGGAATCGCTCGGCTCCGGCGAGCTTCCGCCGCGGCGCCGCCGCCAACCGCCGTCGCCCTCAGGTCCGGCGACCCCGAGCGATCTCGACCGTCCATCCGCAGATCTACGCCCTAGATCCAAGTCAAACTGCCAGGTACCGGTCAGCTGTGGATATTTTGATAAAGAGACCCTGGGTATTTGGATAATCAACCCGCACTCCATTGACTGTGTAAAGTATTTACACATAGGTCCTTATTTCTTGCAATTTAACCCTCGAGCTTTCAATATATCTAACCCGCCGTCCAGCCTGGTTCTTTTACGAGTTAAACCCTGAGTTTATATGCATAATTATGTATATGCCCTCGGATTCTTACAATCTAACCCCTGGAGTTTCTAATCTTCGCAGATAAGCCCCTAGAACACCGTTTTGACTATATCTTGACCGTTCTAGCTCCGTTTCGAGTGATTCTTCAGCTCACGTGACCGTAAGGACCTGAACTTTAGCTTTACGCTGTTCTTTTGTATTGTTACCCATGTTTGGTGTATTGTTTCTTATTTGTTGTATGTTTTCTTGTATGTGCCCCTGTGCTGCGTTTAGACGGTGCAACAGTTGTGGTGTTCAAGGATTGTTCGTGGAATTTGAGGAGCAAGATTCTGAAGGCTTGAGCAGTACCCTTTATTATTTGGATTTAAGGCAAGTGTATTCTTGATCATATTCTTCAGTCCTAATAACCAAATGGCATGCTCACATTTAATAGCTATGCTACGCTTGCATGCTTTAATATGATGGGTCCTATGTTAAGGATTGACTAGTTTTATTTATCATACCTTGTCAAACCTTGGGTTTATATATTAATGTTGGGTAGTTGATGCTTAGCTGCTTTAATTTGGGAATGGTTTACACTAAGACCCAAGATAATGAATTTGTGCCATCATTTATTCATGTCTCTATGCATTTTAATAATAAGACCACTTGTGTTAATTGGAACATGGAGTGACCACCCAGGAAAACAGTACAACCACAAGGACTAACGGGCTATGGTCTTGGCTAAGTAACTAGAGGATCTCAATGTTGTGTGGAGGCACTGCTTGTTTTGGATGGGGCTGGTTGCTACCGGCAAGGTTTGTGTGCAGAGGCGCGGGAGAGGAAGGTTTTCCTTCTAGAGACCTGCATGGTAAGGGAGCACACACACATTGAGAGATTCTTTGGAAAGGCCTCGCAGTGAAACTCAGTACTTTGTTCACGTGGTGTGAGGGGAGTACATGCCTTTGGCAATGGGAATCACGACTTGTGGTGAAAGTGTACAACCTCTGCAGAGTGTTAAAAACTGATATATCAGCCGTGCTCACGGTCAAGAGCGGCCTGGACCCTCGCGTGATAATTTGAACTTGAAGATGAAATAAATTGGATCATTCATGCATTGGATATGGTTATGGTTTATGGTATATATTTATGCTTAATTGGGTTGGTATACACTTATACCTTAGTAATTATGCTGCTAATTAAAATATGACCAACTAAGTGCTTAAGCTAAATTAAATAGCCAGCTATTCCTTGTTAAGCCTTGCATGTCATTTGCTTTTGCCCTACACTTGCTGAGTACCAACCATAAGTGTACTCAACCTTGCTTTATCTGCGGCTCAGGCTAAGACAGGAGAGCCTGGTGGAGTATTTTGGAGTTTTCTAGGCGTACGTGTTCCCCCAGTCAGCTGCCTGTGGTGAAGTGTTGAAGATCCGCTGCTAGTTATTCGCTTCGCGTGAGTGTAATAATATTCTTTAATATTATTTACGTTTTGCATTGTCTTTTATATCACTGATGAAGTCTCATATGTGTGTAAACTTGATCCTGGCGCACATATGATAGTCATCTGGTTTTGTCCTTAAAACCGGGTGTGACAGAAGTGGTATCAGAGCTGTGTTGACTGTAGGACGTAAGCCTAGAGTAGTAATGGTCGTTTTTAAGGTCTTCAATGTTTTCTTCTACTCGTCCTACCTTGTCCGCTCCAATCTTTGTCTAAATTTGTTGTTTCCCTTCAACCTTGACTCACCTTCTACTTCATTCTTAATCATCATCCCATTTTGCACTCGTTTCTATTCCTCCTCTAACCCGTAGATAACGTTTATCTATAGCCCACAGAAACATCATTGTTCCCATTGGATGTCACCATTAATGAGTCTTCTCTTACTAAGTATGAATTGTTGGAAATAAGAGAAATGGATATCTCGGAGACACAATCAGTCGTGCTTTATCTCAACACAGGGATTAGGAAATCAACCCCACTAAATCCATGTCGCCGTTAGTAGAGTCGTCGTTGAGGTCGATGCTTAGTTCTGGTGTAGGATTGTTTGCTTTGTGCATGTTGTGTGCTAAATGGTTGATTTGGTTCTTTGTAATGAGTGTGATGTTTTGTGGAGTGATGACCACAATTACATCTTAATAAATTAACTAAACGATTAGATGGTTGGGTTTTGTCTTTGTTCCTGATCTTAGTACCTAGGTGAGTTCCAGATCCATCTTTACCATATCTAATAATGAATCCCTTCATGCATAAACCTATTCCCGTCACCCCCTGACAGTGCAGTACTGTTTAATTCATATCTTGAGCTACCCGACTCCGATTGATGCAAATCCAGTTGGATTATTTCCATAACTTCATAAGTTATGTTCTGGCAAAGTTTGACGATTTTTGGATTATTGGACAGAGAGATAAATGACTTTTTGTGGGATACAGAGAATCTGTTTCGGTAATCTGACATAGTCGACTTGTTTATTTCATATCTTTAGTTACAGAGCTCCGATTGACATGAAACCAGTTGGGTTAGTTCCAAAACTGGATAATCTATTTTCTCGTAGAAGTTTGCGATTTTTGGATTTTCTGGGAAAGAGATACCTGCGTTGTATTGGAGTATACAGGATCTGTCCTGATCACCTGACATAGCTGGATTGTTTTCCTTATATCTTTAGTTCCCGAACTCCAAATTAGTTTATTCCAGTTGCAGTGGATTCATAATTTCATAATCTATTTTCTGGCAAAGTTTTGCAATTTTTGGATATTCTATCTACGAGTTACATCAATTTCATGAAGATGAACAGAATCTGTCCAGAACTGGAGAAAGTTTGCTGCAACTCATGCTATCTTTATCAATCTTGTTTAGCCACTTTGATGATACAAGTGCTACTGTTGGAAGTTATATTTGTCTAGATCTTGAACATATTAAATCTATCTGCACCTATCTGAGTTCTCTTTTCTGTCCAAGCAGATGGTGAAGACTAGATCCGGTGCTGGTGATTCACAACCAAACTCGAGTCAGAACCAGAAGTCACCTGCAGCAATGGATCAGTTTCTAGCTACTCAGATTCCAGTGTTGAATCAGTTAGCTAACACTATGGCTAATCTTCAAGATCAGATGAATCAAGCTCCACCACCACCACCAAGAAACAAGCATAAGGAATTCATGCGCCATGAGCCTCCTACATACTCTCACTCCGCTGAGCCTCTTGAGGCTGATGATTGGCTCAGGACTATGGAAAAGAAGCTTGAGATTACTCAGTGTTCTGATCGAGAGAGAGTTCTTTATGCATCAGGAAGATTAGAAGGTGCAGCATCAGATTGGTGGGATTCATTTTGCTATGCTCATGCAGACTCAGGTAATATCACTTGGCAGGAATTCAAGGACGAGTTTCGATCATACCATATCCCTGCAAGTGTGATTAAGCAGAAGAAGAAAGAGTTTCTCAGTCTAAAACAAGGAAGGATGTCAGTGATTGAGTACCGTGACAAGTTTCTACAGTTGTCACGATATGCACCAGAAGAGGTGGCTAATGATGAGAAGAAGCAAGATCTCTTCCAAGATGGTTTGATTATGCCTATTCGATATATGTTGTTTGTGCATACCTTTTCTACCTTCGACCAGCTTGTGAGTAAGGCACTCTTGGTAGAGGACATGAGACGTGAGATAGATGAGAAAAAGAGGAAGTTTGACGGTGAGAAACACATACAGGCAACCCGCAACACCCGTTATCGTCTTGTTCGACAGACTGCAGTGCAGAATTATCCAGCCCAACAGGATGACCATGTCACACAAGCTCGCATATCGCAGAATCACCCTCAGCAACAATGTCAGGGCTATCAAGCAGCAGTTCAAGAGGTACCAGCAGTTTCCCATGTCAAGCCTAGCCGATCAAAGGCTCCACGTACAGTAATATGCTTCCATTGCATGCAAAAAGGACATAGCTTGGATAAATGTCCAAAGAAATATCCGCATTTGTATGGTGGGAACAAACCAGTACCTGCTATAGTACAATCTCGAGTGGCTAATGGTCAAGGATCTACTCAGATTAACAGGAAGCAACTTAACTCTGTTCAGGTGAATGAAGTAAAGAGTATTTCAGTTGCAGATGTTAGAGTAGTCTGTGATTATCCAGATGTGTTCCCTGATGATTTGCCAGGAATGCCACCAGATCGAGATATTGAGTTCCTTATTGAGCTTCAACCAGGAACTGCACCTATTTCCAAGAGGCCATATAGGATGGCTGTTGATGAGTTGGAAGAACTGAAGAAACAACTCAGAGAGTTGTTGGATAAGGGATTCATACGCCCTAGTTCATCACCTTGGGGAGCACCAGTGATCTTTGTGGAGAAGAAGGATGGTACACAGAGGATGTGTGTTGATTATAGATCACTTAATGAGGTGACTATCAAGAACAAGTACCCGTTGCCCAGAATTGAGGATTTGTTTGATCAGTTAAAGGGAGCCAAGGTGTTCTCTAAGATTGATTTGCGTTCAGGATATCATCAATTGAAGATCAGGCCATCAGATATCCAGAAGACAGCTTTCACTACTAGGTATGGGTTATATGAGTATACAGTAATGTCTTTTGGTTTGACTAATGCCCCTGCCTACTTCATGTATTTGATGAACAAAGTCTTCATGGAGTATCTGGATAAGTTTGTTGTGGTTTTCATTGATGACATTTTGATATACTCCAAGAATGAGGAAGAACATGAGGAGCATTTGAGGCTAGTACTGGAGAAACTCAGAGAGAATCAGCTGTATGCTAAGTTCAGCAAGTGTGAATTCTGGCTAAAGGAAGTATCCTTTCTTGGTCATGTCATTACGGATGGTGGTATTGCAGTTGACCCAAGCAAAGTTATGGATGTTTTGAAGTGGGAGCCGCCTAAGAATGTGCCAGAGATCAGAAGTTTCCTTGGACTTGCAGGGTATTATCGCAGGTTTATTGAGTGATTCTCCAAGATAGTGAAACCCCTTACTTCACTCTTGGAGAAAGGAAAGAATTTCAGATGGTCAGATGCTTGTCAGGCTAGTTTTGAAGAACTTAAGAAGAGATTGACTACAGCCCCAGTGCTAGTAATGCCAGACATACATAAGAGCTTTGATATATATTGTGATGCATCTAGACAAGGCTTAGGTTGTGTTCTTATGCAGGAAGGTCGTGTTATTGCCTATGCATCCAGACAGTTGAGGAAACATGAACAGAATTATCCTACTCATGATCTGGAGTTAGCAGCAGTGGTCCATGCTTTGAAAATCTGGAGACATTATATGCTTGGTAACAAGTGCCAGATTTACACTGACCATAAGAGTCTGAAGTACATCTTTACTCAGAAGGATCTCAACTTAAGGCAACGCCGTTGGCTGGAATTGATTAAGGATTATGATTTGGAGATACATTATCATCCTGGTAAAGCTAATGTGGTTGCAGATGCCTTGAGTAGAAAAGGACATGCTAACACACTTCTGACTCATGAGATGCCTGATGAACTGTGCAGAGACTTCCAGAGATTGAATCTTGGATTTGTTGCTCACACTGGAGTTGTTACCATGGAAGTGGAACCAACATTAGAACAGGAAATCAGAAAAGGGCAGCTTGATGATGCTAAGATCAAGGAAATCAAGCAGCATATGGTAGCAGGAAAAGCACCAGGATTTAGAATGGATGAAGAAGGTACACTATGGCTTGGGGATAGAATATGTGTGCCTGATGATGAGGCTATGAGACAGTTGATATTGAGGGAAGCACATGACTCAGCTTATTCTATTCATCCTGGGAGTACGAAGATGTATCAAGATTTGAAAGAAAGATATTGGTGGTATGGTATGAAAAGGGATGTAGCAGAATATGTGGCTTTGTGTGACACTTGTCAGAGAGTTAAGGCAGAACACCAGAGACCAGCAGGTTTGCTACAACCATTAAAGATACCTGAATGGAAGTGGGAAGAGATCAGTATGGATTTCATTGTTGGTCTACCACGTACTCAGTCAGGATTTGACTCCATATGGGTGATAGTGGATCGTTTAACCAAGGTTGCTCATTTTATTCCAGTGAAGACTACTTATACAGGAGCCAGACTAGCTGAGTTATACTTTGCTAGAATTGTGTGCTATCATGGAGTGCCTAAGAAGATTGTGTCAGATAGAGGTACTCAGTTCACATCCAGGTTTTGGCAGCAGTTACATGCGTCTATGGATACAAGGCTAAATTTTAGCTCTGCATATCATCCTCAGACAGATGGGCAGACTGAGAGAACTAATCAGATATTGGAGGATATGTTGAGAGCTTGTGCATTGAAGTATGGTAGAAGTTGGGATAAGAGTTTGCCTTATGCTGAGTTCTCTTATAACAACAGCTACCAGGCAAGCTTAAAGATGGCCCCTTTTGAAGCTTTGTATGGAAGAAAGTGTAGAACTCCATTGTTTTGGAGTGAGACAGGAGAAAGAAGAGTATTTGGGCCAGACATCATAAAGGATGCAGAAAGGCAAGTTCAGATCATCAGAGAGAATTTGAGGACTGCACAGTCTAGACAGAAAAGCTATGCTGATACAAGAAGAAGGGAATTGACCTTTGAAGTAGGAGATTATGTGTACTTGAAAGTATCACCAATTAGAGGTCTACGCAGATTTAAAGTCAAGGGAAAGCTTGCACCTCGCTATATTGGACCCTTCAAAGTATTAGAAAGAAGAGGAGAAGTTGCTTATCAGTTAGAGCTGCCAACACAGTTGTCAGATGTGCACAGTGTGTTCCATGTATCACAGCTGAAGAAGTGTCTCAGAGTTCCAGAGGAACAATTGCCTTTAGATGAATTGAATGTGCAGGATGACTTGACTTACACAGAATATCCAGTGAAGGTATTGGAGACAGCAGAACGAGTCACCAGAAGTAAAGTGATCAAAATGTGCAAAGTGCAATGGAGTCACCATGCAGAAGATGAAGCTACTTGGGAAAGAGAAGATGAATTGAAGGCAGAATTTCCCCACCTCTTCGCCGATCCATCCGAATCTCGAGGACGAGATTCATTTTAAGGGGGGTAGGTTTGTAACACCCTAATTTTCATCACAATAAATCTTAGAAACCAATTCTGAATTTTCTAGGATTTATTTAGGGCTTTAATAAATTTCTAGGATTTAATTGGAATTTATTAGGATTTTATTCAATTTAATAATTAATTATTAGCTTCAATAAGTTTTTGTTGCATTCATGCTGCTGCATAGTGTTTTGTATCGTTTGCAAATCAAAGAGAGTTTAAATTTATTTTAAATTCGATTTGAAATTGCATTTGTTTGAGATAGTTTTGTAGTTTTTAGTTTTAGTCCGGAAAACCTCCCTGAACTCTCGAATAGTCTGTTTTTGGTCCCTGGCCTTTTCCCCTTGGTCCGGATAACCACCTCGTCGGCCCAGCCATCTCCTAGCGCGCGGCCCATTTTTTTTTCCTCCGCTGTCGCCGGCCCACTTCCCCACCGCGGCCCAGTCCAGCCGACGTCCCCTCCTCCTCTTTTCTTGTCACCGCCAGGTGGGACCCGCCCGTCATCCCTACCGCGTCGCCGTCTTCGACCGGGACTCGGTCCTGAGTCCAACCGAACCCGAGGCGAGCTCGAGCAACCGCGTCATCCTTGGTCTCCTTGGCGCGCACGCCGAAGCCCCCAGCCTATAAAGGTCGCGCCGCCACACCCCCCCCCCGCACGACCCCAGAGCTCCTAAACCCTAGCGCCACCTCACCGAAGCCCTCGCACGCGCCGCCATTGCCGTCCAAAGACCCGCCGCCGCTGATCTCTTCGGGCACCGACGATCGACCCTTCTGAGCACGACGCGAAGCTTCGCAAGGAGGTAATGAAGCTACCTGTGCCATCTGAACTCGTGGTTTTCCACTCTCCACGTTGAATTCGCTCACCGGACTTGTGCTCTCTATCCCGAGCCGCCTCCTCTCGTCGGCCGTCGTCGTCGTTGATCGAAAACCGTCCAGAGCATCGTGGTTGAGTTCGTTGTGATCCACTCTGCGTTTTGGTCCGAGTGCCGCTCGATTTGGTGCACCGGAGCCCCGGAATCGCTCGGCTCCGGCGAGCTTCCGCCGCGGCGCCGCCGCCAACCGCCGTCGCCCTCAGGTCCGGCGACCCCGAGCGATCTCGACCGTCCATCCGCAGATCTACGCCCTAGATCCAAGTCAAACTGCCAGGTACCGGTCAGCTGTGGATATTTTGATAAAGAGACCCTGGGTATTTGGATAATCAACCCGCACTCCATTGACTGTGTAAAGTATTTACACATAGGTCCTTATTTCTTGCAATTTAACCCTCGAGCTTTCAATATATCTAACCCGCCGTCCAGCCTGGTTCTTTTACGAGTTAAACCCTGAGTTTATATGCATAATTATGTATATGCCCTCGGATTCTTACAATCTAACCCCTGGAGTTTCTAATCTTCGCAGATAAGCCCCTAGAACACCGTTTTGACTATATCTTGACCGTTCTAGCTCCGTTTCGAGTGATTCTTCAGCTCACGTGACCGTAAGGACCTGAACTTTAGCTTTACGCTGTTCTTTTGTATTGTTACCCATGTTTGGTGTATTGTTTCTTATTTGTTGTATGTTTTCTTGTATGTGCCCCTGTGCTGCGTTTAGACGGTGCAACAGTTGTGGTGTTCAAGGATTGTTCGTGGAATTTGAGGAGCAAGATTCTGAAGGCTTGAGCAGTACCCTTTATTATTTGGATTTAAGGCAAGTGTATTCTTGATCATATTCTTCAGTCCTAATAACCAAATGGCATGCTCACATTTAATAGCTATGCTACGCTTGCATGCTTTAATATGATGGGTCCTATGTTAAGGATTGACTAGTTTTATTTATCATACCTTGTCAAACCTTGGGTTTATATATTAATGTTGGGTAGTTGATGCTTAGCTGCTTTAATTTGGGAATGGTTTACACTAAGACCCAAGATAATGAATTTGTGCCATCATTTATTCATGTCTCTATGCATTTTAATAATAAGACCACTTGTGTTAATTGGAACATGGAGTGACCACCCAGGAAAACAGTACAACCACAAGGACTAACGGGCTATGGTCTTGGCTAAGTAACTAGAGGATCTCAATGTTGTGTGGAGGCACTGCTTGTTTTGGATGGGGCTGGTTGCTACCGGCAAGGTTTGTGTGCAGAGGCGCGGGAGAGGAAGGTTTTCCTTCTAGAGACCTGCATGGTAAGGGAGCACACACACATTGAGAGATTCTTTGGAAAGGCCTCGCAGTGAAACTCAGTACTTTGTTCACGTGGTGTGAGGGGAGTACATGCCTTTGGCAATGGGAATCACGACTTGTGGTGAAAGTGTACAACCTCTGCAGAGTGTTAAAAACTGATATATCAGCCGTGCTCACGGTCAAGAGCGGCCTGGACCCTCGCGTGATAATTTGAACTTGAAGATGAAATAAATTGGATCATTCATGCATTGGATATGGTTATGGTTTATGGTATATATTTATGCTTAATTGGGTTGGTATACACTTATACCTTAGTAATTATGCTGCTAATTAAAATATGACCAACTAAGTGCTTAAGCTAAATTAAATAGCCAGCTATTCCTTGTTAAGCCTTGCATGTCATTTGCTTTTGCCCTACACTTGCTGAGTACCAACCATAAGTGTACTCAACCTTGCTTTATCTGCGGCTCAGGCTAAGACAGGAGAGCCTGGTGGAGTATTTTGGAGTTTTCTAGGCGTACGTGTTCCCCCAGTCAGCTGCCTGTGGTGAAGTGTTGAAGATCCGCTGCTAGTTATTCGCTTCGCGTGAGTGTAATAATATTCTTTAATATTATTTACGTTTTGCATTGTCTTTTATATCACTGATGAAGTCTCATATGTGTGTAAACTTGATCCTGGCGCACATATGATAGTCATCTGGTTTTGTCCTTAAAACCGGGTGTGACATAGTCTCTCCTCGTGTTCTATTGGACCAAGTTTTTCAACAAATCCTGCCACTGATAGCGAAAAGGCACATATGAATTATAAATTCAATAGTTCATCGATGAATATTCAATCGAAAACTTCCTGTCATGCTAAAAATTGGTGGTCTGAATTTTGTTCTCAGATATAGGATGTTTCATTATTCTTACACTAAAAACATTTATTCTGCAAATGACTAATAAGTACTACGTACAGGAGGGTAAAAAAACAAAACAAGAAGGAGAGAGACAGGTAATTAACGTACGATCTTCAGCTTTGAGTCGTTCGTAATCATCATTATCATTAAGCACGCCATCTTCCTCCTCCTCCTCGGTAAAAAAGCCAGGCAGAATGCCATCTTCGTTCTCGATGAAGCAAGGCTGGATGGCATGTTCTTCGTCTTCATCAGCGAAGGCAGCTTGAAGCATCGGCAGCATACTAAGCAAGTCCATAGCCGCAAAGAACGGGCGAGTATGGAGGGACGGATGCTCTTTGGATGGTCGCAGCGCCCCGACGGAGTTCTGGAGGCGCGGCACGGCGTGGAGGCGACGGCGGAGCAGATGCCGGAGCGAGCGGAGGTGCGGCCGCCGCGCCGCGCCCTAGGGAAGTAGGGATTCGGGATGAACTTGGTGAGCAATCGTTGGCACGGATTGGGGAGGAGGGAGGGCAGCCATTAAGATTTATTAGGGAGCGGGGAATCCGGATCGTCGAGTAATCGGAGAGCTTCCACACCTGTTCCTGTTCTTGTTCTGCTCCGACGAGGACTGCTCCGAAGCTGATTTTTGGAAGAAGATACGGGAGTTTCTGAGCTGTGCGGAGAATGTAGAGCTATGGCCCATGGGCAGCAGGCAGCTGGATGGGCCTTGACCTTGTTCAGCCCAACGAGCAGCTGCTTCAGCCGCGAGATTTTTTTCCCGTGAACACAATTAATAGTTATTATTTTTTCTCAAAAAACTAATAGTTATTATTTTGGTCTAAAAAACTAATAGTTATTACTTATTTTAAAAAACTAGCAAAGTCGCCCGTGCGGCACGCACGGACTTAAAAAATCTTGTGAAGAAGAATTTTTATTTTAACCTAGCAATGCAGCGCAAGCAAGAGTCCTCGGGAGAAAATAAAAAAAATAATCTAACAAATTAATTAGTTATTTTCGCTGTCCAGTCATTATACAGGATACAGGAGCGGAGTGGCTTCTTCATAAGAAAGAGAGAACAACTTCTGTAAGCAAAACGAGCTGATGTGACCATATCATTAAACGAGGAAAAAAAGTTTGTTCCACTCTACTGTCTCGTCAACCGTTCAGGGCCGTGCTCATAGGCAAAACAACACCAACCAAAAGAGGTATTGAATAGTGCATATACAATAAAATAGATAACCCACTATAAACTGTCTATTTAGCTGTCTGTATGTCAAATAGACAGCAGCTGTATAAACTATTGTACATGCCCTTAGCTCTTCCAATGAGCTAGCTAAATTTTAGTTGGGTGGATAAAAAGGGCCTTATTCATTTATACCCGAAAAGTGAAAGTTTGTTTTACCATGCATCAGTCAAAGTTGACAATTATTGAAAACTGTATATTTCATGCAATAATAATGCTTGACGGCTAGCCTTTTCAAGCTATACAGCCCTAGAAGTTTAGACTTTACAGCGATAAATCACATCATTCGTAACCCTCTTTTTCTTCCTTGATGGGATGCAGCATTAACAAATTTAGAACATCCATTTTGTGAGATTCTTTATTTTACTTTTAGCGAGAAAAAACTAACAAATTCCTCAAAAATGTTGCTTGCATTGCTCAATTGCCCACCATCTTCACTCCTCTCTCGGCCGCCGGCTCCTCCATCCAAAAGTCACGGTAGTGTGGATTCCCTGACTTTGCTTCAGTAAGTCAGAGAATCCACGGCGCTGTCCTACACCACGCCAAAGAACCAGGCAACGCGGATGCAGTAACCCACACATGTG
>CM014275.1:67725569-67748036 GCA_004135705.1 Alloteropsis semialata
CGCGTGGCGGCGGCACACGACGGCGGCGGGCGAGCGACGCCGGCGGCGCGGGCGAGCGAGGACAGGTGGACGGGCGAGCGAGGACAGGGCGCGAGTGAGAGAGTCGAGCGAGCGAGGACAGGTGGACGGTCGATCTGATCCGATACAACGGAATCCGGCTCTTTGCCGTGTGCCTCCCTGACCTGGCACACGGCAAAGCCAAACTTTGCCGTGGGCCGCCGATCTGGCCCACGGCAAAGACAGCTTTGCCGTGGGCCAGATCGGAGGCCCACGGCAACGTTTATTTTTTTTAAAAAAAAAACGCGTACGTGTGCTAATTACATCTTTGCCGTGTGCCTCCCTGACTTGGCACACGGCAAAGGTTGGTTTTTTATTTTTTAGGATTTAGGGTTTTGATTTTAATATATTATTGTTTTTGTCATTACCTAAATATTTTGATTCATTATTATTGGAAATAGGTTGCCAGTATGATTGAAGATCGATGAGAGTAAAAAATCCGTTATTTCATGTGATTTATCTCAAATTCAATTCTCGTAACGTGTTATACCAAAAAATCGTTATTTCATGTGATTTATCTAAAAATAAGTACTCAAACTCACTCCTAAGATCATATTTGATGCTTTTAAACATAAATATTGTATCATTTCATGCAGTTAATCCTCACTTACAATGTATATTTCATGTAGCTATAGAAAAGTTGAAAAACAAATAATTATCAAACGTGTCCAAAAAATAACCAAAACTTGGTACGAAACTACACATGTAGCCTATTGCATATACAAAAAGATTGGAAGTCAAAACCCCATTCAACTACACTTATGTATCGCAATATGAAGTGAGCCTTCTCAACTCTATGAAACTTCTACAGAGATGTTTCGATTTGTAAGCAGGGTACGTGACAACTTGTGCGAAACATGCTCATCCTTTTACAGTAGCCTCCAAACATGAAATCATGACATCAGTACAAATCTAATGATTTTCAGACTTCGTTTCATATTTATATAATTTTAAAACGATTTGGCCACAATCCCGTGCTCATATTTCGTGAAGAATATGTTTCAAATTTCGTTCCATTCCCTGGATACGGCCTTGGATTAGAGTAATTAACATGAATATCATTTTTGATACATTATATTCCAGTGTTCGAGTCCTTGGCAGTTCAAATTTTACTTTTCCACAATAAATCCCTTCACAGAAATAAAATAACTAAATATAGCAAATTAATCGTGAAAATAACCAAATCTTAACATGGGGTGCTACATAAGGTACGTGGACAAGAGAAAAAGTATGGGCGCAAAAAGATGAAAAAAATAATTGTGATTTGCCGAGTGCCCCAATGAAACACACGGCAAAGGAAGAAAACACTCGGCAAAAAAATATTTTGCCGTGTGTCCCAATACAAGCACACGGCAAAGATTTCCGTCAAATAGCCGTTGATACGGCGCCACCTTTGCCGTGTGCTGGCAGTTAGGCTCACGGCAAAGGAGAGCTGTAGCCGTGTGCTCCCCCTTTGCCGAGTGCTGAACCCGGAGGCACTCGGCAAAAACGTGGGTTAGCCGTGTGCTCCGCTTTTGCCGAGAGCTACGTTCGTGGGCACACGGTAAAGGAAGGCGTTGTCGTGTGCTTCTCCTTTGCCGTGGGCCATTTTCTCGACACACGGCAAAGCACATCTATGCCGTGTGTCCGTGTTTTTGCTCACGGCAAAGATGGAGACACACGGCAACGACCTGTTTTCCGGTAGTGAATGGCACAACTCAAGTTCTTGTTGTTGGAGACAGTACCACTCTAGCTAGAAAGGGGATCGACGTACTCCAGATCATGGCCTCTAGACACACACAAGATAGATGCAATGCGTCTGGCAGCACCACAAGGGGCATCCTACGATTATGGGCCGGAGCACAGAATGCAAAAGCATGTGAGAACAAAATGCACAAGGCACCAAGAACTAGCCATGATAATGGCAGCTAATGGGTAGGTATATATGGCTCCGTTTGGTTTTCCAGTCTAGCATCTAGCATGGAGAGAATCTTTCTTGCATGGAGTACTAAATGAAGTCTATTTGCAAAACCTTTTCACGGATGAGCGTAACTTTTCGAGACGAATCTAATGAGCCTAATTAATCGATGATTTGTTACAGTGATGCTATAGTAACCATTCTCTAATCATCCTCTAATCATGCGGTCAAAAGCCTCATTAGATTCTTCAGGGTTCCTAGTGCAGGGGTTCTGGAGTTAGTTTTGTAAAATACCTTTATTTAATACCTTTAATTAGTGGTCAAAGTTGTGAACAGTTTCTAGCACCGGAAAACCAAACGAGGCCTATGTTAGAGCATAGGGGTACAGGCTATCTTATGACCATGATGGGCATTGTGTAGCAGTAGGGACTTGTTTAAAACGAAACACCACTTCAATTTACGCACATGACACAATTTTGAAAAGAAAACTCGATTTTAATAGGAGAAACTAAATAAATATATCATTGTAAACAAAAAAAATGCACACTGAAAAATAATATAGTGATGGGTTATACACGTACACCTCACCGACTGAAGTAGGCCCATGGGAATTGCTTAGGACGAAGGCTTGTGAAGAAATCCGGTTGTTTAGACATATAATTGTGTATAATACTCTAGGTTGTGAAATGGTATGTCCATCGATAAGGAGGCGTCTATGGTGAGTTGATCAATGTCAACATCTACCGAACCAATCGCAGTACTCATACAGATAGAATGTGCGTGCGTGCATCCATATTGGTGACATGAATGTGTGTACGTGCAATCATACGGATAGGGTGCGCGTGAATGTTTATGCAGATGTAAAAAAAAATAGGGAGAGAAAGGAGGGAAAAAAAGAAAGGAGTGGTAGGCAAAAGGGGGATTTGGGCGGTTACGCGCAGGTACGGCTTGGAAAGTTGCAACGGGAAGGCAGTTGGAAGGCGCGCCAAGGCGGAACTCAAACCGCAATTCCAAACCCAGCAGGGGATCGGAGGAGGCGAGCACACACTTGTCGCCCGCCATGACAAGTCAGAATCGAATCCAGCTTCCGATCGAATTAACAATTCCCAAACAGGGGTTGCCAAAAGCCGAGCGGAATTATTGGCGCTGCGCCAAGAGGAGAGAGACTAGAGAGAGATGAGAAGATTCGATGGAGGGAGCAGAGGAGGAGGAGGAGGGGCCGGAATTGGAGGAGGAAGAAGGCCGGCGCGGGAATTCGGCCATATCCGAAAGGCATCCGTCCCACGCATCCATCCATCTCGCCCATCCACTCATCATCATCATCATCGCCACCACCACCACCACCCCCGGCCGGCGCCGACGCCGATCGATTCCTCCCCGGGGCCGAAGCGAATTTATACCCCGAGGAGGGAAGGGAATCCCACGGCCCATCCCCGTCCCCGCCGCCCTTAAATCCCCGACCCCGGACGCATCGTCTCCTGCCACCGTGGAGCTCCACACCTCACCTCACCCCCTCTCCATCTCACTCTCTCTCGCCACCTCTCCCTCCAGCTCCTCGTTCTCCTTTGCTTCTCCTCGTCTTCCAGTCCAGTTGCGCTCGACCAGATCAATTCCTGGGCGTCTTGCCTTGGTAAACTAATGTTCTTTCCTTGGGTTCTTGCGCTACGGATCGCATGCTTTGCTTGGGTTTTAGCTTTAGCAGACAGTTAAGAGGATTTCTGTCCAAGTAGATATGCCTTGGCAGCTCTTTTCTCTGGTGGTTTCTTGATGCGCAAGTGCAACACCATGCCATGGGGGCAAGGTCTGAGCTTGAGCTATGGTTGCCACAGCATGCACATTGCAAATTGCATCGGCCTGGTTTTCATTTGATCGATCGGTTTCTGAGTCGTCAGACATAGACGTTCAGACATCTTCAGGTCCATGCACAAGCACAGCCACACGCCACTTTTGTCTAGTTAATATGCAGGCCAAATGCGATCGCCGGCGCAAGTCCTTTATTTTCCATCCAATGGAAAAACTTTGGCTTGCCAAATGTAGTAGAGCTCAGTTCGCTGTTGCAGTGGCGTGTAGCTTTTGCATAGTAGCCTATCACGACATCAGATGAGAAAGAGTGTGCTGCATCTCCTTTTATTCGCAACTGGATTGGAAAGTTGGAAGCGATATGGTTCTAACCACACCACCATGTCCCAATTGCAGGCATGCAGGACCAGCTGATCTGCAGCGGCTGCAAGCGTGCCGTTCAGTACCGCAGGGGAGCCACCGGCGCCTGCTGCCCAGCCTGCAACACTTTCACCGCCGCCAATCCAGGTACGAGACCTTGTGTTCCTCCCAGTTCATGTGCAAGATAGAGATTGATGCCATTGCGCTGGTGAAATAATTCACTTCAGTGATCAGTCCTCACAACAAAAAACTAAAACCAAAACGATGCTTCCCTGCAGGACCAGATATGTCTGAACTCGTCTGCGGCGGCTGCTTCACCATGCTCGTTTACAACCGCGGCGCCTCCAACATTCGCTGCCCGCACTGCGGCAGGGTGAACTCCACAAGATCAGGTAAAAACCTGCAACGAACCATCATGCATGTTCAGAGTTTAGACTGCCCTACAAAACCGCGAATAATAGGCTTCCATTACAGGAGGAAAAAAAGTTGCAGTGGCCTGCAAATTTAGTTAAACTGACACAAGGTTTCTGCTCTGAAGCAGCGAACCAGATTGGCCACCTGTCATGCGGGCATTGCCGGACGACCCTGGCGTACCCGCCGGGAGCCTCGACTGTCGGATGCCCAACATGTCGATGCGTCAATCCTGTCAGGGTATGTATGCACAAAACTCGATCGATCGATCCCCTTGCTCATTGCTGAACTGAATCTGCTACCGTACCTCATCATCGTTCAACGAGACTGATCATGTTCCATTAATTGACAACCTTTCTACAGAACAACAACTCTGGTGGCTCTGCACGGGCTGCGCCATCGGTATGTTACTTCTCCTTGCTTTTCTGGTGTAATCACTGCAAATTTTTATTTTCTGCAATAGGGCAAAATCTAGGATGCAGAGCACTGTCTGCATCAGAAATCCCATGGGACCATCGAGCAACCGGTGATCGCAACGCAACCACCCTTTTGTTGCATCAACAAAGCTAGCTGGTAGGGTTGTCCTTCCCAAAAGATCACAACATTGGTAGGTTCAGGTTGCTCCATGGTTTCAGAGGAATCAGTTCCTTGCTAGGCAAGTACCAATGATTAGCACGCTCTGATGCTTGCAGCCGAGATTTTTCGCTTGAAATCCCTTTGGACCATTTCTAGCATCGGGATGAATTGAAATAGCTGGTCCAATGGGGTTGAAGCAAACAGTCTGAATCTGGACTGATGTCAAATGTTCGGCGATGACGATGACACGGGCTTTATTCGCTGAACTTTCATGTTGCTACTTGCAGGATGCTCGGCCCCAGACGGTTCTGGTGGAGAATCCTAAGACGCTGGATGAAAAGGGCAAACTGGTGAGCTTATCTCTAACAACACAACAAACACACACTGGCCATAATTCGTTCTTTCTATGTTTGTCAAGTCAGAACTATGAACTATATCAATCTGAGTTGAGTTGACTGTTTTGTTTGTTCTGATCCAGGTGAGCAATGTCGCCGTTGGTGTCACTTCATGGAAAAGATGACCAAGAACTACTCTGCGGCATCGTACCAAGGATCTAGTGATTAAACCCTTGGTGAACATGTATAACTATCATCATCGAAATGATGTAAAATCAAGTGTGTTTTGAAGCTTGATATAAAAAAGTATGTAACAGTTGGGCAGCAAAAGATCTGAAAATGTAAATATGCTGGCCGTGTGCGCTAGCCTATGTACTCCAAGCCAAAAAGGAATGGAAAGGGGTGAAGCATTGTGTCCTGAGAATTTTATTCTTGTCCTACCAAGCTTAGACATGCTGAGTCGGCTTTGCACTCTTGCGCTTTGTAAATTCCGATTCTTCGGCTGAAAAATTGAGACAACTGCTTTGTGGCAAAAGGATAGTGATAGCCACAGGGGGGTTGTGGTTGCTTCCTTTACTGTGCACAAAAAAAAGTGGTACTCCTATTTCAAGCATTCCTCATGATAAGATTTGACCAGCTGAAGATTCTGCAGCCCAGACTCTAAATCTAAACTCTACTATAAAGAAGGTTTTAACACGCCGCATTGGTCCTTTCACAGGGCTGAGATAGAAGTATTCATTCAGGCATCTTTAGGTTTGCTGGTGGAAGGACTCAGTTCAAAAGAAAATAATATGTGGATCACATCAAGACTGATTTGGATTTATTAATACCCCTTGATTATAGTTTGAATTGATTCACTTGCAGTCGGTTCATTTTCATGTTTGTTCATTGCTTTTATGTAGAGTTGTTTCCTAATTGTTAGATTTTGTTGAGAGGGATATTGAAGAGAGAATCGTGGCAGAAGAAGTTACTAATTTTATTTTTTTTATTCTGTTAAGTTTCCAAACATTTTAGTGTGTCTGAAAGCAATTTTCAAATAAAAAGTGAGATTAAGGAGTAATTATTAGTGTCTCTTTCCACTAATTAACTCAAGGAACTAGCCGCAACGCAAAATCTAGAAAGGGCTTAAAATAGGTGCCACATGAGTGTGGAACCTATGTCCCATAGGTTAGTGGGTCCAATGTCAACACAATCAATCACATATTAATATAAGTAGACACTTTGTGTGTATCATACTATAGTGATACATTTAAAGTATAATATTCATAAATAAAATGAATTATTATTGATCCAAAATAGTTATGGTACATGAATATTTGATCACAACAACTAGTAAAACATAACATAATTAAGACGTAACAAGAAAGATTTCAAATTAACCGGCGCATTCTTCATTTAATAAACATTCAAACATCTCATTCTTGTAGTTGGTGCTTTTGTAGCCATTCATGGCTTCACTTTAAGCTGGCCACACGACCGATGAACACTTTGAAAGCTTCATCTGTGTCAAGCATGCTGACCCTCACAACCTTCTCATCCACTCCAAACTTTGTTCCACCTCGAGTGAGTATCTTATGGCCGCTTAGGAATTGCTCAAAGTCTTCTACACCATCTTTGAAGCAACGAAGCCAAGCAAATGCTAGAAATGAGAAAGTAAATATTAGAAACAACTGTACCATATTGTTAGATATAACAATAGAAATTTAGTAAAGTGTGATGCATACGAGGATTTGCTGTGACCATCTTCTTAGAAAATGTGCAATAGCCAGAGTGCTCATCTGGGAGGCTAAAGATGCCCGAGGCTTTGACGGCAGCACGAAGTCTGCTCCAGCGTTCTGCCATTTTCCGCTGAGCAAAATCGAAGAGGCGGTTTGCTTTGCTAGTGGCCGATAGATCATAGCCATCACAGACAACCTTGAGGATTTTTGCAGCACGGAGTTGTGAATCCTTGGACACACCAATCGTATTAAGTTCCATGAACTTGATCATTTTCTGAGCCACCTCCATGTCCTTCACCAACGCCCACCTGCAAAAAATTAGGAAACAATGCAACCATTGATCAACTACATTTGATTTATGTAAAAAATGTCATAAATTACAATAGATAGGTGATAACACGCATATATCCATATCTAACAATTTTGACCATGAATAAAATGGAAAGGTGTTTACCCTAGCCTTGTGCCGGCATGGCCAGTGCACTTAGATACGGTGAACAGCATGATATCATGACCAGCTGCCTCGGTGATGGGGGTGTACTGCGGCCAGTAGTAGGCGAAGTCATGGATGGTCTTCCCGGGCTTGTTGGACTTGACGATGGCATTTCGGATGCTTCCATCCGGGTTGTTTGGGGAGCAAACGATCTCGATGCAGGTGTCACCAGTAAACTTATTGGCGTCACCATCCCAGCGGTAAAGCCCGGAGTTTAGGAAATTGGTCACAGATGGGTAGGACTGCGCACATTCAATACCAATAATCACATTACATAAATCCAACCACTAAGGCCAGTCTCAATGGAGAGTTTCATTGCACAGTTACCTAGATTGAGAACTAGGTAACTGTGCCACATGAGTTTCATATATGGGGATGAAACTTCTCTCTCATCTGATGAAACCCACCATATTAATTACCTTGCCAAGTTAGCAATTTTGCTGATGTGGCATTGAAATTTAATGCCATGAAACTCTCCATTGAGACTGGCCTAACAAGAACATATCAGAAACAGAGAAGTATACATATAAATATAGACGCCGATTTCTTCAAATGCATCAAACTGCATGCATTTCTTTCCATGAATGGTTGATCTTGTTCTTACCGAGTAGTAGGGCGCCGGCGAGACGACGCTCATGGGCGTGCCATCTTGGGCCGGCGAGAGCGCGTAGATCGCAGCCTGATAGAGCTGCGTGGAGCCTGTCCCGACGAGCAAGTGGTATCCGTCGACGATGGCGTTGCCGACGAGGCGGTGGAGGCGGCGCACCTCACGCTCGAACCCGGGCTCGACGAACCAGCAGAAGCCACTGAGATCGGAGAAGTAGCTCATCGTCTGCCACACGGGGATCACTATCGTTGCACGGTCTCCCGTCTTGTGCCAGAATTCCGCGTATAAAGTAGGGTCGCCGCTGCAAGGACACCGACGAAAAGAAAAGCATATGTACACTACTAACATTCATGGATCTTGATTCTTTTTGTTTTTTGAAGAAGAAATGAATATATGGATCTTGAATTCATCATGCAGATGGACTCGCAGTACGTACATGGACGAGAAAAAAAGGAGGAAGAACAGAAGAGAAGGAGATGGATGGATGTGGATTTGAGATTTCTCTGATCACTCACTGGTCGAGGTTGACAATGGAGTCGGAAGTGACCGGCGGCTTGCCTCTGGACGGCTCCACGGTGCCGCCGCCGCCGCCGGCGCTGTTGGATCGGAAGTAGCGGCGGTGGATGTACATGGCGAGGAAGGCCAGGTTCATCGCCACGGAGGCCATGACCCCCATCCTTCCGGCGCACCGGATCGCGGCCCCGCCGCTCTCCCTAGCCGCCGCCGCCGCCATCTTGCCGATCGATCTCCTGCTCCGATCCTCTCCAGAAGCTCGATCTCTCCTGCAGAGATCGATGGCATTGCCAAGGAAGAAACGTGAGGCAGGTCAACATTGTAGCGGACGGATTGGACGGGTGAGCACGGCACGGCGGCCGGCCGTCGGCGCCCTGGAGCCTAGAGCACGCCATCGACCTCACCTTCTCGTCACGAGACCCCGTCCGCTGGCGCGCGGCCAGCAACGTAACGGCGGCTGCCCAAGAAAGCCGGCCGACCGGGGGATCTCCTAGCCCGCGCGCGTCACGGCGGCGTAGAGGCCTGTCGCGGCGGTCTCCGGCTCGCCGGAGGGCGAGGGTTTGCGGTGGATCGGCGCTGGGGAAGAATGCGGCGGAGAGGAGCGCGTGAGGGTTTATGGATTTATACGTGAAGTGCGGTGTGATCCGGACGTCTGAAAAGGAAGGAAGGAAACACACACGACACACTGATCGAGCTAGTAGTAGTAGGAAACAACTCTCTATTCTCTCAGCTGTGAACATCTGTAAGAGAAGTAGTATTTTCCAATAACATCAAGTAGTTAATATTACAGCCTGTGTAGAGGAAGAAATTATTAGGTGAGAAAAAAAACGTGGAGAAAAGATTTGCATGCAAACGGCCGGAACGGAACGGGCAAGGATCTTCCTTTTCTCGCGCGTTGATGAGTTCCTTTTCCAGCCTGAATTCCGAATGCCGCAATGCACGCACAATTGGGCGACCATTATATTGCATTGAATCAGTCTCCAGCTCTATACGCATGGGCATGCAATGCATGGCTAGCTCATTCCCAAATCCCAATTCCCATCTCCAGTGCAGGATCAATTCTTGGAATGAATGCATGCCTTCGATCACTTCTGCATGGAAAGTGGCTATATATGAAATGATCTGCTTTTCTGGCTCCTGCTCGCATCATTCGGTCGACGACTAGTAATCGAGTATCATCACTGATATTGGATTGACATGTGCCGACTAAATCACGTCGGCAAAGATAAAGGGTGGTGGTCAAAGGGTCGAGCCGACCGGATGCCCTGACAGCCCTGATTGGGGCCAACCAATAGGTGTTGTTCTTCTCGATTGGCATATGCAGCACCTCGATAAAAGCAGCAAGGTCCCACACTGACCGATAACGCCTCCATATAGGGGCCATCCATCTCAAAATAAATGTTATTTTGGCTTTTATAGATACACTGTTTTATCGTGTATCTAGACACATTATATATCTAGATTCATAGCAGAAACTATGTATTTTGAGACAAAGAGAGTGGTGTTGAACACATGGAAAGGGCCGACCACAAGGTTTGCGAGGCTGATACGGATAAGGTTTGCGATCCTAAATGCATCTATGTGGTTTGATCTAGAGCTAGATGTTCCTTGGAAGTCTATCTAAAAAACTACATCCACATTTATGCCCTTCTTGCGTTTTATCAAGGCAGCAGAGATTTATTTGTTTTTTGTTGCACTGAGGTATGCTTGACCTTTCCCACGAAGGTTAATGGATACTTATTTCTTAAAGATTAGGTTCTATTGTCAATGAATGACGTGCCAGGTTCGATAGGTGAAAGCGGCGCAACCTAGCAGGAGATGTATGGATCTTGTGTCGACAAGTGTTGGGGACCTATATCCGAGGTATAAGTAAGCATGCGGTAAGTGAGCGCGGCAAGATGTTGCTCCATCTAACATTCGGCCAACGCAGAGCATGTTCCTCGATCGGGATGGGGCGAGTTCCCCTCAGGAGGCACATGTCTCGACTACCGACCCCTCTACTTGTCCCTACCTCAGTAGGGAGGGGTCGGACAAGTGTGAACGAGGCGGACGCCAAAGACGACATCTCAGCCTACACAAGGATATATAGGTGTCAAGCACCCGACACCTCATTATCAATCCTCTACATGCAGGACAGAGGGAGAAATGATGGGACGAGCATGATATCGTGTGGTTACGCCCTTGCGTAGGCTGTAGGGCCCCAACACACGCAATCAAGCATCGTCTATAATAACAAATGATCGGGTAGCACGGACCAAGCAACCAACTGATGCGTAGACTGACATATAGGACACCCCTTTCCCTCTTTTGCGCTCAGCCCCCTTGACATATTAAAGGGGAACATGACGTATCTTTCTATCTCTCGACTCACACACGTGCACATGCACTAAGCCCTAAGTAGCAGAGCTCATCTTCAACCTCACAACTTTCCCGTTTGTTACCCTACAATGAACTTTGAGCCCTTAACAGAACAGGATCCCTATGAGTATCTAGAAGGTGATGGACGAAATTGGATAAGAGGTGGACTAGCCCGACTACTTAGAGAAGGTGAGGTATACATGGAATATCTAGTCAGCATCTAAACAAAAATGAATTGCACTTTGTATTTTACTCTTGTACCTATACCCAACTAGGACTTTGTACAATCTGACCTATAACCCAGCCTTCCAAATATACAAGGTGAGACAAGGACCCCTCGAAAACATACAACCTCATATACTATTGGTTTTTCTTATGTTCACATTATCCACAAGTGCACAGAATTACTGTTATAGCATTTCATCGATGAATATTCAAGGGTATCGTTATTTATATTTCCCAAAGGATGGCATTGGTTTTAAAGAGTTTACCAAATACACATATGTTGACATTATGCTTAAGCTACAGGCACACTTCTTACATGGGTAAACATGATAAATTCGAGGTACTGCGACACATCACTCAAGAAAGCCATCCCAAGAATAAAGAATAAAGAATAAGACACATCACTCAAGAAAGCCATCCCAAGAATAAAGAATAAAGAATATCCTAAGGTTAGCAGGAGCAAGGCAAAACAAGGTCCTATGGGTATTAATCAAGAACAACACAGTTATACAAAGGCATGAATATGACTTAGTTCTAAGCACCTGTGCACACACACAGGGAGACCAAACCGCACTGTCTGCCAGCAAGCGGAAAGACTTTATGTACCTCCTACATCGATACCCGAACGTAGGGGAATACGAAAGACAGATAGGGCTTTCACCACCTGCAGCCTACCCCTCAGATCGTGGGGCACAGTCATATTCGATGGTTCTCGTCATGCCCGAGCACTCCCAGAAAACATGAAACTAGAGCAAGCCTGAAGACACAACAAGCCGATGTCGTAGCTTAGATCGAATACCCTATCTATGAACATCATATATCTTATGATAAGGCATGTATATGAAATAAACACTATAGAGATAGGATTTAGATCAAACTCCATATCTGAATAATACCAATAATGTATACAAAGACCGTACCGAAGACCGAAGGTTACATCCCACAATAGCCCAAGGACGACTTGGAGTACTACAAGAGGATTCTAGCTTGAGCTACACTAGCCTAAGAACTACAAGAATTGTTTAGAGAGGAAGAGAGGCTCCTTGAAGGTGAGTGTGTGAATGAGAGAAGCTCTACCCCCTATTTATACTATGGGAGAATGGTACCCGGTGTTCCTCATATGGAAACCTGTCTTGGCGCCAAGGGGATGCGCGAGAGGAGCTCCCACCAAAGTTTGGCGCGCTCGGGCCCCATCCAAATTGGGCCATACCTAGGGGTCCAATGACCCTGGGCAAGAGATTCCCTCGCGCACCTTCCTCTAGTGCCTGACAGGTGGGTCCAGGGTGCGTCTTGGGTCAGTTTCCCTGCAGGATTGCCCTCATGTGACTGGTAAGTGGGCCCTTCTTGTCCCGTGCTCGTGGAGTTGGGTTACATTGCGCTTTCTTTGTGTTCGAGCACGTTTTTTCCCTCTTGTAGTCTTGTGTTCCTAAAAGCACTTCTTATTTCTATAATACATGTGGAACTAGGTTATTTAGTAAGTTACATAGTTCTCCTCTAGTTATTGAGTACATTGATGACCTGATTTGACATGTAATGACCGTCAACATACACCACAACCAATGCAAGGTAATAGAAGTTATACATGGCATAGGGTACTATGTTCTCCATTGAGGCACCCGAAACCTATCTAAATTTTCTTGTGTTCGCTGTACCATCGTGCTTATAGTTCTTACGAAGCCCCATCGAATAACTTGACTACCTAAGCCAATATAGATCTTGAGTCACAAATTTAATAGTTGGCGCTATGAAACATCGACAACGAGCAAGTAGTATTTGCCGACAACAATGCTAGCAAGACGATGGAAAAGGCACACTTTGCGGTCAAACACGAGCTTGACGAACTAGTAGAAACCATCAAGGATGGAGAAGTAGCTCATCGCCTGTCATACAAGTATCACAATTATTATGTGGTATCCTGTCCCGAGTAATTCTTCGTACATAGTCAGGTCAGCACTGCAAGTACACCATAAATAGAATAGAATAAAGACATTATTGTATTTTGAATTTACCATGGATTTGCAGTACAAAAGAGAAAAAATGAACATAATATAACAATATTGCATCGATCGCATCCAGCCACGATGAGGTTTATGACGGAGTCTAGGTTGACCAGCGAGTTTTCCTTTGGACAGCTAAAACATGGTGATCTTCATGCTACTACGTAGCCGAATCAGCACCATCTGAATTGGCATCCATGAATGTACAACAGGAGAAAGGCAATATTTATCATCATGGAGGAAACAACTATGATTCTATATCTCCAGCCCGGCACTTTCTTTGTCTTGCATCACCTAGATCTCTCAAATATAAGTGTCTTTATATAGGCTATTTCGTTATGATCATCCATCCAAAACCTGAGAAAAACATTTAGACTACTTGTTGGTATTTTTTAGCATCACCACTCAGAGTAGTGATGGTACTAGAGATACTTCATCGTAAATCTAGACGTTACAGATATTCTGCAAGTCCACAGAAGTACGTTGTAGCATTTCACCCGGGAGTATTCCAGAGTATCGTTATTTGTTTATCCGCAGAGAAAGCGTTTAGTTAAGAGAGAGATGTCATCCCATGTAATTACTTACAACAGCATTAATATACCATAATCTAAACAGGGGTAAAGAATATAGAAATGAATGGGTAGAGTGACACACAGAAGTTCATTGCTCATCATTATGGTAGTCTTAGTTAGTAATAATACATTAGTGAAGATCACCAAGGTTTCATAAGCATCATACAAATGTGACTTAGTTATACTACAATACCCTATACAAGCTCATTCAATGATCATATGCAAGAGGACATATCGAGGTATCCAGTGGTTCCCTCATCAAGGGACGACAGTAGGACGTCTTATCATAAAGGCCTAATACCCACTCCCGTACGTGGAGGATTACAAAAGACGGACAGGGCTGTCACCACCTGCCGCCTACCTCTACTAATCCGTGGGGCAGCGGTACCCTCAACAGCATACCGTATCCCAAACACCATGTTTGCAATACGAGATACAACTCTATCTATCACATTAATAAATAGAGCAACCAAGAGGCACATTGAGCCAATGACATTGCATACATTCACTTGATTAAGGTGTAAGACATAAGTAGTATATACTAAATAAATATAGCACAGCTGAGGCACATGACATAAGTATGAAGGTATTTCCATTAAGATCAGAGTACAAGAAGTAAGTAAGAGAATACAAGAGATGAACTCTAGAACTTACCAAGACTCCTTCAGAAGCCCTTCAGCAGATCTAACACTATGACTATTACTACTAAGACTACGACTAAGCTTGTAGCAAAGAGAGCTCTTCTTCTGGTGTGTGTTGAGTACGGTGCCCCTTGCAGGTATTTATAGCATCACAAGGACGGTTGGAGCCAGCCAGAGGCGGTTGAGGCCGGTTGGAGGTGGGCCTAGGTCGGCCGAATCCCCCAGGTTGGCCAACCCTTGGATCCACCGTCTTCAACTCTCCACGGCTCAGATGTCATCTCCATGGCGGTTTACAGCTTCAGGTCAAAGGAGGGCCGAGTCGGGCGCACGGGAGGATCGGCCGACCTGGCTGGGTCGGCCGACTCCCCATAACCGCCATTAGGGCCCACCTTCCTCTGGGAGGCTTACATGTGGGTACTAAGGTCGGTTCCAGTTGGGTACTGTCGGTTTGGGTACATTTGTCTCTGGTTGTGGGCCCTTCAATCCATGTGATGGACATGTGGCTCATCCTCCACCCTTGACTTCCACCGACCATGAATCAACGTTCAGGATCCTTACATTGTGTGTTTCTTAACCTGTGTGGAGTTTGGGCTCGATTGGGAGCCAGACCAGGTCGCCCGACCTAGCCAGGTCGGCCGACCTGGGCCTGTGCCCAGTTTTGTCCATCTTCTGCACCGTAGTCCCTGTACTCAAATATATTCCAGATATGCATGGTATACTATTATTTGAATACTAATGCCTAAGTTATGCCTTGATCTTTATTGGTTTCTGAGCCTATTGACGGTCGGATTTTCTGTTATAAGGACCGTCAACACTACTTCATTAGTGTAATCAACTTCCCCACTAAATCCCGAAGAATTCTTCACATACTCTTCCCATATAGAACATGGATTAGTCGCTAGTGCTAAATGTTGTATTTTGCAAATAGGTGTACATAATGTTTTGTTCCTAAATATATATCATTCTATTACATCATTTTGTAACCAAAAAAGATTTTTTTCAAATAAAACATTATTAACTACCAAAGATATAAAAACTAAAAATATTTGAGGACACAATCTCCATAAAGTTTGCAGGTTGTGTGAGTTTTGGCTTTGTAGCTTTCTAGCTTGCTCTATCTTCACATGGGTCATGATACATTCCAACATATGTCATGCCAACTCTTGGATTTGGCAACGAGGACATCGTTGGTTAGTTGGCATCAGTGGATAGTATTTAAACATATATACACTTATATCTTTATGCAACAATATCAATATATTTTGTGTATAAAATATTTTATCTAGAAACATCTATAAAAATAACAAGTTTTATATGATTTCTATGTTATCTTGTAACAATTGCATGTCTATTTGATTTTAAAAACATCCTAGAAGTTTTTTTTTGCGAGGATAAGATTTTTAGATGTGAAAATTGGCATATTATATTAAAAGAAATACTTTCAAAAATCTAAAAAAATATCAAGTGTGGCCTCTCCTCCCTTCATCTACCTCCACGTACGTATATGTGTTTGAAAGTCCATCCATCCCCTCCTAAGTGGGTTTTGGTGTATTAATGACAAGAAAATGAGGGTAATAACAAGATTATCATGCACGTGAGCAAATTGTGTATTCAAAGATGTGTACTGTGATAACTAGCAGCCCCATTCAAAGTCATGGGCGTTCAAACTCGAGTTGAAGGCTTACTTGCACTTTTTTTAAAAAAAAGAATGAGTATAGAGATACCATAGTATCAGTGGGATCCAAATTTTATGTCTTGCGGGTGTCTCAAAACTCACAAGATCACTAAAATCCCTTAGAGACACTCCCATGATTGGCACGACCTCAGCCAAAACCTGAGTTAGCCAAATCTTGTTTAGATGCATAGGGGGGTGTTTAGATGCAGTTGTTGCCAAATCTTGTTTAGATGCATAGGGGGGTGTTTAGATGCAGTTGTTATACACAGTGTTTATGCATTGGGTTACGTGCACAGAGAGAAAAAAGTACATTGGGAAGCGTGCATTTTGCAAAATGGATGCAAAAGTGGGTGAACTAAACACCCCCATAGTATAATGACTAGGGCCTGTTTAGTTGGTGGAGAAAGTTTGCGAAATTTACTGTAGCAATTTTAAACCGAAGACTAGTGTGGCAGCCCGCCCCAATTAATCCGGTTTAAAAGCATGGGACCACTATCACTGCAGTGCTCCACGCCCTTAAACCGAATCAATCGTGCAGTCTGTCGGGTAACGTCCCGATTAAACCACCTTGTTCTCTCGACCGAAAGAAAATAGCAGCAGTCCCACACGAAGGAGGGCTCAGGCAGTACAACTCATCGCATATTTTACATCACACGGTTCACATGGATAATTATACAAATACAGTACATATGTTTTATCTTCTTACAAACCAGAGTATATTACAGCGGAAGTCTACACGTCGAAGCAAAAGACATTAAGCGGAGCCCTCGCTTAACATCTACTCACCGCGGCCCGAGTCGGACTCGGACGGCACCCACTCCACGATCCAGCCCTCAGGCAAGGTGCACGGCCAAGTCAAAGCAGCCACGGGATCATAGCCATCAACCTTATCTGCAATAAAATTAAGCCACAAGCAAGGCTGAGTACTAATTACTCAGCAAGACTTACCCGACAGGGTTAAAAATTCTAGACATGTGCGGCTTTTTGGCTCTGGGGTTTGTTTTGCCAAAAGCGTCTACAAGTTAATCCTATTTCCAATATTTTAGCCAGGTTAAGATTGCAACTAACCATTACTAAATTTGCCAAGCTATCCAACACAACCAATGTTGACAATCAATTAATTCATATTGCAACATCATTCCTCTTTTACCAACTTTCTACACATTGGCCCAAGGACACTGAAGTGTGAAAAGAGATCAAGCAGCTTCATGTAACCGCGAAGGACGGACAACTCGAGTTGATTTTAACCATACATGGGACAACCTAATCGCACGACCCGTGAGAGACACCCAGGACCTCACGGGGCAACCTTTCCCATCTCTCCCTGCCATCTGCCATCAGGGACCACTCCACCCGAGTGCATGCCCCAACGGACCCCAGGTGCCCCAGGCAAACCTGTGCCGCGGCCACTGCTACACTCGCCATCAACCCCTCGCCCAATGGAGTAGGAAGGACCTGTCAGACGTCAGTTTGAATCAAGTACTAGGTTTACCAGTTTACCATATTTTCCGGCATACGATTAGTACCTTCAAAAGCTTGACCAACATCGCCACACAATCAATGCCTCAGCCCACCATTTTCTGTGCAAGCGGGACATTCAACCAAACATGAATATCGCACAAGCCCCGCTTGCCGAACTTTAAGAACTGATATAAAGTAAGACCTATATCTCACGAGTGATAAAGCAATCACTCGACTTCTACCGGTCCTAATTAAGCATAGCATTCTATACGACCTACACATACTAGTAGTGGGACATAGGTACCTAGGGATCATGCAACTAAGGTTTCAATCAACTCCTCAAAACTAAGTAATGAGAGTTAGTTTCACAGTGGGTTATGCTCCGGGGCTTGCCTTCTTGATCAACAGCGGCCTTGGGCCCTTCCGGAATTTGGTCCGGGTCTCGCGTAGTCGCCAAGTTCAGCTTCGCTGCAGCTTGATCACCCTCGTGCTCAACCTCCAACTCGTAGACACCGTCAACGATGGGGGTGATCTATACGAGATGCAAAAGTATGCATGAGGTGTGAGATGCATGAATGCACAAGCAAGTAATTACATGAGAAGGACTCAAATGGCAACCTAAACTAAGCAACACATCTATAATTGACTACTAGTAGAACAATGGAGTTTCTAAGGCCGAATTTCAAAGTTAATTGCTCTCGGTGAGAGAACCGGTTTGACCGGTTAGCCATACCGGTCTAACCGGTTTGGGCTGGTCCTACTCACTACTAGCTAGACAAAGTCTAAATCACCACTACTAAACCACATGTAACCGGGAGCTAATTCCCTTTTGTGAGGCTTCCTAAACTTTAGGATAAACCTAACAAAAAGTGCCTAGTTCCTTTGAGTAGGTATTCATCTCTTAATCTTTCCACTACATGGACTTAACCAACTTCTAATCCCTAAAATCAAGGATAAACTCTAGTCATTAAATATCTAACTCTACTCTACTAATCACAACAAGATCAACACAAGTGTTCTTTGCATATTTCACCCACGCCTAGAAATTTTTGAAACAATGAACAACTCTCTAGCATACCTTAGTGCATGAAGTAATGTACTACCCCAACAACCATTTTGCACACTTCTCCTAAACTTCTATAGAAAAGAACTCCCTATCCTTTTAACCACTTACCCCTATAGGGTCCTTTCTTCCTCCTTGAGCCAGAGCTCGGGCTCTACTGGGCTGAGGCCGGCGGTCCAGTTCGGGGAAGGGCGAAGGAAGAGAGGGAAGTGGCCGGGGAGGATCACTCGGCCATGGCTGAGCTAAGGAAGTGATTAACTTGGGCAGTGGATGGGTGTTGGTGGCTTTCCACGAGCAGACGAGCTCGGACGGCCAAAAAAATGGCGCAGGGGCCGAAATCGTCGAATTCCAGGCGATGCGACCATCGAGGAGAGGAAGGAGGAGGTCGGGGGCGGGGCTGGCTAGGTGAGGGAACCCTGGGAGTGGAGAATCGTGAAATGGTGAAGGCAAAACGATGAATCCGGTGGAGGAGTCACCGAGCTCGGGAAGAGGAGGTACGGGGTGGTTGGCCTACCCTCTGAGCGCCGGACGTGGCGGGATATGGAGGCGTACACCACGCACGAGGCACAGGAGATGTGGACACGCGTCCCCACGCGGCGCGGACACCCATACCGTCGCCGGGGAGGCCCATGCCGGCGCGGTGGTTGGGCACCGACTGTTGCGGTCATGCTCTTGGATTAGGACCGCAACTTTGGGTGCTCGTGCATTCTTAACCAGATCCACCAACCATGAATTGTTGCGGTGATGCCAAAGTGCGCGACCACCGCAACAGTCCGTCAATCCAGAGAGCTTTTTGGAATTTTTGCCAAAGCACCGACTATTGCGGTGGTGACATGGAGACCACCGCAACATTCCATGGTAGTCTGAAAAACTGGGTATTTTAGACACTGGGCACCGATTATTGCGGTGATGTAGAGTGTAGACCACCGCAACTTGCTGTGATCTCGGTATTTACACTTTTCAAGTTGGTTTTGAATTGAAATTTGACTAAACTAAGTCATGTTCATGTCCAAGGGTCTAATAGGAACTAAGTCAACCTATTCTTAGGCAATGCCAAGAGACTCTCTCTTTCTTTCCAACTCGGATTCGAATATTTTTAGCATTTACTTTAATAGCTAACTTGGTGCAAGCATACATATGCACAATCAAGATAATTATGAAATGATGCATGTCATTACTGGCTTAATTAAGTTTATTATGGTTCTTAATTAGAATAGTGACACCAGGGGTGTCACAATTAGGAGGACTAAACATGATCTAATTATAAAACTAATTACACGGATGGACGGAAAATCGCGAGACAAATCTATTAAGTCTAATTAATCCGTCATTAGAGATTGTTTACTGTAGCATGACGTTGTCTAATCATGGCCTAATTAGACTCATTAGATTTATCTCGCGAAGTTACCTGGGGGTTATGGAATGGGTTTTGTCATGAATCCACGTTTAATACCCTTAATTAGTGTCCTAACATTTGATGTGACGGATGAATAGTGAAAAGTTTGAAAAGTTTGTGCAACTAAACAAGGCCTAGGTTTTTTTGGGGGAAGGGAGGTGTCCCTTTTACCTTGTTTGGCCATTTCGACGTAGCTTGAGACAAAGCCTATTCTAGCATTGACCTCTCTATCTCCTGAGACAAAGCCTATTCTAGCATTGACCTCTCTATCTCGCAGTTGACTTTTGAGTATTCATTGCTAGTTGTTGTAGTGGATCTTCTGAGAAAGATCTTGAGAGAAATTTTATGAGTTACATCTCCATCTATTGAGTTTTGAATGCATCGTCAAGTATTGGTTTTGATTTTTTTATACACTTGTCATGGACTCCAAGACGGCTAGACGCCATCGTGGAGTAGCCAACTCATACAATTGCACCCCAAACGTTTGAATTGTCCATCCTCTTTAAGAATTTGATAGTAAGTAATCCAATCTTGGTCTTTGTAGTCGACTATGGAGGGGAAAGGGTTAGATGATAACCGGGCTCTTTGTGGACACTTCAACTGAGATGTAGCTTCTTTTATGGGAGTGGACTTTGAGAACAAATCTTGTGTTTCTTATATGCTCGTCATGTTATCACGTTCATACGCTTCTTTTTGACTTTTGGGGTTCTTAGAGCATTTCCAGCAGTTTCATATTTCCCAATCCAACAACCATATTGGGAGGGCTATTTAAAAATTAATTCTCCAGCAGATTCCTTTATCTTTTTCTCTTTAATTTCTGAATATTTATTGGAATAAACCAATAATCCACCCTAACTCTCCCCAAATAGAGGGGGAGTTGTGACTCTCCGAATACAGTAGTTGGATTGAGGCCAGATTATTGGGGAACTGCAAAAGCAACTCTCTCAATGATCATGAAAGAGATTCTGGGACATCTACATTAACTGATGGAGATGCTATTAGTCACCATAGAAAAAAGGAAAAAATAAAAAAAAATTAACCATCGTCGTTGGATGGTAGGTTACGCTTCTGATGATCCCCTGAGAGGACAAATGCATGCACGAGCGCTTCTGATGCTCTTAGTTATCATGAATGGAGCTTGCACAGTCTAGTGCCGTCTCGCCGGCCGGTTAAGCACACAACAACCACCAGGTGCTTCCAGCTGCCAATAGGATGTGTCTGGATCCTTGAGCCAACGATTAGTCCTTGTCACATCAAACATTCGGTAATTAGAAGGACTAAACATGGGCTAATTATAAAACTAATTGCAGAAGTCCTGAGCTAATTCGCGAGATGAATCTATTAAGCCTAACTAATCCATCATTAGCAACTACCGCAGGGGCTCATCGACCATATGATGGCAAGGCCCTATAAGCCCATCGATGAGATCCCTGAAGAGAGGCTGGCCGAGCATTCTCAGGAATTCCGTGAATGCTATACCACTGAAAAGGCTATTGCTGATAAGATCTTTGAGTATGAGCAGCTTCTTATCAAGCAGTACCTAACTAAGGGCTATGCAGAGAAAGAAATAGAGGTCACCGACGACGAGAAGAACTGAGGTCACTGACGATGACGAGAACTAGAGCATGTAGCCTTTGTGTGTATGCAGGATGCCACTAGCCGAACCTAATTAGTTGGAGTATTATCTGTGTGATCCACACATGTTTGCTCATTACTTTACTATGTTATAATTGTCATCATTGGATTATCGTTTTGTATCTTATCGCTACTGATAACTGCTATATGTTTTTTATTGGTATGATGTTATTATGACACCATAGGTTGTATTGGAATTGATGGCGTTTTATATACTAGTGAATCACCAGATTACAATTGATGCTGATTGGAATAACACTAGTCTTAGTCGAGATTTATGATCTTGCATACGCCTAACCCAAATGAGTACCCTATGCCATAAGCTGTTCTGCTTGTGTAGGTTTGGTTTCTTTCACACTGCTTTCCAATTGTGATATATTGGAATCTGTTAATTTTCTGCTCATGCTAATCAATTTGGCCTTTCCTTGGAAGCCGTTAAATGGTTTGATGTTTTCCTGACTCATTTAGTGTGTATGAACCCACTCAGCCCCTCTAACAATATCCTCAGGCGAGTGAGATATCCATTGTTCCATCACCTTAGCAAACATAATATTTAGTGTTCTTTTATGTTTATTAATTTCTTTTGAGTATATTACAAGGATTTGTTATTTTCCTGACCCATTTAGTATGTTATAACCACCTCTAACATATCCTGAGGCGGGTGAGTTATCCATTGT